>JAMPIV010018818.1:0-28692 GCA_024509875.1 Oreohelix idahoensis
TTTTCAAATAACAATATGTATTCATTTCTGTTATGAATGAATATGTGTCCTGATTCAAATACAAAGGAACCAGGAATCACAATCAATTTTAACTACAAGTATATGTACAGACTTTATCAATATGAATATGTAGTGACATATATTATTAAAAATATCCTATGTGTGTCAGTTGTGTAGTGGTAATATGAGGTAATACTGGTTTTGTTTTGTTCAAGCTCTGTTGGTATTTGTCATCATGACTTCAATAGTTTGTCTTAGGGACTAGTATTGGAGATGTTCTCAGTTCCTGATATTAAGACAATTAAATTCCCCTCTGAATGTTATTTTTACAAAGTTATTTCAAGATGAGGGGATATAATGTTGAGCTCAGCTGGCCAAATCAGCTTATCTTGCGTGATGGCGGCAGGAAAGGACTCCTCTGCTCGAATTCTCCTCTGGGCTCTGGAGACACCTCACTGATAGCTAAATGAACCAAGGAGTATGCTGTCCGACTCTGGATTCAGCAAAGCTCTGACCAGGTGCTGCTCAGTACCATCAAGACCACGGTCCCTGAAAAGAAGAAGGATGTACCTTCTACTTCATAACTAATTGATACTCTAGTTCTACACTGAGCACAATACAACACAAACATTGAGTTCAGAGCGTTAGGCCAACTGTCAGCTTCATCTGAAATACTTTATACCAGCATTACCCTCCTTAATGGTTACCACGCCTCTGCACTTCCAGCATTATTTCTGTCTAATCAATCATCCAGGTGTCAGTGTACTATTTGGCCATTCCATGCCGTTTTACTTCCCTCCGACACCCTCTGTTCAGGCTGGAGCATTATAGGCTTTATCTCCTGTTTGCCACTGAACTACACATATATATACAGGCATAAATTAACAATTTACATTCAATTTTCATTAAAAGATACTGAATGGTTCAAGCTTACCACAATTTCATGGAAATAAACACAGATACGTTGATTAGCAATGAATTCTGGCACAATTACTGGCACAAATTCCCATCTGCTTATGTTCCAGGCTTTTATTTAACACAAATATGAGCTGGCTTCAACGCACTGTTGCTTTATCAAGATTATTTGCACTAGTGGTCTCGAACTAACGCTCCTAAGTGAGTATATCAGCGAGTCTAGCCAATGAGGCCACGTTTCGACAAGTGTTTGAAAAAATGTTACCTTTTCACGTCTCCCCTAACAACGAAAGATAGTATTTATAGCCCGACCAATCGTGGTTAGTCTTTCATTTGTTGCGCTCCAATCAATTTGGAGTTTACATGGTAGGCTAATTCTGTAACGTAAGATTTTTTTCAAACACGTTATAAAAAAATTTTATGAGCAGAAATGATTCCATGCTGTCAGGCATCCCCACTATTTTATTTTGGGTATAATTTATTAATTCCTGGACTATTTGCGTAACGTTTGCGGGTTGGGGGTGGCATTAATAGCGAGACGCGTGTTTAATTTTGCATGCGTTCGGCTTTATTCGCCCCTCTCTCTTCTCGCTATCCTTTAGTCCATCTGTCTTTTGATCTTGGTAACATAGTGTAGAAAAAGACATGAATGGAATTTAAAATTTAGGTCAACTTGCATATTTCAAGGTTTTTCTTAGAAAGGCAGCACATTTTATTGTGTGTTTGGGAAACGCGTGTATGTTGCAGAAGGCCTTTAATATCAACGTGAAAGCGTTACAATTTGCCGACGAAGTAGAAAACAAGGGGGAATTTCGAGTACCTTCTTTGTGACAGCACTGTTATTTACCATTGCTCTTTTCTTTTATTTATTATATGTATTTATTAGGCTTTATATTTACTTGATAATTTATATATGGGGATTAGAATATTCCACGACAAAAGGGTCGCCTAATATGGTCCACTGGTCACAGGAATGCCAATCCTCTTTGGATAAGATCAAAACTTTGTTTTCAACACCACCTATTTTAGTTTTACCTACTACAGATAAGACATTTGTTCTTCGTAGTGACGCTTCATCCAATGGGATTGGAGCGGCACTAATGCAAGAGTACTCTGGAACTCTGCATCCTGTAATGCATATCTCCAGAAAACTTAATGCTGCAGAAAGGAATTATTCGGTTTTAGACCGTGAACTATTGGCTATGGTCTGGTCAATACTCACACTACAAAGATTCCTTCTAGGCGCACATTTCATAGTAGAAACCGATCAGAAAGCTCTTACGGCTATGCAGAGTAAGAATTTAAAGAGCTCGAGGTCTACTCGATATGCAATTGCTCTTCAACCTTTTCATTTTTCGGTACGAGCTATCCGTGGATCAGATAATGTGATGGCAGACATTTTGTCTAGATGCCCACATGATTCCACCTAACTGTTGGGTCTTGGACTTCTTAACACTTCCAACTCTACAACAGTTTGTCTTTTCTATATCAAGATAGATACACATTGTAATTTGTAATATAGTGATTGTATCACTACTATCACTACGTTCATTGATATATTAACCGATACTCGTTGATGATTTTGCTTTTTTGTAAATCATGTACTTATAGTGCTTAAATATGAAATTGTTATATGCATTGTGTCATTGCCAGCATTGTAGTATACGTTGGTGACACCTCCCTGGAAACATTTATGCTTAAGAGAAATGCTTTCTCTGAGAGGTTGAGATGTATTCTCACCAGTAGATCTATATTTCGACTTTGCCTTAATTTGGCTTATAAATTCCAGATATTTCTCATCTGCGCAGTATTTGTGCGTTGTGAGCCTATTGTATGTTGCTCTCAGATGAAAAAAAAATGATTTTCATTTTTTTTCCTGGGGGGGTGTAATAGTCTGTTGCGCACATATTCTTTTGTGTGGCGCACAGATTACTGTTGTTACGCATACAAATGTAAAATGTAATTGTTTATCCGACAAAGTATATATTTATTCCAATATTTATTTTGTGTATCGACATATTTTCCTGGTCAAAGCGATAACACCCATGTTGAACTTATACTTTTATTATATGGGTTATCTTTCCTGAATATCGAACTCAGCGTAGGGATCTAGGTTTACAGCGATCTATTTTTTGTTTGGTTAGAAATAGATTGTTCTTGCTTCAGAATATCTATGGCCCGAATCTATGTGTAGTTCTTGTCTATGTAGGACGAGTCTGTCTTATATCTTAATATCTTTGTATGTCTAAGTCGAACTATATCTTCGGTGTCGAACTTGGGGTCAAAGGTTGTTCGGCGGATGTGTCGCTAAGTAGAGGTGAGAAGGTTCCGCCCTGATGGGTGCTGAGTTATTGTAGCGGCCTGTCGCCGGAAAAGTGATCTCTATATTAGTGGGGAAAGAGGTAGTCTCTTTAAACATACCATGAATTATTAACCCCAGTGTTTATTCTTACTGCCAAGGAATGGCAGAATCGTATTCTAGTGTATTTCTGATACCCAGGTAAAGACGCATTTCTTATGAGCTTTTCCTGAGGCATTGTATTCGATGGGCAGTCGTGCGGTTGTACGTTTAGATGAATATTAACCAGATGAAGATGACATTCATACCTAGCAGCACCATATTATGTGATGAAGTCAATAGTATCAATGGTAGAATTTACAAAGCAATGAGGACATTTAATGAATGATCAGCTTTGATTGCGCTTCATAGTTTGTATCCTGGGTGAGCGACAACTCACTGGGAGGAGAAGCCATTTTGAATTCTATATTTTTCAATCATCGAGGAGAGAACAGGGATGCCCCCTTACTATCACCTGATGAGTCTAGAGATCACTGCTACAGAAGAGAACCCACTACTAGTGGTTCAATATTGTTATAAAAAAAATATGTGCTGAACTTTACCTAAATGAATCTTCGCTAGACGAGGTTAGGTCTAGGAACCACCTTGAACCTTGTTTATGAACTGACGTGCTCTGTCAGTAAAGTCAGACGATATATATTGGAAGTACTGAGTGCTTGTCTACTGACATTCTATTAGTACTGTTATGCAACATGAATGCCCATGTGATAGTGTATTTCATTGATCAACATTATTATAATTTATGCCAACCTGTCTGATGTCACTGTACCCGTGCTGTCAAGTGTGATCGTTCCAATTAAACTGTATGAAACGTACACAGTAGTTGGCGTAAATGACTTCCAGCCATAAGTGAGTGAGATTGGTCTATTTGTCAACTCTTACGAACGTTTGCCATCATTCGCATGTACTGTATCCTCACTCCATGTCTACACACCACTGCGTAGGTCGAGTTGATCTTTTGTTTGTCGTCATTCTGACAACACCCATCAACACCCTTCGAACATGATTGCAATCAACCAAGCAACAAATGTATGGCGGTATAAAGAAAGCCCTTGGTCCCCAAAACAGTAAGACGCTAAAAACCATCAGCGGAGAGAAGCTAACCGATAAGGGTAAGCAGATGGAGAGGTGGGTCGAACACTACTCTGAGCTTTACGCTAGAGAAAATACCGTCACGCCTGCAGCCCTTGATGCTGTCAAATGTCTACCAACTATGGAGGAGCTGGATGCTGAACCAACATTAGAGGAACTCAGCAAGGCCATTGATAGGTTGGCCTCTGGCAAAGTACCAGGCAGTGATGGGATTCCTCCTGATTTAATCAAATGCTGTAAGAGCACACTATTACATCCCATGTATAGGGTGCTGTGCCGGTGCTGGAAAGAGATAATTATTCCTCCAGACATGCGAGATGCCAAGATTGTAACACTGTATAAAAATAAAGGAGACAGAAGTTATTGGAATAACTACAGTGGCGTCTCTCTTCTTAGTATTGTTGGTAAGGTTTTTTGCCAGAGTCATCTTAATGCGAATACACAAGTTAGCTGAGCGCATGTATCCAGAGTCACAGTGTGGATTCCGAACATGTAGATCAACAACAGATATGACCTTTTCTCTCCGCCAGCTTCAGGAAAAAACAAGAGAGCAGAAAAGGCCTTTATAGACCTCACAAATGCATTTGACCTGGTAAGTAGGGGTGGACTCTTCAAAATCCTTCTGAAAATAGGCTGCCCTGCTAAATTGCTAGAAATGATAAGTCATTCATGAAGGGAACAGTCCAGTATGCTGGAAGCACATCACAGCCCTTTCTCATACGAAGTGGCGTTAAACAAGGCTGCGTTCTTGCTCCAACCCTCTTCGGGATTTTCTTTGCCTTACTCTTGAAACATGCTTTCAGAGATGCAACTGAAGGAATATGCCTTCACACTACGTCAGATGGCCGTCTGTTTAATCTCGCAAGGCTGACAAAATCAGAAGGGTCACTACTTGTTGTTCGCCGATGACGCTGCGATCGTCAGTTAAAACCAACAGGAGCTTCAGAGCTTGATGAATCGCTTCACCCAAGCATGCAAGGACTTTGGCCTCACTATAAGTCTAAAGAAAACAAATGTGCTTAGTCAGGATGTGGGTGCTGCACTAGTTATCACTATCGTTAACTATGAATTGGCAGTGGTGCACCACTTCACATACCTGGGGTCTACCATCAATGACAAACTCTCACTGGACACAGAAATTGACAGTCGCATTGGCAAAGCTGCAGCTACCTTTGCCCGCTTCACATCGCGTGTTTGGGGAAACTCAAAACTCACAACGAAGACTGAAGCAGCGGTATATAACGCCTGCGTCACCAGCACACTTCTATATGGTAGCAAGACATGGACAACCTTTGTTAAGCAAGAAAGAAGGCTCTATATCTTCCATCTACGGTGTCTACGCCACATCCTCGGCATTTCGTGGAAAGATAAAGTGACAAATGTCGAGGTGTTGTCGCGTGCTGACCTTCAAAGCATGTATACACTGCTTAGACAACGCAGACTACGCTGGCTTGGCCATGTCCGCCGCATGGAAGATGGTCGCATCCCGAAAGATATCTTCTATGGACAACTGGCAGATGGCAAAAGAATAGTTGGGCGACCGCAGCTGAGATTCAAAGATGTGTGCAAGAGAGACATGAGGGCACTGGACATAAATCCAGCAACATGGGAGATGAAGCTGCCGATCGCACCAAGTGGCGATGCTATTTACGGCGCCACCTCAGATTGGGCGAAAAGAAGCTCACACAACAAGCAGATGCGAGGAGAAAACGTCGAAAGAAGCACCAGGAAAATAAACAGCTGAAGGCTGTCATCTCAGGGCCGCAAACCCATGGTCAGTTATGACTGAAGGGGCTATTATTATGTATACTTGCTGTCACGAGAGAGTCGATTGTTATAGAAATTATAAAGTATCCTGGACACAAAGTTGTATCAGGTGATATCAGGATAGTGCCAGATATGATACTGGTCTTATAAGTAATACCCCCTTCTCTGAAAAGAGTAAGGGTGTATGGACCTCAAAGGTAGGATCAAGCTGTATAAGTTCCTAGAGAAGATGGTAATGTATTACTCTAAGATCCTAAATGGGAGCCGCGGTAGCATAGTGGTTAGTGCACTGGCTTCCTAGCGCAGTGGTCTATGGTTCGATCCCCAGATGAGGCGGAAAATTTTTAGGCCACAAAACGGCTCCTGGGTTGACCCAGCCCCAAATGGGTACCAGAGCTACTCTGGGAAGGTTAAGGCGGCCGGCGTGATGCCGACCACATCACCCCTCGTGTGCCGACGGTCAAGATAATATGGGCCTAACACCATATTCCCAATATGCCTCAATGGGCGTGTAACGGGTTCCTTTACCTTTACCTTTTAAGATCCTAAATGCTCCTCTCAAGATCCTCCTCTATTTATATTATTAGCTCTGCTAGGGGTATTAACTAAACTACCTACCAACAAGAACTGTAACTTAACTTAAATAATTTAAATAAGTCTGCTGGTAAATATTTACAATTTATTTTTACAAGTTTTCTTTTCTGTTTGAAAATCTTTCAAGAAACTCAAAATTTAATTACAACATTAAATAAATAAAACATTTGAAAATTGTTCAAAAGTATCAAAAGTCTCCAATTTTGTAGAAAGTTCTTCTCTCTTGGTTGAACTCACTCTGGTTGTAGAATATTTATATCTTAAGACCCATCTTATTTCACAGTCATTGAACAATAGTTTATACTAGCTATAACCATGTACAAACAGATGCCCCCACCCCCATTCAAAAGCGCAAACCATCTAGTGGAGCTTCCTGTCTGGATTCACAAACAAGGCATTCACCCAATAGGAGGTTTACTCTTCCTTCCTACTCTCCTGGTTTCCTTCAGGTGGGTGCCTACTCAAGAAATCTGCCCCAACATTCTGAGATCCAGGGATATACTCAATGGTAAACGAGTAAGGATTGAACAAAAGAGACCACCTTAATAATCTTGCGTTACCATGTCTAGCCTGAGCGAGAAAAACAAGTAGCTGATAATCACTCTGAACCACGAAATGTCTACAATAAAGATATATATGGAATTTCTTTATGGCCCAGATCAACGCCAAACACTCCCGCTCAACCGTTGAGCAATTTCTTTCCGCCATATTCAATTTGCGGCTGGCATAAGTAGCGGGGTTCAATTCTCCGGGCTGTGACTGCGATCTTTGCAATAATGCGGCCCCTAACCCTACGTTGCTTGCATCAGTCTTAACCACAACATGTTGATTAATAAACAGCACAGATACTGCTGCCTGTCCAAAGTGCTGATTATCAACTACTATTACCTTTTCGTCTCTCTGAGTCTGTCCAACAACATTTCCAGAGACGATAGATGTTCCTCAAATGTTCCCGTAGCTATGAGTGATATCATCCATAAAATTGGTGATAGCTGGGTTTTGTAAGGGATCCAATAATTTCCTCATCATCCTGGAGAAAACACTCGGAGCATTCTTCAAACCGAAAAGGCAACATATTGCACTCATAGTGCCCCTCCGAAGTGCTAAAAGCGAGCAATGGTCTGATCTCAGGCTTTACGGGAATCTGGTAATACCCTTTACTTAGATCCACTTGTGACTCTGATATAGCTTTTAATTTCCTGTAATCCATGCGGAGTCTATGTTCACCAGAGGGTTTCCTCAGCAAAACCACACTGGCGCTATAATATGATTCATATGGGGAAATGAAATTTTCCTGCATCAATAAATCAATTTTCCCTTTAAAGTTGCTATATATAATTTCAGTCCATGTCGGCATCAATACTTTCCATGGACCGTGTATGGGCCGGCCAACTAACAACGTCGCCGGTGTCCTTTCTACTGCTAATTTAAACAGCCGTATAGTAAAGTTAGCTGTGCATCAGTCTAATGGTTCGCAGAGCCCAATCGCCCACTACCTATTTTCCTGGGTTTTCCCCGCAGTTTCGTTATCGAAGGTGGCTGACTAACCACACTTCTATTTTTATCCAGTACCTGGTGTTCCGAACAAAATTTTGTCGGTATGGGATGTGTTGTCTCCCCTCTCTGTACAATATGGAGAGTTGCCAGGGTAACTGGTTTCATGGAAGACTTTTTGTGAGATTGGGTTCTCCTGCTCACTATATCTGCCTTTGGATTTTTATTTTCAGGCCTACGTCCGCACCAATGTTTTTCTAGGTCCTGTTGGTTTTCCCAACGTGTGGATTTTACATTGCTACATTGTGCACAGGCAGTCACATACCGAGCTATGTTTTCAGCGATGCCTGGCCAATAATAATGCACTGATGTCCTTTGACACGTGGTACCGATTTTCATATGTCCACCGTCTGCTACAACATGTGCTAGTTCCATAACCTTGTCTCTGTATTCAGATGGAAGAACTAACTGTCCATGCCCATTGGTTACTGCTCCAGCTTTCCTGTAAAGCAATACATCATTCAAATAAAACTGTCCTTTCTATGGTGGGTTATGGCTTTTTGGCAATTTGCCAAAACAAGGTTTTAATGAGCTATCTTTAGCTTGGGCCTTTTTAATCTTTTTTGGATGAATGTTTATTGGACTTCCCTCCTCCTTCTTAGGGCTAGACCTGGTCTGGAGTGTTGCCATGATTACAGGTTGTATTGGGTCACCCAAGAAGACATATCTACTTCCTATTACCAGCGGGTACATAGGATTATCACTCACTGCTGCACTAATCACTCCTTCCACGTAGCGAGTCCTGACATTGATCCTTGCTATGGGAAGTGTCATGATAGCGGTTCCCTATACTGCCCCTTGTATCTCTACTTTTTCTGTGGTGTATTGATCAGGATGCACTAAGGATGCACTCACGACTGAGTCAAATTCCAATCCTGAATCATAGAGGCACATTATTTTAGTGCCGTTACATGTTACTTCTTCACATGTGGGGGATGATGGAGGTCTATCTGACTGGCTGTCAGTTCCTTCCTTCCCTTGTCCACTGTTATAAGACATGCAGCGTGATATGGAGGGATTTTCTTTCCACAGTCCAAAGTATTGTGGTTGTTCATTTTGCAAATTTTGCACCACTTATCACCCTGTCTGTAGGGTTTCTTATTTTGTACCTGAGGGTTCCTGTCTCGTTGGTCAAATTTAGGTTTGTCATAACCCTGTTTGTATTTGTGGTTTTGTTGGTCCCTATTGTCAAACTCATTCTGGTTTGGTGGTGGTCTACTACTTTCTCCTTTCATTTCATTCATTCATAACCCTCCACTCCCAAAGGAGCATAGGAATTCAACAAACACATGCCAAGTTCTCCTGTCACGTGCCATCATCTCAAGTTCTTTCCATGTTCTCCTCATCATTTTCACCTCTGTTTCCAGCACTCTTCTCCGTGTGCTTCTTGGTCTACCTCTGCCTCTCTTGCCCTGCCCTGGGGGTTCCACAACAAGAACTGCCTTGTAATGCTATCAACAGGTTTCCTCAGTGTGTGTCCTATCCATCGCCATCGTCTTCTTCTCATCTCTTGTTCCACTGGCACATGTCTAGTTCTTGTCATCAGTTCCACGTTGGTAACCTTGTCATACCATTTTAATCCCTCTATTCTACGCAAGCACCCATTTATGAAAGTCTGTAGCTTTTTGGTTGTTGTCTTTGTTGTTCTCCATGTCTCCGAGCCATACAATAGGACTGACTTCACATTTGAGTTGAAGATTCTTATTTTCGTGTTGATCCGATTTCTCTTGTTCTCCATATATTTCCCAATGCAATGAAAGCTCCTCTTGCCTTTTGTATTCTTATTTTGATATCGCTGTCTGTCCCTCCAACTTTGTCTATATTACTGCCAAGATATGTGTACGATTCTACATCTTGTATTGGTGTTTCTTCAAGTTCAGCCCTGTTATCGTTACCTGCATTTATTCTCATTATTTTTGTCTTGTCCCTGTATATTTTCAGACCCAATTGCTTTGACCTCTCATCGAGTGTTTTCAATTTGTCCTGCATCTGATTACGGTTATGGGACAGAACAGTCAAGTCATCAGCAAAATCCAGATCATCCAACTGCTTAGTCAGAGTCCACTGGATTCCATTTCTGTTGTGTGTTGTCGATGATCTCATAACCCAATCTATTGCCAGCAAGAAAAGAAATGGAGACAAGAGGCATCCCTGTCGCACTCCTGTTCTTATCCCAAACGGTTCTGTAAGCTGTCCTTCGTGAATAACTCTGCATGTCATGTCTTCATATGTTTTCTTTATTAAATTAATGATCTTCAGGGGAACTCCATAATGCCTCATCAATTTCCAAAGTGATTCTCTGTCTACACGGTCAAATGCCTTTTCGTAGTCCACAAATCCGATGTATCGTGGTGAATTCCATTCCAGACTTTGTTCAACTATTATTCTCAAAGTGGCTATCTGGTCTGTACAGGATCTGTTTTGTCGAAAACCTGCTTGTGATATCTCTCAGCAACTGTTAAAATCTCCCCCAATCTCGCTGCACCTTGTTCCATAAGTAATTTTCTCATGTCTGGAGGCATAGACTCTCTCACTTGTTCCATCATGACCATTTCTTTTAGGTCTTGACATTTTCCTAGAGTAGACCACTTCTCCAATTAGGTTTCTAATCTGGCGGAGAATTGGTGGTAGGTTTCTCCAGAAAGCAGCTTAGCAGTTCGGAATTTCTTCCTAAAGAATTCTGAGTTCTTTTCATGTCGAACCAGCAATGCTTGCTTCAAGATTTCATAATCTTCCTGGTCTTCTTTCCCGAGTTTTGTATATACTTCATAAGAAGCTCCTCTCAGCCCTTGTGATAGCTTAAGGCTCCATTTTTCCTTCTCTAGGCCATAGTTAGTGGCCAACCTCTCATATCTACTTAGGTATGACTCAATTTCACCCTCTTTCTCCACAAATGGATCCAAGTGAAAATTCATGACTCCATTTGAGGTACCTTGACTTGCACTACTGTCAGAGGTAGTTGGACTACTTACATTACCTGTAACATTTCCTTGAAGTTCAAGCTCTTTCATTCTCAATTCATGCTCCCTTTGCAACCTCTTTTCCTCTCTCTCAGCCTCCATTTGCAATTGCAATCTCTTAGCTTCAGCATCCCTTTCAGCAGCCTGTCCTCAGCTTCCAGTTTCTTAGCTTCAGCTTCAACTTGAAGTTTCCTTTCTGTTTCCAACTTCTTATCTTCCATTTCTATAAACTTGTCACACTCATTAGTGACATATTGAATAAGAACCTCCCCACTTAACCCAAACACCTTTGCCGTCTGCACTGCACCAGATCGAAACTTTGCCAAGTCTGCCATACTCCTACAATATTGCCCTGCAGACACTCACACTCTCTTAAAGACCAATTAAAAATGTATACATCACTAATTAATTAAAAGACTACTGTCAGTGTATCCAGTCACTACAATTTTAGTTTGTACTCAATGGTACTACAAAGTGCTTTATTTAGTTTTAGTTTTCCTAAAGTTAATGCTATTTATTAAAACTCATAAGATGTAACAAGTGATACTGTAAGCCTGAATGTCTCAAAGAAAAGACCCCAGGGTGGTACATGAATCCCGGACGAGCCACCAGTGTCACGAGAGGGGTGATTGTTATAGAATTTATAAAGTATCCTGGCCACAAAGTTGTATCAGGTGATACCAGGATAGTGCCAGATAAGATACTGGTCTTTTAAGTAATACCCCCTTCTCTGAAAAGTGTAAAAGTGTGTGGGCATGAAAGGTAGGATCAAGCTGTATAAGTTCCTACAAAAGATGGTAACGTATTACTCTAAGTTCCTACATGCTCCTCTCAAGATCCTCCTCTGTTAATATTAATAGCTCTGCTAGGGGAATTAACTAAACTATCTACCAACAAGAACTGTAACCTAACTTAAATAATTTAAGTAAGTCTGCTGGTAAATATTTACAATTTATTTTTACAAGTTTTTCTTTTCTGTTTGAAAATCTTTCAAGGAACTCAAATTTTAATTACAACATTTAAATAAATAAAACATTTGAAAATAGTTCAAAAGTATCAAAAGTCTCTAAATTTGTAGAAAGTTCTTCTCTCTTGGTTGAACACACTCTGGTTGTAGTATATTTATATCTTAAGACCCATCTGATCTCACAGTTAATGAATGATTGTTTATACTGGCTATAACCATGCCCAAACATTGGTCATCATTAGATATTACTGTCTTTAATAGTGGTTTGACTGGTGTACTCTGAACAGTAGCCTTGATTGGCCACTTATCTGGTGAATTAAAGCCTGTCACACTTCTGACATGGTAGGACAAGTCACATGAGGTTCCTCCAGGCAGTGGATACTTGGTGGCTGTCCTTATGAACAACAAGGGCGCTCGCACCACTAGTTCCTGCAGTAGTGGCTGACTCTTTAACGTGTCCTTGGATGACAGGATATATCCTGAAACATATTTGATTAACCACTATATTGTCTATCACTTTCCCTCTATTACAGATGTAAGGGATGAGAGACAGTTTCAGACAGTGTGCAAGTAGACGCACAGGGCATAATATATCAGTAACAACACAATCCAGGTCACTGTGAATACAATGTTTCTCCAAATCCTTAGTTAGAGCTATTTTCCATGATTCGCCTCCATACAATTATTGGGTCTTGTGTAAAATACTAAGTGATATCTCAAACAATACAGTAATACAATTCCTTTCATCCTTTCCTTTGTTCCTGGTGTGTGTTCCATTCCATCAAGAAATAATTCTTTAAATGCTTTTCTAAAACTATGGACACCCTTTCTGCTTCCATTCTTAATTTTTTTTAATATACACAATCTTGGTTTAGCCTCCAGAAATTACACAGTAGTTTGAAACACATCTACACACTTCCTAACTCACAAGTTAATTAATTAACTAGAAATATGTATATTTATATATATTTATATATATAAATATATATATATATATATATATATATATATATATATATATATATATATATATATACTGTATATATATATATACTGTATATATATTTATAAATTCTTTCTTACCCTCAAGTACATACAGTCGAGCTGTTAATGGTCACGCAGTCTGCTCTCAGATGCAGAAGGCAAAGAAGTCTTCACTGACAGAACTGGCGCTTCTCGCTGTATTTGAAATTTTATTATGGCCTGCTTTCCATTTAAGGCACATCCTATATATAGGCCAAGGCCGAACGACAGAGGGAGCTTTACTGCCAAAGTATATTTGCGTTCCGAAATACAGGCATACATTTGTCCAGATGTGCAAATATGAAAAACTAGTAATCTACATATCCTCCTTATTCCTGGACCGATTTCCTTCATCTTAAGCTTAAATTACGCCCTGGATTATTCTTTCTCTTTCTAGATAATTGTCTTTTATTATCATACTTCCATCTGTTCCTAGGCGTAGCCTAAACAGCAAAATATTTGACTTGCCTGATGTCTCGATGCATTCCACTTGAGATTTCTACATTATTATATTACTTCCCGTGGAAGTTTTTGCACACTCTATTAATTGAACATTCCTATTTGTGAATTCCTGACCTCTGCCATGCTGTACTTCGCTCATAAGTCTGTAGCTTACCTCCAATTGAATCAAGGTTACACGGATTTGAGCTCGCCATTGTTAGGCTAGTACGTTTGTAAACACTATACATGAACGTGCGATTCCATTGGTCCGTCTATCATACAGTTTTTATAAAGTATGGCGTACCGTTGGGATAGAAATGACTTGTTGTGAATCAGACTTCGACACTTGCGGCGAACGTAAAAGAGGCCATCTGCTGTTATCGTTTCTTTACCTCTTATTCTGTTCTCACGGGGTGGCTGCTCCCGTTGTCCCTCACCTTGCTAGGTTCTGCTTTAAATTACAACTTTCATGTTACTAAGTCTGATGAAGAAACAAAAAGCTTTCATATAGTTTGCTACCTTCCGCCAAAGCAGTATAATTCAAGAACGTTTCCATATTTGTAAAGTATAGAGTAACACATACTTAGGATATCCATGTTTATGCTTTTCGATTATATTTATTCTTTCCGTTTTCCTCTTGATATTTTCTAATTTTTCCACCCTGCATACGTTTTCTGACATTGCATGCTCTAAAGATCAATGTACCTTTGATTGTGCTTACAGTAGCTTGATGGGAGCCGCGCTGGTGTAATGGCTACGGCGTTGTACTGGCGACCAGGTTTTCATGGTTCATACCCGGGCGTCAGCGTTTGAAGGAATGTTTACGACCGGAAATTTGACTGAATAACCTGAACGACTCCTGCACATAAATCCCGTGTGGATGGGAAAGAGCTAAGCTCCTGACCGGGTTGGAAGGAAAGTCCACTGACCCCCCAGCCTCGCAATGACATGTCATTGGGCCAAAAGAGCTGTAAAGCTCGATTGCCGCTGGTTAGAAAACAAAAAAACCAACAAAAAAAAACAGTAGTTTGATGATGGTTTGATATCATTCGTAGCATCTGATTTTACCTCCCAGACGAGGTGGCTCTAATGAAACCGCACTAATGCCATTTTTTTCTATAGAAGTTGTCTTAATTCATGAATGCACGAAGGACAACACGGCTGCAGTTTTGCTCTGACTTCCGTCGGTTTGTTTACGGAAATAATCGCTGGCCTTTGCAATTGGGAGGGGTGGAGGTTACGATGCTTCCATTTCATCGACTGTCAATCATAACTTTTTAGAGGTGTTTTATACAGATAGATCCCAAACCTTCCCCCCATGTCCTACCTTTCTGCTATTTATTTTGTGTTCATAGCTATATCGAGGGGCTCTTCAACCATGCATACCCCAGACTCGCTTAGTAGGAGGACAGAACTGTTTGTGTAGAAACAACACTTTTTTTTAACTTTTTGGGACTAAAGAATAAATTTGTCTGCAGGCATACTTTACATATCTTTAAAATAGACGCAGTAATAAATAAATAAGTGTAAAAAAATATTTTTGAATAGATGAACTTACAGTTAGGATATTTTCTTTTTTTAATTTCTTACATGTATGTTTTGCAAAGAAAAGGGTTTCCCCGGAATGCACTATCAAAGCAAATGGAACAGTTTTAAAACAAGTCAATAAATTCAAATACTTGGGCTAATTCTTCTTCTTTTTCTTCCTCGTTCGTCCTGAAAAGGACGTTTGTTGCGTTGTGTCTGTTTACGCCGGAGCTGTGATATCTGCGCCTTTCGGCCGACACATCCGACTTCAGCACGGCATTTTTGGGACCGGGTTAGCCTTCCCTCTTCGATCCCTACTCACTCAGCCAGACTGCAGTAATGCAGCCTGTTTCCAGGACCACCACTTGGAGGTGGAGTAGGGTCTTGGTCAGCTCTGGTTCGCTGACCCTGATGCAAGCAGTCAAGCAATGGGTCGCTGATTGCATTCTCTATTGCTGCATCTTTGGGTCCCTTGGGCAAATTAAAAACAACGGATGGAAGTTGCATCTCAGAAGTGAAGAGCAGAATAGTTCAGGCAAAAGCAGCATTCTATAAAATGAAGAGTGTTTTATGCAACGGTTCTTTGTCAATGGAAGTAAGAAAGAGAGTTCGTCATTGTTATATAGAACCAATCCTGGCGTAGGGAGTGAGTCATGGACAATTAGTACAAGTAGGTAAGGCACTAGAGGTCACAGAGATGTGGTTTTACAGAAGAATGTTAAAATACCATGGACAGCCAAAAAGAGTAATGAGGATGTCCTGAAAGAGGCTAACGCGCAAAGGAAACTTATTTCACAAGTTATAACGAAGCAATCCACCTGGGGGGGAAGAGGGGGAATGGGGGATGTTATGAGAAGAGGAAATCTGGAATGTATTCTAACAACAGGTAAAATTAAAGGAAAAAAGATATAGGGGAAGACAAAAAGAGCAAATACTGAACAGTTGGACATCGTTGCATGGAAAGAAGTTAACAGCAGAATTGATAAATTGTACCGGAGACAGGACACTGTGGGGAGACATGATCTCCTACGCCACTAGGCATGGTACTTGAAGAAGAAGATGTTTTCCAAATAAAAAATATGAGCTGTCATGTTTGCAGCGCTTTGGTATACTTGCTTAAGACTAAAAAGGTCATAAAACTGTTATTGTATATACAAACCTGCATTATTAATAGTCGATCTTCGATATTGACAATTGGCACATTTAATAGACTAAACACGGTAATCCTATTTTCAGCTTCACAGGCGAAACAGGTTCCGTGTTGTAAAGTGCGGAGCTTTTCTATTCAAGACAGGTATGTGAAGAAATCAGTTACGAGTACAAGACGGGACCATTTTTTGGTGTGCATTCTTAAAAACGGTATTACTTTTCTTTCACTATCTCGTTCATGCGTGATTGGAAGAGTCAACGTTTGTGAACTAGTCGAAGAGCAGATAAAGTACAGTAGAAAATTGTTAGGAACTCGAAAGGAAAGAAAGATTAAGAAATAAAGAAAAGCGAGAAAGAAAAGCAAGCAAACAAGAAAGCAAGAAAGAAACAAGACAGAAACAAAAATATTAAAGAAAAAAGAAAGAAAGAAAGTAACTAAGTAAGAAAGAAAGAATGATTATGAATGAAAAAAATAGAAAGTAAGAAAGCGTTAATAGAAAGAAAGAAAAAATGAATGAAAAAGTTAATGAAAGAAAGAAAGAAAACAATTACAAGCATTGGCACCACAGAAAAGAAAGGCACTTCAGATTATTCGAGCCAAATTCATCGAGGCTTAATCAGCTTTTCATATGTTCTCCAGACACTGTATCCCTTGTTTCACGTTTCCTGTGTTGTTGTTCTAGAAAAGGAAGTATGTGGATGTCTCGTGTTATTTGCAGCTCTCAGCACGTGCCCAGGTTGCCTCGCGCTCAGTGTCTCAATGTGTTCTGAATATGATCTTGTTCCAGCTTATTAACTTTCATTGGTCTTTTTCTGATGTTATTTTATTTTCTTGTTTTGTTTGTCGGTGTTTTTCTAGAATCCCCACGTGCAAACTATTAGAATGCTTTATTTATGTGCGTGCTTAGATTTTGAGAGCTCCGATTGACAAAGTGATTACATTGCATACCTATCGCGGGGTTCCGCGTTCACAACCTGGCAAAGACACATTCCAGTCTACCCTATCCTTACCTTTGACTGTCGTAGTTCAGAGCTAATATTTATATCATCTTCATCCTTGGTTGTTTTGCTGTGAATGTGATGTCTTCATGTTACGGCAACTGGGTTGGCTGATAGCTCACTTAAGTGATTAACATTTTGCATTCTTCTTTTCATTCAGTTAAAAAGTTCTTCATCTTGGAACAAAAAAATACTGAAACAAATGGTTGTATTCGTTTCCTTACGTAATTCTCTGGTTATAAGTGTTCGTATATGTGACGAATCGTATATTCGAACGTTACATTTTCATGTAACCTCCTTCAGCCCTCTCCCGTGACCTTCTTTCTTTTTTTTTTCTCAACCGCTCCTTATCACATCTTTTCGCTCTCATCGACCAAAGTTATCTTACCACATTGTGTCACTGCCAACGGATATCTGACCTTTTGACCTGTTTTGCAGCCAAGTCGACGTGGTTGTTTGTTTAATCGCTAACCAGACGGATTAAGAGTTCATATTGAAATATGATAAGTAACAACTGAAGTGGCAAGACCTTATATGGACTTTGAAAATGACATGTAAGAGGAATATCTTATGTGTCATGCAATAATGTTCTACATGAGGGCGGGGGAAACCCCTACCAAAATCAGACGTTTCTTTGCGTATGGTTTGCATTTAAATGCTAAAATAAACTACTTTTGATTGGAGCTTCCCTCACGGGAGAAATATGCGAGTGGAGCGAAATTTCGCTTCAAAACTTCAAGACCACTTCACAGTATTTCCATCTCGTCAAGGAGAAATCTCAGACAGCCAAGACAACGAAAAGAATCTTCTTCGTTCACCCTCAGATGTCAACTTGAATAAGTTCAAAGAAAGCGGTGGTCAGCCTGAGGCTGTTGATATCTCCGTAGATCTTCTCCAGGAATGGTACTGGTGATGGCCATATGCGTCTTCTCCGCTCCTCATATGTTGGGCACCTCTGAAGCAGGTGTTCGGCAGTCATTTTACCAGTGCCACAGTCACACTCATCCGTAGTTCCTATCTTTAATTTGTTGAACAGATGGTATCTCAATCTGTTATGACCAGTGCGAAGTCTGAAGATTACCACTTGTTCACTTCTGCTGAGCTGGTAATACGGATCATTTTTTGTGTGGCCTGGATGCTCTTCTTCCCACTTGTGCCTGTATCTGCGCTTGATAAAACTCTTGGACTCCTCATAGGTTATATTTGTGTCCAGCTGAGGAAGTTTTCCCCCTTCCTTTGCCAATCTGTCAGCCTCTTCATTTCCAGGGATGTTGCAGTGAGAAGGGATCCACTGTATCACAACTCTTTTGTACTGCTGACATAGTCTGTGAAGTGTTAACGAAAAGAATCAAGATTCCAGTATAGGGAACTTCACAGTATACTAGAGGGTCTTTTAAAATTAGAAAGGATAAAACCCCAACTATGGTACTGGAAATCACGAGTCCCTGGAATCTGCCTACAGCGTGAATAATTGGGAGTATATTCAGCAACCCTAACCAAATTAAAGGCGGAATTTTAAAACAGTTGCCCGACAATGTTCGGACGTTTATTATGCAAAAAGTCTGTATTTCGCCCGTTAACGGGGTTAGTTGTAATATGTACATTTTATCATTTTATATTTTGCATTTGACATATATAAATAGTTTTTGGATCTACGGTAACATATGAGTAATAAGTGGTGTTGTTATCAGATACTGACCCCACCCCCACGTGTGTTAGTCCTACTGTCACGTGTCTTCTGACGTGAAACAACTTCTGTTATTATTGTTTGTGACACCGAAAGAATAGAATTATGTCACCATCAAGCATGTCGTACAAGGCGACTAATATGAGGTTGTGCATGGGGCTGGCAACTTCATCATTTCAAACCAACTACCACATACGCCACTGTTGCAAGAGCACGTGACTGTTCGGTGCAATCTTCCTGCAAGGGGACCAGCTGCAGTGGTGTCTTCTTACTTCGTAAGGAGGGCAAAGGAAAGTTATGATGATGATGAGGAGGAGGAGGAAGGGGCGGAGGAAGGGACCTTGTCACCCTAAGTCATGAAGCTGATACCCAGTGCTGTGGCGAGAGGTTTTATTTGGCTGTAGGATCAGTATAGTACTGAAAATTACAGAAATAGAATTTCTGCAGAAAATGGTGAAGTCCCAGTGTCGGAGAGAACTACTGGTATCACAAATTAGTTACGGCTGTGAATGTTCTGATCTCGAAACAATAGTAGAGAGGAGACCGACATAAAGTGCCACCTCCGCTGTGTAACTAACTGTGATATTAATAAACAACAAGGAAACAGATTTTACTTAACAATGATAAAATTGACAAGTCGTTCAAAATACAATTTCCTTATTTTTATTTAGTATATACACTATCTACTCTTGTGCTGAAGGGTGAATGTTGAAAAATGGAATGTAATGAATTTGTAAGTTTACATATGATTTACAAATATTTATATTTATATATATATATTTATATGTAAATAAATATTACACCAAGTTTTCCAATTATAGGAACAAAAAATTTATATCAGCTGTGCTGTTAATTAATTATAGTACATGGATCAGCTGTGCTGTTAATTAAGGATATAACACTTCTCAGCTATGCTATTAATTTTGTCTCTTGCTATGTTAATTCACGTTTTCTTCATTGACAGTTCTATGCTCACAATGCCGACAGAAATGGTACTAATGTGTACTCATCTCTCTTAAGTCTGTTCTTCTTTGTTTGGTTCACACCACCGGCAGAGTATCGTTCCTTTAGCCCACCCAAGACTGAGGGGGACCAAAGATGTAGAGTCTGGTCAACCTCTATGCTCCTGCGGAGTTCCAGGCAGCGGGATTGACTCGAACATACGACCTCAGGTTTTTAGGACACAATTAAACCTGTAACAAAGCAAAAAATAGGGGCTAATTTCTGTCCTCAAGCCCACCTATTTCTAGTGTGAGTGAAATGAGCGTGTCTCCGATGTATGCATGTGGGATGAATGACAACAAGGCTCAGTATGATTTAGCAATAGCGAGACAAGACAGGTGTCTACTTGCAAAACATTCTTTCTGATAAACTAATACATGGATACATTCAATAATATAGATTCAATACATGAATACATTTAATACATGAATACATCCCATAATATAAATCAATACATGAATAAATCCAATAATATGTACACCTAGGTGTGATACAACAATGTCCTTCCCCCTATACTATACCACGCCCTCTATACTAGCTGGTAACATATATCCTAACAATATTGTTATGTTCTTATGATAGGAGTATATGCGACGAGGACTGTTTGGTGATATATCAGGTTGGAGTTATAGGAGACAATAGATTGGAGTTAGATGCGACAATAGATTGAGTCCTGATAAGGACTGTTTTGGTTATATTGCAGTTGGTTTTATCTGAGACAATAGATTGAGTTATAGGAGACAATAGATTGAGTTAGATGCGACAATAGATTGAGTCCTGACAAGGACTGTTTTGGTTATATTGCAGTTGGTCTTATCTGAGACAATAGACTGAAGTTATAGACTGACAATAGATTGAAGTATAGGAGACAATAGGTTGAGTCCTGACAAGGACTGTTTTGGTTATATTGCAGTTGGTCTTATCTGAGACAATAGATTGAAGTTATAGACTGACAATAGATTGAAGTATAGGAGACAATAGGTTGAAGTATGAGTCCTATTAGTCTTCGTCTATTCAATCATAATAGGAAATACAATCATTATACTTAATTTCCCCAAGATACAATCAGTAACCTGATAGGTAGTATAAATGACACACAACAAATACCAACGGTTATCGTGAATATATTTACCCTCCTAAGATTTTAAACTGGCCAGGTTTTGACGCGACTTAGCGAAGTAGGTTGCAGGTCGATGCCCTCAGGTAAGTTATCAATCAAAGTGACAGCTTCTTCCTCTTCAGCTCTGGCGTCAAGTTCGGGATTGCGTGGTTAGCATAAAATCCGCCCGATTATATAGTCAAGTAACTACTTGAGGAAAGCTTTCGGTTGGTTCCTGGCGGAGCAAGTTGATTGGTTTCCTCCGGTTTTGTACCTGGTCTCATACAGCCTAATTTTATTCAGTTTTCATCGGCCATCTTGCGTGAACAAGATGGCCGTTAATTTATTCTGTCTCAGAGACTGGTGAACGTTGATCGTTGATTGGTTGAAGCAAATCTGTATCTCGACATAGTGATTAACAAAGTAGTGGGTTACACTTCGTTTCACGACAAGTGCAGTGAAGTACTACTTATGCAGTATGTGATTAGAAATGCAACATGGCGCAAACAGTGAGTGTTCTAGTGAGAACACAAACATTGACGAAGTCCCTATGTTGCATGAAAACATGTGAGTTCTTTAAATAACTTGTGTAAACCGGTATTTGAAATAAATAATGAAAACAAAAATGAGAAGAAATTGAAACATATGACTACGTGATGGAAGTTATAGAGCTCTAATCATCATCATCCATTACCTTTGCTCCTAATGGAGCACTGAGCCATCATATTATCTTACAGCGGTGGTTTCTGTAACAACATGTTTGACATGATGAGGTTGCCTGTTCCATGCATAACCGCATATTAGTTGCCTTGTGCCACATGCCTGAGGGGGCAGTAGCCATTTTCTGTCTTTATCTAATCAGAAATCCTGGAAAACTACACGGCGAATAGAACTTAAGTCAAATGTTCTTAATTCTTATCCGAATTACATCAATTCTGAAAGTCATCTACAAATTATGTCAAAATCTGCATACAAATTTATCAAAATCGGACCGGCAGTTCTTAAGTTCTTCGTTGCGACTGACTGACAGACGGGCAGATAAAGTTAATTTACAGCACGTTTTGCAATTTTCAACTGCGAACACGCTTCCTGTTTTGTTTTTTGTTTTTTAATCGTCTCAGCCACCAACAAATTTTAAGTTAAAAAATATTCAGGTTGAATCCTGCATTCTTTCACTTCAAAGTGCAGAAATAAACGTTTCTGCTATTTTTAGCTCACTTAGAATTCGGATGAGGCCTCGCAGACACGAAGTCAAGTGGGAAGAACTGTTGAACACTCATTTCCCTGGTAACTGGTTAGTTCAAGTTCTGTTTTTTTTTTTTTTTTAATGTGCCTCTCTGTAGGGAATAAAACACAAGTGACCTAGTTTCTCTGTGATCAGGGAAAACCACGGGAGTAGGATGGATGCAGGGAGGCCCTAGAAATTTTTTAAAGGTTGCACGAGGTTTCGTGATTACACCCCCCCCCCCATCCCCCCCCCCCCCCCCCCCCCCCCCATTCTTATTCTTCTTTTGGTCCTTGCTGACTGATAAAACAATCAGTGACCATCACGTCTGATGGCGTCTTGTTGGACAGCAACAAACTTGTCTCCACTTTGCTCGGTCGACAGCCATCCTTCGTGTGGGTGCCCCAGCTCTGGTTCAGGCTTAGCTTCTCTGCCTCCACAGTTCTCCGCCAGGTTACTATCTGGCTTTGCTTTCGTTTTCCTTCTGGAGTCCATAGCATGGCAATTCTGGTGATGGCGTCAGGCTCTCTCTTCTGAGGATGTGGCCAACCCAATTCCAGCGTCTACCCGCTATGATGGTGCGCATGTCTCCTTGGTGGCTCCGAGTGAGCAGTTCTTGGTTGGTGATGGTGTTCGGCTACGAAATTCAAAGAATTTTCCGTTAGCAGGTTATGTGGAAAGTTAGGACAATTTGGACATTGCCTTTTCTGTTAACTCTCCAGCAATTTTACACTGTACAGAAGTACATAAATTACGCAGCTCTCGTATATTGTCAATTTAGTGTTTGCCACCCCCTTCTTGCAGTAAAAAAGGTAATACATAGCAGATACTGCCGTAGGGGAGTGAGGTATTAGAGGCTTTACCATACTAGGTCCAGCATCGCGAGGTGGGATAACCAGTTCCCTTGCTCCCTGCCTTTTCCTTCCCTACTCAAAGAGCAGAGTCAGGTACCCATTTACAGCAGGGTAGACTGGAACGTGCCGGTACCGGGATTCAAACCCGGTACCTTTGCCACAAGAGACCGGCGCTCTAACCCCTATGTCAATCGGACGCTCATCCTTTTGCAGTACTGTGTGTATTGTTATGCGACTCAATTTCATGCTACTGAGATGGACCACACTCTAATTTCCACAAGTGACGTTCATTACAAGACCCTAATACATCTATGTTTTTACAACTTTATTATAGGTAATTTGTTTCTTTATTTCTGCTAAAATTACAGAAGGTCCTTGTTAAGGAAGATTTATGTATTTTACATGTTGACCACGGGTAGTTTTGTTATCAGTTAATCTACGCTCTAACAATTCTATTTGTGGCCAACATGATATGTTTATGCACTTATAGGTACGGTAAATGAACGCGATGTTAGTCTGACGTCACTTAGATATGATGACGTAGATTTGGTGCTGCGATAATTTATGCAGACCGTTAGCCGGGGCCTTTGATTGTAAGATTCCGTCTTAGGAGGACGTTGAAGCTGTTGCTCCTGAGAATTGAAGATCATCTATTTATCCTACGTGGCTATATATGTTTTACGAAGGTCGCCTCATATATTCATGAAGATGCCGAACAGAAGTAATTGAGTTCGAGGATTTATTTACAGAGAAGTATTGCAGGAGCAATTTTATTATATTAACTCCATGTCTGGTTTTCGATACTTCGGTGATATGTGACGTTCTGTGAAGGACTGTAGGAGCTTTCAAATTTACTCATATGATGCCATGAACTTGGAAGTCTATTTACGTAAATAAATGTGCCTATAATTGTGGACCCAAATTAACCAGTCGTTGGAGTCCATGTATGAACTATAACTTTCTTGACAACCCAAACCATTCGCAAAGATCAATTGCACGATGCTCTATATCCATAATCTTCCACAATCATAAAAACAAGTGGCAACAGTCCTCTCAACGCGCTATTTTTGAACAGACTGGAATCTATACATCATCATGGTCACTTTCACAATTGCCTGAAGCTGACAGCATAGATAAGACCAGACGTAAAGTTGAAAGTTGCAACCAAGGTGGAGTGGGTTCCATTCCCAGCGCAGACTGGAAAACACAACAGGAGACTGACACTTTGGAGTCGTAAACCATGTGGGGCCCACCCTCTTTGGAACGTAAAGAAAGATTAACGGGCCGAAACACTTGTCCGAATGGGGGAGGGGAGGCTCTTCTGATGAACAGAATGCATAGTGTTATAACGCTCTGTTATAGTTTCCTATCATCATCAGACGTATAGGAAAATGATCAGGCTCATATAAGCACATCTTTTACTGTGACATTTTCTGTTTCGTTTTTCTTGTTCTTTTGATGTCTCTATCCTTTTATGTACTCGTTGTTTTTTTTTTTAAATAAATTTCTATGGCTCCCCATAAGCCGGCACCCGATGCGACCTTTCTCCACCCCCCTCTCCCACTCGCTCCGCCCAAGAACCGACCCTGGATAATGGGTGCACGCACACACATTTAAAAAAAAACTTGAGAACGGGTATGTTAGAATCTGGGGAGAAGAGATAGGTTAGCCGGAGATGTTTTAATCATACGTTCAGCTTCCATTACCCACAAGCTAAGGTAATTCTTAGATAAGGTGTTTATTAATGGCAGGGGCTGTATGTTTGTGACAGAATGCAGAAAAGGGGGCATTGTGAGAAAGATAAATGGAAAGACGGGAAGAGCGAGCGATGATGTCATATTCTATTTAAAGTTTTATTTGGCTCGTGCTGGGGTATCGGTAAATAAGGGTAACTAAGTGCTTGCAATATGGAGTCGTTGATTACAGCGATATCGATACTTCTAACGGCATGTTTGCCAGATTGCGGCTTGTATATATAATCTAAGACTAAATTTAAGTTTTATAAGTTAGCTTTTTTTTTTTAAACCTCATCACGTGTTCAGGGATGACTAATTAAGTCCATCTGAGGTCTTAGGCTCGGGGAAACGGCGGAAAGGGCATCGTGTTGGCTATGGAATAGCCGTAACGGGCTATGACATTCAGGACCATAATTTATTTTGGCAGCAATGGCATAGTTAGCAGTCCTTTTCAGGGCTTCATCGTGTAAGCAGATGTATTCTATTAGTACTTTTCATGACCCACAAAAACCAGCTCCAAACCTCAGAAATGAGGTATCTGAGGAAGGTGGTTGAAGTAAGAAGAGATATGGTCCACAACCGGACGATAAGGCATGGCCTCAAAATCATACCATTGCAGACTCAAGTAGAACAGTCCCAACTACGATGCTTTGGCCAAGTCTGCAGAATGGGAGAAGATCGACTACCACGACAAGTATGGGAAACTGAGAGCCAGGGACCTTCAGGACGACCCAGAGTCCGCTGGGAGGACACCATTAGGCAGTCTCTGAAGGATCGAGGACTAAGATTCTTTCTTGTACGAAGAAGAAGAAGAAAAAGAAGGAGAAAAGATCCAACTAAAAAGCAGGGTTCACAGATGTTGAACTTGGAAAATCTGCTGCCGCTGGACGTCAATTTCGTTCTGTCTAGAACAGCGGTCGGCAACCCAGGAACTGTGGCGATATATTTTACAATTAGTGAATCTTTCTTCTTCTTCCTACACTCTCAGACGTCTACTTGAATGTTTTCAAAGAAAGCAGTAGTCAGTTTGAGACTATTTGAATCTCCGTAGAGCTTTTCCACCAATGGTACTGGTGTCGGCCATATGTGCTTTCTCGGGTCCTCATATGCTGGGCAACTTTGAAGCAGATGTTCAGCAGTTATTTTATCAGTGCCACAGTTACACTGATCGGTAGTTCCTATCTTTAGCTTGTTGAATAGATGGTATCTCAAACTGTTGTGGCCAGTGAGGAGTCTGAAGATTACCACTTGCTCTCTTCTGTTGAGCTGGTAGTATGCATCATTTTGTGTGTGACCTGGATGCTCTACATCCCATGTGTTTCTGTACCTGATTCTGATAAAACTCTTTGCCTCCTCGAAAGTTATGCTTACATCAGGCTGAGGTAGATTTCCACCTTCCTTGTCAATCTGTCATCCTCTTCATTGTCGGTGATGTTACAATGAGATGGGGATCACTAGTGAGTCTCTCTAAAGATCTACCATGACATATTTTTTTTCAGGATTCGGGTTATTTAGAATATGGAAAAAGTGCAGCCTTATTGTAACTTTCATCTCAGCCAGACGATCTACTCCATTTGATTCCATCGACAAGGTGGTGGAACATTCAAACTAAATGTTATTTTACCGAATGTTACCTTCACTTCCAGCATGAAAATGGAGGAGGCAGGAGCTACTGCAGCTTTAAGGTGGTTGTCTGACACTTCATTAACAAGAGCAGTTATTGTGTCAGACTCTCAGGCCATGCTTCGGAAGATCCTAAATGGATGGCTACGGCATGTATGGAAAACCTCCATAGAAGCCTCGAATTTTCAAGAACTGGTGTGGATCTACTATCCTGGCCATGCAGTGGTACGAGGCAATGAAAGAGCTGATATATTAGATTCAAGAGAACCTAAAGTAAGTGTATTGGATATGGACAAGGGATAGATACTGAGGACAATTAATGATCGTATATTAGAGATTACACTGCAATCGATGAACCATCAAGGCTAAGATTGCTGGAGTTTGGCATTAGGCGTAAGACTGGAAGGGATGAACGTATGAGAAGATGATTCTGGCATATATTCAACCACCGCGCAATAGGAACAATTAGCATTCATACCCTTCGATGTTTGCTGAAGGAGACTGAGCACCTAGGGGTTTGCCCGGATTGCAATGATGTCGATTCTGAACAACACTAACAATAACAATAACTTCACTTCAAGTAAATGATAGCTTCCCATTTTATACAGTTCACGAAATAAGTGAATCTTAGTTAGCTAGCTAGCGGGTTTTCAAAGGGGATGTTGTCAAAGCATCTTTAAACATGGGGACACCGTACTTTTAAGTACCGGAATGAAAGGGTTAGTCTGCAACTAATTTAGATGGAACATTCTTTCCCAACTGCTACGCACCAACGAATGACAGCGATGATGAGGTCAAGGATGAATTCTATCAACAACTGCAGAAAGAAATGGAAGACACACCTAGATATGATCTTGTTATAGTAATGGGAGACCTCAATGCGAAAGTTGGTACACACAATACATATAATGAAAGAACAATGGGGAAATGCGGCAGCGGAACAGCAAACGAAAATGGGGATAAACTAATAAGTTTCTGTAGCATTAACAACCTGGTCATTGGAGGAACACTCTTCCCACATAAAGAAATTCACAAATTAACATGGGAATCGCCAAATGGTCGGGACAGAAACCAGATAGACCACATCATGGTTAACGGTAGATGGAGACATGCATTACAAGATGTGAAGGTAAGAAGAGGTGCAGATGTGGGAAGTGATCACCATTTAGTAGTAGCAAAACTGAAAGTGAAACTAAGAAGGGCTGCACCAACTGTAACTACACAGAAAAGGTTTGACATCAGCAAATTGAAGGACTCCCTTACCAGAAAAGCTTTTGCGGCCGACATAAAGAAACGATATCAATTTGCCAAAAGTCAGGAAAAGACATTGACTGATGATATAGACCAGAATTTCAACACCATTTCAACAATATACAAAGAAAGCAGCAAATCATGCTTGGGATTCCAGGAAAGGAAGAAGCAAGACTGGATAACACCAGAAACATTAAACACCATAACGATGAGAAAGGAAATGAAAAGAAAGAAAACAGAAGCGAAGTCCCCCAGGTTAAAGCAACTATATAGCGAACAGTACAGTCAGCTGGACAAGGAAGTTAAACGCCAAACCCGAGCCAACAAAAGGAATTTCCTAGACGATCTTGCAAGACAGGCAGAAGAGGCAGCACTGAGAAATGAACAAAGCACAGTATACAAAATAACTAAATTCATCAGCGGAAAACGAGGTGCAAACAATATTACATTAGTAAGAGATAAGCAAGGTAATCTCATCACGACAGCAGAGGGACAAGAAACAAGATGGGCAGAGCACTTCAGAGAAACTCTGAACAAGGAACCACCAGAGACACAATTGAATGTTCCTGAAGCTGAAAACGATCTAGATGTGAATACAGACATTCCACGCAAAGAAGAAATCATCACAGCAATCAAAGGGTTAAAGAACGGCAAAGCTCCGGGAAATGATAACTTAAATGCAGAGCTATTTAAGACAGACCCTGAGCTAGCAGCATAACTATTAGAACCACTATTTGCACAAGTGTGGAAAACGGGGACAACACCATCAGAGTGGAACAAAGGAATAATTGTCAAATTGCCCAAGAAGGGAGATCTTGCAGAATGCAATAATTGGAGAGGAAAGGAAACATTAAGAGCAGTGGCTCAG
>JAMPIV010018819.1:0-97350 GCA_024509875.1 Oreohelix idahoensis
ACTTGATCTCTAATGGTCTTTTGTCTGCCTTTTGTTTCATTTACAATTGCTATGTTGCTTTTACATAGAGAAATAACTACAGTCGCTATATTATTTTAACGTACTGAATATCTACAGTCGCTATATTATTTTAACGTAGTGAATATCTACAGTCGCTATATTATTTTAACGTAGTGAATATCTACAGTCGTATGTTACTTGCTTCAAACCTTCCTTGCTGCTTTAGAAGCTTTCTGTAGAAGCTTCGAAACGTATTTTTACTAAACGTGTAGTTCTCTAACTTCTTTTGTCATCTGATTTTCTAAAGCGCATGTAAGATGCCATCTATGTTATTTTAACTCTACACTTCTTGCTAGTGCAAGAAGCACAGATGCCGAAGTCTCCCAGTCTTCGTTATGAATTTGTTTTGTTCATGTGTTCTACAGTTCCTTGTAAAAGGATTTATCCAGGTCTTCTACATATATTTTCTTTATTGACTGACTGCAATTTTATTTTGTTCCTATTTCCATCAGGGAAGTTAAGCAGTACCAACTAATCAACTAAGATTAAGTATTCTCTATGTTGTCAACTGGCTCGTTCCTTCTAATGTATGCATCGATATTAATGGTGATATCAATATGGTTCTTGCATGTTTCTTGTCTTCAACGTATTTTCATGATGGCTTCTTGTCATTGAAATTCCCACTACTAATGAATGCATAAGTGTAATCGATGTTATAAAATGTTAGTCCTCCATCAGGTATTGTGTTTTCATGCTGTCAATACACAGGGAAAAACAAAGATACTGATTTACTTAGTCATTCCTCTTCTACCTTTGAGTGTAGAGGTTTGCCAGAGAGAGCACCACACTTTCCTAACGGCTGCCTTCCTCCTGGCATTGTTCCTTTCTAGTCCGCGGTCCTTCAGAGATTGTCTAATGTTGTCCTCCCAGGGTCGTCCTGGAGGTCTGGATCCCTGACTCTTAGTTTCCCATACTTGTCGTGGTAGCCGATCTTCTCCTATTCTGCAGACATAGCCAAACTATCGTTGTTGGGACTGTTCTACTTGGGTCTGCAGGTGTTGGGTTATGAAGCCTTGCCGAAAACAGGTGGTTTATAATCTTCATATTCTTGCCAGCTTATCTTTTACTGAGGAATCCTCACTTTATTGCCTGAAAAAGTCTCCCAGCTGCTGCTCTACTGGTAGCCAACTCTTCTTTGATGCCTCACTTCCAGTCTGTGATAGCTCCTGTCGTACGGAAGGTTAATTATTTTATTTGCCCCGTCTGAGTATATAGAATGGATGTCGACAGATAAGCAAGAAGGTACAGAAATAGATTTGTCACAGGTGGTAGAATTGAGAAAAAAAGATCTGTCACTGGAGTGATTAGGTAATCTCTTCCAGCTTATCCGTACGACTGTACTTTATTGCAAGACAGCTTTTATCTCCCTATCAGGAATAGATAAGTTTCTCTACACACACACACAGCTATGTGACAACAAGAGACACAAACGTGAAAAATACTACGGATAAATGGGTGTGGGTCTGACCAACACACAAAGGTAAGTTTCTTTGTAGTTTATTATCATTAAAACTCGACAACATCAAAATATTTAAAGGAAAAGATCAAGAGCCATTTACATACATATGAAATAAAGTAGAAAAAAACGTGCACCCTCCCCAAATGGAGAAAAGAACCCTAAAATTATTAACCCAAATGTTGAAGGTTAGCACGCTGTTACAGAATGAACAGTATTGGTACTCTAAGAGACCCAGTAAAATAAACAAACTTTTGGACAAATCAGATATATGGATAGTTTTCCCTCAAACAAGAAAATACTCGCACACTCTTGCAAACAGTGGCCACTCTCACACTCTTACCTAATTGCCTGGTATTGTAGGTCTGTAATATTCCTTGGTAATAGAAATACTCCATGAATATATTATCTATTTTCATTTAATATTATGTCACTGCAGTTGTCGCATATCCAAATTGGCCCCAGTCCATCCCCAGAAATTAGTTAAATGAGATGAACGCCTAATATGGGGCTTCTGCTAGAAGTGTTATTACCAACAGTTAAAACTGTGAGAATTCTTGAGGTTCACTCTTTAACGGAAAAATACTTCTAGTATTGGGAAACATCTGGTTGCTAAAATTAATGTTCAAATGATGATGAAGGTTCTTCTATCGGCCAACTTGTGGCTGGTAAAAATATATATATATTATATATCTCTGGGTTTTGTAAGTCCAGTTGTTAAAAAAACCAAATTTATTGTCCTCCAATACTCTCTGGCGTGTGCCCGTTCACAAATGAAATTTGTGACGCACAGCCAAGAAAAGGAGAAAATAACAAATCCAAAAAGGAACAAGAAACAAAAGAAAAAGAAAAAGACCGCTGGTCTCTCTTGTGATCAGGTCTGCGAAGAATACAAGAAACATTGATATAAAAAGTATGCTAATCCTATATCTACACACACAGACGGGGACAAGGCGATCTCTTCTCCACTCCGTCATTCCTGATTAAATTTAAAAGCCACACGGTGTTTCCTTACTCCTATCAGTTAACAAATTTCGCTGTCGGCTGAGTTCAGACGGGTCTGAGTTATGTTAGCTCGCCCGCCCCTGCTCGCCTGCATCAGCGTACAATGAAAATTATTATTTAATCTCTCCATACGCGCTACCTAAACAATGATTGCCTATCATTAAATAGTTATTAATTGTCGGCATCTGTTGGCTTTGCCGTATATGATTAAAATAATAGATACTATAACAAATATGCACAAATGAAATATAACGTTGTATTCTATTCTACACTATCAATTTACTGTCTATACGGGTGGCGTGATTTAACATTTTAATAGAATATCTGGTAAGGAATCGCTATGCGTTACTTTATTTCACTCGTTTTACTAGCGAGAAAAGCTAAGTGAAGACTAACTGTTAAAATCTATCACTTCTTAAAAACATTTGCCGTATTATCCTTTACCAGAAAATTCGGAAATGACATCTCCACGAGAACTAGTAACAAATCCACACAAGGAAATAGTTTAAGACAGCGTGCTAAATACTTCCGAATTCTGGCTGACACTGACAATGGGGTTAAGAAAACAACAGTATATATATCATTTGGATTCTCTGATCTCTGAATGCATTAATTTCGCGTTCCGGTGTTACCCCGAATTTCAGAAGCTAAGCGTATCAAGATAAAAGACTTACTGTCGGTCGGTGAGGTTTCTCGACGGAAGTTTTCGACCGGCATCAAAAGACTTACTGTTTCCTATCGGGTTTCTCTGTAAGAATGCCCGCTTCTGAAGATCAAAGAGCCCAGGGGTTTTTACTTCCCCTGAGTACGAACTTCAAAGGGTCTGTGTTTTTGTCTCTCTCCAGCTGCTTGCCTGTCTGAGAAGTATTGTAATTGACAGATGGGCTACGCGTGAGTGGACGAGGTAAACACAGCCTGATGTGCTTCCCTGTTATGACTGACAGGTCACGCAGTTTGTAAATATTGCGTTAGCTCGTGTTAAAACAAAGAGGCGGGACAAGAGAGTAAGCTGCAGAAATAGACAGTGGGTATTGATACATGGTTTCTAGCTAGCAAATCAGAGGGCAACTATTAGATGGCACTAAGCTGTCAGATTACTGTAGACTCTTTTTCCATTACACGTCACAGCTCCAAGGTTTTTAAAGTGGTTGACCTGCTTCAACTGTTCTCCGAGCATAATTTGATGCCTTCTTTTGTCTTGTGATATCACCATGGTTTTTGTTTTGGAGCTGCTGATGACCACCCCTCTCTTCTCCATCTCTTCGTTCTAGACTTGCAGGTTGGATTTAAGATGTCCCTCTTGTTTAGTAATCAGTGCAACATTATCGGCAAATGCCAGCTCTGAAATACAAGCCTGTCTCATCTTCCAGTACCCCACTGAATACTGTCTTGTCTTCTTACATGCTTTGATGACATCGTCCATAAGGTATGAAAAGATTGGGTGACAGAATATCACCCTGTCTTACACCTGTGGTGGTCCTGAACTCTTCTGACATTTCGTTTGCCGTCCTCACATAATTTCTGCAAGTGTTGTAGAAGCTCTGTATAGCATGAATCAGATGTACTGGAAGTGTTTTCTTTGCCAAGCAGTCCCAAATTTTGCTCCAGGGGACCTTGTAAAATGCCTTCTCCAGATTAAAAAAACAAAGATGCATCTCACCTTTATGCTCAAGGGTCTGTTCACTCAGCTGTCTGAGTGTGAAGATAAGGTATTGAGTACTTCGGTTTGCTCGGAAGCCACATTGGACCTCATCCATTTATGGTTCAGCTAGGTATCCGAGTCTCTGCTCCAGGATTCTAGAATAAAGTTTACCAGGGACACTGAGAAGAGATATGCCTCTATGATTTCCACACTGTCGGTTGTCGCCCTTTTTGAATATGGATGTCATGATAGCAATCTCACAATCCTTTGGTAAGGTCTTGTGGCACCAGGCTATCTGTATGGACCCTCAGAAGTAATAGGTCACCTGCTGCTCCCATATATTTAACAATGTATGATGTTATACCGTCATGTCCTGCTGCTTTGCCTAAAAACAAAGATAATGAAAGTAAATACAGGAAGCAATAATAATACTGCACTTGAAGAAATACCACTACAAGATGTGGACATGCAAGAACATCCCTGCACGATCCTATTTTGTTGTCGCATCGTGTCTTAGAATCTAAATGTGCCAAGACGTAAATATAAGGACCAGTGACGTAGCACAAACGATGACTAGAATGCCATAGAAAAAGGACCACATACGGCGTGTCGTGAATACAAGGACCACATATGGCGTGTCGTGAATACAAGGACCACATGTGCTGTGACGTGAATACAAGGACAACATGTGCTGTGACGTGAATACAAGGACCACATATGGCGTGTCGTGAATACAAGGACCACATATGGCGTGTCGTGAATACAAGGACCACAACATATCCAACGTGAGTACAACGACCACATGTGTCGTCACGTGAATACAAGGACCACATGTTCCGTGACCCGAATACAAGGACGACATGTGCCATGACATAAATACGATGACCAGCTGTGCTGTGACCCAGAAATAGAGACCTAAATTTAAGTGAAAACATGTTTTTGGAGTGCTGTGATATGAGCTATATCAATTTACCGGATTATAGTCTTCAACTATACGCTCGCTTCACACAATACACAACACCTCCACGGTTTTAGAGATTACCAATAGAATTAACACTTAAAACAATAAACCAGTCAAACATCTGAATATGTATTTCTAAATATTGTGGATGGATATGAAAAAAAAAATTCAAAAAAAGTGATTCATCTTCCTAGGAAATACGATATAGAAAATAGCCAACGTTGCGGCCTCAAGGCCTTCGTCTGGGAAATGAAAGAAAGCGAGAACTAAGTAGGAAACATGAGAAAATAAATAGAAATGGGTAATGCCTGTAAGTTCTGCTAAGACCTAGCGTGGCACATTACGTGGATATTACACGAAAGAATGGCACCTCTACGACCCATGACGGGTTACGGGTTGAGATGAGATGATGACATGAAAGAAAGCTGAGCAGCAACAATATTGTCTGGTGTAGTATACGTATTATTATTTTTTGTGTCTTTTGTTTTGTTTTAGGAAATTGTTAAAAATATTTTCTTCAGTTGCAGACGTCAGTTTTTGTAGACGGGAAACACTTAAAACGCAATGCTATTTCAAAGGCGTACAAGTGCACACCTGAAGTCCAAAGTGCAAACATAACTTGGGGGGAAGAATACAATCTTTCTAGTTTTTAGAGAAGCGTTTTGGTTTCTAATTTAGACAGCTGTTAACCCTTCTTTTGAGTACACATTCAGGATGCCTCAAGAAGCGATCCTAATCAAGATGGCTTACATAAATGCCATATATATAATTTATATAATAATTTGTCAAATACAAAGGCTTGAGTTAAATAAATACATATTTAATATGTATCTAACATGACCCGTGTAATTATCTTGGGGGGGGGGGGGGGGGTGTGTTTAGAAAGAATATGGCAACTACACCCTCAAGCATGTCGTGTAAGGCAATTAATAGGAGGTTGTGCTTGGGGCAGGATTCCTGTAGGATTCCTGCAAGGGTATCAGCTACAATGGTGGCCCCGTAAGGAGCGAAGGAAAATGATGATAATAATGATAAAGATGGAGAGGAAAGATATGAGAATAATAAAGAACATTTACTGGTAACAAACAGGAGCTGTACGAAGTAGCAATCAGTTAGGACAGTTTCAGCACAAAAACAAGATGTTAAGCAGGGATACGTGCTATCGCAGAATCTGTTCAATCTGTGGAGTGAAAACTGAATGAGATTCAAGGAAGACATCCGAAGAGCATCAGCTGGTGAACATAATATAAATAGCTTGAGATATATTGAAACAGTTTTAATAGGAAAAAGTGAAAAAGAGTTATGGGCAGTGATTCACACATTAATGACAGAAAGTAAACATAAAAGTCAGAGCTAAACAGAAACAAGACAGGAGTAATGGTCGTCTCAGAAAAGGACCTCCGCAGGATGTTTCTTCAAAATAAATGGGACAGTTGTCACGTGAAAGATAATTTATTTTACCATCTTGTCCATAATTTTATTACTCCTTTAAATGTTCTGTTTTCCGAGACATTTTGTATTTTCGTTTCTTTCCTTTTCTACCTTTGTGGCCAAACTTTCTCACCCTCTCAAACCCCACCCGAGGTTGTTTACGCTGGCCAGCTGCGGTCAGCTAACGCTAGACGTAATGTTATCTAAACGCACCTGTGGAACGTTCGACCAGAGAAACATTTCTCGGGTCCGCTTTAAGTGTTAGAACGAGCCAAAGACGGGTTTCTGTGAAAGAAACGGTTCGTTAGCGGTGGGTACCCTTTGTGGTTCCAACAGGGGAATTTCTCTGGTCGCTTTAAAACGTTTGATGACGAGCGGCTGGTACTCTTTGAGGCCTGGGTAACGAGTGTGATCTGTTTCAGGGGAAGATAACAACCCGCGGTCAGTCTTTGGGTTTTCGCCCCTTAGACAAGATAGAGCATAATGTTATGCATTTCTCTACCTGGGGAACTTTCGCACGATTTCTTTTGTCTTACTCTAGATTACGTCTTTCGCCGAACTTCTGTAGAAATACGCACGCCAGGAGTTCGGGGGGAGCGTCCCTTGTGATCTATAAGAGTAGACTGGGTTTAATAGACAAAGACATTCGTAAATTTTCCTGGCCCGAGATAGACCATTATGGAAATAAGGCAAACATTAACACAGAACTAAATGTTTTTCGCCTATTTCTTGGCATTTTTCGGGGTGAGTTGACATATCTTATTATATGATATATTCATGTTAGCTTTTATATATATCTGCTAGGAAAGTGAATTCATTTCTGAGGACTTCTCCTAGTAATTTTATTCAGTGATAAGGTAGCGCTGTCTACGGCCTAGTAAGGGTGCTTAAACTGTTACGGTTTATCATGGGTTAAACGTTAAACTTACAATAACAGATATTAGGCGTAGAATCAGTCCACGAATGCTTACCATTGGGTTAAGAGTCAGCAAGATTACTGTCATTTCTGTAAGATAATGTCAGGTGTGGATTGTTCACTTTAAAACTGAATAGTGAGATGCAGGTAATAACTCTGGATTATAGGAGATAGTCACTCATTCCTTCTGATAGATATTTCTAGTGGCAAGGGAGGATCATTTTATGCTTACTTGTGTGGCTAGGCACTAGTCTATAACTTTCACGGAAAGCAGCCACCAGGCATAGATATAATTATATCGTATGATCTAGCCACAACTGTATTATTATAGCAAGAACATTGCATTTTCTTTGTACTCATTTTGTGGAAATGCTAATATATTTCCCAAAGGGGACATACGATTTATTTGTGTAATGTCAAATGCTGTAATCTGTTTATGTAAATTCATTTAATGTTGTAAGATGAATAAGCATATTTATTTAACTGTAACTACAGGTTAGGTTTCCTGTATGTTGAGATTGGGAGAAGAGGAGTACGACAAATGGGAGCCCGTCCGAGATTCTAGAACCCATCTATACGACGACAAATGGGGTCTCGCCGCGGAATGTGAACTACATCTGCAGCAATCGCAACAGATGAGGTTGCAGTCTGGTAGGAATCTCTCACAAGATTCTATCTTGATTCTTAGAGTTTAGTGTTCGGCAGATTATAGGAATTTCTTTCCCCTAGACATATCGAACTATTTCTTTTGGGTGGAAGTCGGAACAGCGTTTTTTTCTCCACAGCAATCATAAATATTAAGTTACATTTATTGTTTATGCTACACATGAGACAGCTGGTAAAGGTTGATGGTATCACTGCTGAGTTTTTGGTTGACAAATCTGACGACTATTGTTGTAAAAGTCCGAAAATTTTTTTTTTAAGGGTTAATATTTTTTCAGGAGTAGCTCTTTAATCTGAGATAAGAAGCTACAGATAGTCAGTTACTAGCTTGCATTTGTACCAAGGGAGGGTGTTCATTCGGACGATAGTAACCAATCCTCTCAATAGCTTAGTACGGACAGAACTGGGGTGAAGTGATAGTAAGTTTTACATCACTTACATTTTTTGGAGTTTTTTGGGTTTTTGCTTGTCGCAATCAGAGTAGCTACAAACTTTCTTGTTTTTAAAGTTCCCAGGCTAGCCTAGATTTTATTGATTATTAAGTTAATCAGCATCTAGTGGACTAGGTAACTAAGATCTCTAGGGTCTATTCTTCTATAGTGTTTGCTCACCCTGATATAATGGCCGATCTAGATAAAGTGCATAGGATTGCCCTCGAGGTAGCTAAGTACATGGAGTACAAGGATAGCGAAATCCAGCCCTTTCTAGAATTTGCAGTAAGCCTGCAGGATCAATACGAGGTAGACAATTGGTTTGACAGCCGTTTAATCTTAGCATGGTCCTGTAAACAAACTGGGGAGAGTGAAGCATTCACCCGACAGTATGTAGAAGAAGTGATAGAAGATGAGAAGCAAAGGGAAAAGCAAAGACAAGAACGGGACAAGAAATTGGAAATGGAGCAACAAGAACGGGACAAGCAATGGGAAATAGAGCGCCAAGAAAGGGACAGAGAAAGCCAAGAAAGGAGCAGGCTACACCAAATCAGAATGAATGAACTGGATAGCCAAATTCGGAGGGTGGAAACAGATACTAAATGTAGTCACTCTACTTCCCCTTCTACTGTGCCCTTAACGGTCAACGCCCCTGCAAACCTTGCGCCCATGAAAGAAAACTTGCCTGCTAAAACCGAACCCCAACTCCAGAAAATTGACTTTCCTTTGGACTTGGATCCGAAGCCCAAACAAGGAAAGAATTTACGTCGGGACAGCAGACCTAAAGCCACGGGAAAAACTACGCAACGTTCCCAGGCATGGAAACTGCACAAAGGTGAGACAGGTGCTAACAAGCATTGTAATACGGATTGTTCCCGTCTGGCAAGCGGCGAACCCCGAGCCTCTCACGCTCCAGACCGAGCAGCACCTAACCGACACGTGACGTCGAGAAAAGGGAGCCACACCCTATCACGTTATATTTCGCAAGATTCCCGGCCGGACAGCGAAAAACCATATGCAGAGGCGTATCCCTCCAACTCAACGATCGTAGAAAGGAGGCGCCGCTCCTCTTATCACCCTGAGCTTAAAAGGTGCAAGAATAAGTCGCCTGCTAAAAGGGTTAAACTTTCCAAACCGTTCCAAGGAACTTTGGAAAAACACACCGAGAGTTTTCTCTCGGGCACTTCGCGATCAAACGGGATCTCAAACCGTCCAGTCTTTTGCATGCAGTCTGCGGGGCCTGTCAACCAGGAAGTGGATCTCGCATTGCAAGACAAAGTTCAACTGACGCCAGTAACTTCCTCAGGGGAGGGCAAAGTTGACGTTTATGGTGGACACAGGGTTCCAGGAGAAGGGATCCCTGGTATTCCATTTGAGTCTCTCACACTTCTCAGGGCAGAAGACAGTGAGAAAAGCTGCCTTACTACTGTACAAGGAGCCATTGTTGAGAGCCTTGGCTCACGTCATGCTAGTAATGGGAAAGCGACTCAACAAACTCTGCAACTCGCAGATATTACCTATCTGTCTTCACGGATAGAAGCTACGGAGATCTGTTATGATTTAGTAGAACCCCAGAATGCGATCGATTACTCTTTGCTTCAGGCAGCAGAGTTTTCTCATTCAAATCGCATTATTCCAGTGGTCTCAACCCCACTGATGGACAGCAAAGTAGTCGCCTCCGCCAGGCCATTACAGAACAACTTGATCATTTCCGTTGACCAAGCCAGAGTTGTGACTGGCAAGGCAAGGAAAGCTCCAGACCCGCCTTTAGACGGCACAGGTCTGAAGATTGATCAATGCTCCCGCCGAAACAGCGGAGTAGGTGTGGAGAGGCAGAAGAAAAATGCTAGCATTTCTTCGGCCAACGACCGGCTGTATTGCCAACTAGGGTTATTCAAGTCCGCGACAGGTAAACCCATAACGGAAATTAAACAGCCCGAGTCCAGCAACGATTACACTGCACATAACAGGCGGATTACCTACTATGCAGTGGCCAGTGAGTTCAGGCGGGGCCGAAACTCACAACAGGTGCGGATAATTTTCCGGACCATGGACAGACAAAGCAAATTGGGGAAGGAAGGTCATGTTCACACGGAAACAGATTATGTCAGTGTTCAGTGGCCTCGCAAAATCCCATTCGCTGAACGTCTATTAGACAGAGGGAAGAAAAGAAATGAACTCGGAGCTAGTCATACAGACAGACAGAAATTGGAAACGTATTTGGTTTTATGAGTATAGGATGTTCCAATGACAGGTAACTAAAGACGATGGAAAAGATAAATTACTGTCATTTTTGTCCGTATTCCTCGAACTTTAAAAAGGGGGGGGGGGGGGGCCTTGTCACGTGAAAGATAATTTATTTTACCATCTTGTCCATAATTTTATTACTCCTTTAAATGTTCTGTTTTCCGAGACATTTTGTATTTTCGTTTCTTTCCTTTTCTACCTTTGTGGCCAAACTTTCTCACCCTCTCAAACCCCACCCGAGGTTGTTTACGCTAGCCAGCTGCGGTCAGCTAACGCTAGACGTAATGTTATCTAAACGCACCTGTGGAACGTTCGACCAGAGAAACATTTCTCGGGTCCGCTTTAAGTGTTAGAACGAGCCAAAGACGGGTTTCTGTGAAAGAAACGGTTCGTTAGCGGTGGGTACCCTTTGTGGTCCCAACAGGGGAATTTCTCTGGTCGCTTTAAAACGTTTGATGACGAGCGGCTGGTACCCTTTGAGGCCTGGGTAACGAGTGTGATCTGTTTCAGGGGAAGATAACAACCCGCGGTCAGTCTTTGGGTTTTCGCCCCTTAGACAAGATAGAGCATAATGTTATGCATTTCTCTACCTGGGGAACTTTCGCACGATTTCTTTTGTCTTACTCTAGATTACGTCTTTCGCCGAACTTCTGTAGAAATACGCACGCCAGGTGTTCGGGGGGAGCGTCCCTTGTGATCTATAAGAGTAGACTGGGTTTAATAGACAAAGACATTCGTAAATTTTCCTGGCCCGAGATAGACCATTATGGAAATAAGGCAAACATTAACACAGAACTAAATGTTTTTCGCCTATTTCTTGGCATTTTTCGGGGTGAGTTGACATATCTTATTATATGATATATTCATGTTAGCTTTTATATATATCTGCTAGGAAAGTGAATTCATTTCTGAGGACTTCTCCTAGTAATTTTATTCAGTGATAAGGTAGCGCTGTCTACGGCCTAGTAAGAGTGCTTAAACTGTTACGGTTTATCATGGGTTAAACGTTAAACTTACAATAACAGATATTAGGCGTAGAATCAGCCCACGAATGCTTACCATTGGGTTAAGAGTCAGCAAGATTACTGTCATTTCTGTAAGATAATGTCAGGTGTGGATTGTTCACTTTAAAACTGAATAGTGAGATGCAGGTAATAACTCTGGATTATAGGAGATAGTCACTCATTCCTTCTGATAGATATTTCTAGTGGCAAGGGAGGATCATTTTATGCTTACTTGTGTGGCTAGGCACTAGTCTATAACTTTCACGGAAAGCAGCCACCAGGCATAGATATAATTATATCGTATGATCTAGCCACAACTGTATTATTATAGCAAGAACATTGCATTTTCTTTGTACTCATTTTGTGGAAATGCTAATATATTTCCCAAAGGGGACATACGATTTATTTGTGTAATGTCAAATGCTGTAATCTGTTTATGTAAATTCATTTAATGTTGTAAGATGAATAAGCATATTCATTTAACTGTAACTACAGGTTAGGTTTCCTGTATGTTGAGATTGGGAGAAGAGCAGTAGATTGTTGCTGTCAGAACAGTTACTGACAGGTACCTGGGTGTGCAAAAGATATTAAGCCTATGCGGGCGCGTGGTGATAATTGATATTTTTAAGGAACAGGAGACATGGTTAAAGACAGCCCTAAACTATCATAGCAATAACTACAATAAATTTAATCCCATAGTGGAGCGAAACTTTCTGTATAAAGTTAGTGTGATTTATTATTTGCTTGATGTAAAAGGGTGTCTCCTTTTGGTCTCAGTTTCAGGAAGACCGAATCGCTAGAGCAGACTTCAGTCAGGCGAAGAAAGTCATATACTCTTCGATCTAGAGGGTTTCTGTATACATCTAGCAACGAATCGTCAACCCCGTTCCTGAATCAAAACCCCGTTTTGTCAACGCCAAGTTAAGCTCACGCAGTGCAACGGAGCCAACGCTAAATCTGGAATCGCCAAATGCAGTAGTAGTTCTCTACTCGCCTATTGGATTACCAGCCAGAGCATTGCGGCTTCCAGAATATCAAACCCGCTCAGCATGCCTATAGCAGAATTCCATATCACCCGCCTTTTTTGTGCCTAAACGGGGCACTCAGCAAACCACAGCCAAACCAGTTTAAACAGGATTTACAGCCAAGCGGAGCCTTGCGCCGGATAAGCGCGCCTGGGTCTCTTTGTCCTCAAGTGACTTCTTCTGGTGTATTTCCTGGATACTTAAAACCTCGCACGTCAGCAGGAGATAAACAGCGTCCCCCGGCCCAACTCGCGCCAGTAGGGGGGGGGGGTCACCAACGATAGCGCCTATACAGTGATGTTATTCAGGTTAATTCCATCACCGATGGAGGATATATACGAAAACACCACTTACTGGAGTTACTTCAGCTGGTCCCCGAAAACCGAAGGACTGTCACGCGATTATTTATCTCTTTGTGTTCTACAGGTTTTATGAATGGTGATCTGTGTGTGTGGTTGTTGGTGTATATGATTATTGATGAATATTTGATTATTGATGAAATTTTATGTTGTTGTGATGATATGCATTATTTTCATGCTTTTCTTCTTTAATAAATTTTACACATTTATTAATACGCTGTTCACGACCTTTCCATCCATATTTGTATTTTTAGCTCTTTACTATAATCTCTATGTATGATAAGAGAAAAGAGAGAGAGCAGGAGATGCTTAGACAGACATAAGTGAGTTGAGGCTTGGAGAGAGAGATCATTTTGGTAAATCTTCTTCCAGGTTGTCTCAAGTCCATCTCCTATTTACGCCTTTCTGTGTGTGTAATCTATAACTCTGTCAGTCCACTATCCCTTGTCGATTTCACTACAGTTGTCCAACTCGACAAATACTCTACCACTTTAACTCAACCACGACAACAGTTATGAAACAAAACAGTAGATACAAACATGTAGCCACGTTAATAGCATATGCCGGAAGATGTGCCTCATTGGTGAAAATTAAATAGGCCAAGCCAAAAAAAAGTTGCATAGAATTAAATGTATTTCTGCAACAGATTTTTGTCAAATGAAAGTAAAAAAGAAAAAAAGAGCGTTCTTCAGTGTTACATAGAGCAAATCCACTTTCTTTAAGCATGTTATTATAAGCATGTTATAAAGCTGTAATATATTGTAACAAAAGGTAAGATTAAAGGAAAAAGGTCTGAGATCGATACAGACAGAAGATATATATTGGAAAGTTTATCATCTAGGCATGGAAAAAAGTAAACTACAGATGTGATCAAAGATAACCGGGGACAATAGGTTGTGGATAAACATGATCACCTACACCAGTTGGTATAGTACAAGAAGGAGAGGGATATATACCATTTTGTTAAGTTAGGTCAAGGCACTCCAATTTCAATCTAGAAACAGGGATGGTTGGTTATATTTGGGCATTTTCCATAAATAAATCAACCTTCGGTGCACTCCATGAAAGTCAAATTGTCTGCTCTTGGTATAAGGCGCATACATTTTTATTAGTGGGATTTTGAGTTCTTCCTCTGTCTGGTGTTTGTTTCTCGATTTATCGCACCCTCCTACGCTTCTCTATATTTGAGATTTGAGTCACGTTACATTTTCCATTTCTGTCATTACTGAGGCTATCATTTGGCTTGTATATCTTATTCTTCACCACCAAATTAGTCTCACGCTGTGTGTTACTCAAGGCTGCTGATCATAACTCACTCGATTGGCTGACTGAAATCTCTGTAATCTAAAGTTTCAGGGGATCGAAATTAGCGCTGTATCATTGTTTTCTGTTGGTATGTGTTTAGAGATTCTTCTATTAGTTCTGTTATGCTGCTGTCATACCTAGCTTTAAATGTTCATAGCGTAACAAGGTCATGACCGATGTTTGACAGTATGTACGTGATCCATGTGCAGAGTGGTAGAGCGTTGGTCTCTCGCAGTAAAGGTGCCAGGCTCGAAACGCAGTGTGGTCATACTCCGGTATACCCAGCTGTTAATGGGTACCTGACTGCTTTTGAGTTTGGGAATGGAATTGGTCACCTTACCTCTCAAAGCTGGATATTTTAGTGTGAAGTCTCTAACACTTCACTCCCATACTGCAGTATCTGCTATGGGACTACTCTTTACGTAGCCCATAATGATCAGTACAACATAATTATTCCAAACGTTTGGAAGATCAATTATCGAAGCTAATTTAGCCAACTCAGAAAATGTACCTTTGATCAGTGTGATGACAAAGGCAAGGGCAACAAATGACGGCCGTGAATTAGAGCAGCTAATCTGACCCAAGGACGAGCGCTGCGTGGAATCAACAATAGCCTTTATTCTCCTGTGAGTTCATTCAATCAGCTAATAGGTAAACTTGTTCGATTATTTTAGATGGTATCTTGACAGACACCCAGAGGGAAAAGTTTTGGACACCAACACTTATCTTCACTCGTATTAGACAGAAGTAGACAACGGCGAGTTAGAAGAGCAAATAAAATAGAGATTACGAGGGTGTGTTTTTAGGTAATGAATAAAAATAGACATAGAAGCTGACTCAAAGTTGTTAATTTCGATAACAGAACACAGCCCACAGTAAATCAATGTTATGAGCAGATGAATGATAATGACCTGTGTGCACCAAAACTGGTTAGATTTTTCTACGCGGACTTAATTCTGATGTTATTCAATCTACAGTCATGCGCCGCTTAACGTCCACGATACGTTCTGTGAAATAGGACGTTATGCGATTTGGACGTTGTGCGAACACCATACTTTATACTTAGCAAAGTTATATGGGATACTGTAGTGTACCTGTATTGAATAAATAGCCAAGATACTGTACACATACAGTACTGTATGTCAGCTAATGTACTGTCTTTAAAAGCCTGGCATTGATTTGGCCTCCTTATGGATGAAGGTCCTTTCAGGCATTCGTTTCCAGAATAAGGAGGTTTCGTCCATATTAAAAATTTGCTGAGGCAAATAACCTCCCTCTACAATTAGTTTATCTATGGTTTCGACAAAATCTTCTGCTGCCTTAGCATGAGCACTCGCAGACTCACCACTCACTTTCACATTATGCAGCGAAAAACGTTGTTTGAAGCGCTTGAACCACCCAGAACTAGCACTAAACTCGATATTGTAGTCTGGTCCTGCTTTTTCTTTAAGCACTTCGAACAAGCTTCGTGCCTTAGCAGTGATCGTCAACGTGCTGAGAGGGATTCGCTTCTGTGTTTGGTCTTCAATCCAGGTCATTAGCGATCTTTCCATATCCGATATAGGTCCCTCTCGTATTTTCGTAAGCTTTGTAGCTTTCAGTGGAGCCGATCCTTTAACAGCGTGGAGAATTTTTTCTTTGTTCTTAAGGATCGTCGTGACTGTCGAGTGCGACATGCCCAAATCACGAGCTATAGCATTCACTGGTTTTTCCACTTTCGTGATGTTTATTTCATTTCCAAATCAATACTTTTCCTTTGTCTCTTGCTGCTGCTATCTCTAGAACTGGTTTTGCTGTGTTTGGGAGCCATGATGCACTTCACGGTAATGTATTTTCGAAAGTTCACATTAAAATAACGATAGTAAGTACAGTACAGTACATACATAGGCCAGTAACATAGGCCGTTTATTATATCAAGACATGTGTACGGTATTATAGGTTATATATGTACGGTACCATTATACGCCTGGCATCGCAATCGCTTTGTACTGTATACAAGAGACATGAGATGCACGTGTTGAGTGCGGGAAGCTGTTGCTTTCGCTACGCCTTGTTACGCCCGCTTCGTCCTGTTCTCCGATCGGGATTTCTGAACTCTATTATAACCTTATTATAATCGCATTATTACTGTTATCGTTTCGCTCATCACTGTGGTTTCATCTGCTTGTATCGCTCATTTGACGTTTTCCTCATCATCACAGATCTTTGTAGTACCTATATGTAGTTCTTGTCCTTGTCACCTGTTCGTAACTGTGGCTGACGAAGGGTAAAACCCGAAACGTCCCTTGTCTCATGTGTACCGTTTACTTGTAAAACTGATTTCATACGATATTATTTTTTAATTTATATATAACCTTATGGGACCACGGACGTATATGCGGTCGGACGTTGTCCGAACGGACGTTATGCGGCGCATGACTGTACTCTCATTCTGTTAAAAAAAATATAACTGGGTAGAGTTGAGTATGGCACTTGACGCGTCATCGTGTTGCAGTTTTAGAATACAGACCGTGAGTCCAATGATTTGTTCGATTTTGGTGCCAGGAGAGAAAGCTACTGCGTAAAGTTAAGCAAGATATCGAACTCAGTGGTAGGAATGTCCGGTATTTACGCAGGCAGTGCCTGTTCAGTGGCAGCTAGCAGATAGGGAACTGCCATTTTGTGAAATGTTATCCTGCTGAGTAAATCCACACAGGTGTTATTAAACCTACCATTTCCATCTCAGAATAGGGCTATATATAATGTAACTTTACAACCATGTGTTGTAGATATTAATACAATGACCGTGTTAAACCATTTGTGTACACAGCCAGTTTGTTTCAGAATTTGAATATGTATATTTCGGCTACAGGTTTACTTACTACTAAGGAACGAACAAGCAGTAATTGTCCTCATAGACCACAACAGACTCAGATGACATATGTTCAGCAAGCTGACATACCATCTGTTCAACAAACTGAAGATAGGAACTACTGATGATTGAACCGGTGGTACTGATAAAATGACTGATTAATATCTGGTGTTGGAATATCCCAGATATGAGGAACAGAGTAAGCACATATGGCTGTCATCGGTAGCAGTCCAGGTCAAGCTTTGTGGAGATGCCGGCAACTGGAGACTGACCACGTCTTTCTTCAAGAATATTTAAATTTAAAGCTGAGGGTGTAGGAGAAGAATATTAATCATTCCTCTATTTCCCCCCCCCCCCCCCCATTTTCCCCCCCCCCCCCACACACACACACATACAAACTTTCTTTTACAAATACATGAATACAATGTTATTGTTACGTGCAGTCTTTGATATCTTACAATATTATACATAGGTAATTTTTTGTGCTTAAGGGAAAGTCATTATTGAGTTACTTCCCTTGAAAGTTGTGCCATCTCTTCGATCAAACTCCGCGGATAAATCCATTTTACTGCGATTTATTCGTTGTTTGGGTAATAATAGATTGTTCTTGCTTCAGAATATCTATGGCCTGAATTTATGTGTATTGTTTGTCTGAGTAGGACGAGTCTGTCTTATATCTGTATATCTTTACATATCTAAGTCGAACTATATGTTCTGTTGTCTCTAGAGAGGTCAAAGGCTATTCGGCGGATGTGTCGCTAGAGTGTGGTGTGATTTGGCTTCGTCCTGATAGGGACTGTGTGTTTCCTATGTCGGCCTGTCGCCGGGAAAAAGTGATCTCAGTATTTGTGGGGAAAGTGATAGTCGTCTAGACTTATCGTTTATTCTTTACCCCAGTGTTCATTCATATTGCCAAGGAATGGCAGTTCCATATTTCCTCTACCAAGGTAATCAAAGACACTCTTATGAACTCTCGATCGAAGCCACCATTTTCGATAGTTACGATTTGAATGTCTAAGAGAATATATTTGACTCGATGAAAACGACTTCGATTCCTAGCAGCACTATATTCTGTAGAATGCAGTCAATTGTTCATGATCAATCTACAGAGCAATGCAATGTTTTATGAATGACTAACTTTAGGACAGATTCATTATCTGCATCCAAACGTGAGTGACAGTTCACGAGTGAAGCCATCTTGGAACCAAAACATGTAGCGACTTTCAAGAAGAGAAAGGGGATGCCCGTATTATCGCTTGTTTAGTTCAGAGATCACTGCTACACATGAGAACCCGTTATTAGCGGTTCAATATTATTATATGAAAAAAATATGTGCTGAACATTATGTGGGAGAATCGTCGCTAAACGAGATTAGGTTTAGAAGCCATCTGAAATATTGTTTATAAGCTGACGTGCTCAGTCAGTGAAGTCAGATGATTTATATGTATGGGCGATGCTGAGGGCTTGGCTACTGACAGTCCATTATAATATTAATCTACATGAGTGCCCATGTAACATAACATTGCAGGACCATTTATCCACTGTACTATGATGTATTATGCCAACCTGTGATTTGTCACTATCTGTGCTGTCGAGTGTGTACGTCCAATTAAACTTTAGAAAAGGTACACAGTCGTTGGTGTCGATGACTTCCAGTCATACATGAGTGTGAGAAAAGAACATTTGTCAACAACACGAACCCTTATCATCATTCGCACATTGTACACTCAATCCATGTCTACACACCACTGCGTAGGTCAAGTTGACATTCCATACACTACAGTGGAGCAAACAACACCATAGAGATCTTATCAACTGATGATGATGATGATGTCTGCTTCCATCCACTTATATCTATCTTTTGGTGGATATCATTAACGGGAATAAAAATCCAACGTTATCAACCTTATCAACTGGTGGACCAGCTTTCTGGGTTTGACCTCGCAGAAGTTCAGAAGTCAACAGATTACCGATACCAGACCGTTTCCTGTGGCTGATACGACACACTTGCAGTATTGGTTTGCTCTTTGTCAACACTTCGTCACGTGACCTGTCAAGTGAATGCAGTATGTAGGCCAGCGTTGTTGACAGTTTTACATTAGACATTACAGAGTTTCACAGAACAGTTGGATCAATTCTTGTCAATGTTAACAGGTAGACAGTGAAGCTGAACAAAAAAGATTAGACAGTGAAGCTGAACAAAAAAGATTGGACAGGGAAGCTGAACAAAAAAGATTAGACAGGGAGGCTGAACAAAAAAGATTAGATGCTGAAGAGAAAAAAGCAATAAGAGAACATGAATTTGAGTTGGAGAAATTGAGATTGACAAGTATGAGTAATGTTAATCAGGCATCTAGTGGTAATGGTAAACCTTCTACTTACAAGGTTAAGGTTCCACCGTTCAATCAGTCCAGTGACGATATTACATTCTGGCTGGATAGATTGAACGTTCTTGTCGTACACATAATGTGGATAAATCACAATACGCTAATCAATTATCAGAAAACTTGAAAGGTGAATCTTTGACTAGATTATGCCTTGTAGGAGAAGCAGATAAGGATAATTATGATGTCATTAGGGCGGCTTTGATAAAAAAATATCAGCTAAGTGAGGAAGGCTATCGCCTTTTATTTAAGACGATGGTACCTGAGACGGGTGTAGAATTCTCAGAATTCACTGCAAAGGCACGTCTCACAGTTGATCGTTGGATTGAGCTTTCCAAAACAGAAAAAAACGTATGAAGGACTTATGGATTTGTTGCTCAGAGATAAGATTATGTCATGTGTGAACAAACCTTTCCTTGAATTTATACATGAGCGTAAACCCAAATCTCTAAAAGAAATGGAAGAATATTGTTCCCAATATGTCACTGCACACCCCGACGTGACTTTTGGCAACACTAAGATTAAGGAGAGTATGCCAGTTGCTTCAGCAACACCATACAATCCCAATTATTCACACAGATTTCAGGGACCTCAAAACAGATTTGATAAAAAAGGTAACCATAATAGTTATCAAAACCAAGGTAACCAATCATTTCAGGGTTCTTCTTCAAAGAACTGGAGACGACCTGATAGCTCTCGACACAGGGGTGGTCATAATTATAGGAATTTCCATAGAGGAAGTAATTATAGAAACTATCAGGGTTATCCGTCTTGGAGTCAACAAGATCATAATTACAGAGATACTCATTATAATGAATATGATAATGGTAACCAAGGGAACTATGACTCAAACCCAAATAGGGGTTACAATAGAGGTAACAATAACTACAGAGGTGATAATAACCGAGGTAGATCTCAAAACAAAAGACATAAACCACATTTTCAGGCAAACTCTGTACAACAAGAGTCCCATGAAGCCTATAAACAGAGTAAAGATAATAATGATGCTAGTAATATGGCATGTGCCGCTTTTGATTTTGGGAGAGCATCTCAGTGCCCCCAATGCAAAACGTTATTTGAGCCAACCACAGTGTCTACTTTAAGCTGTGGCCATCCTCTTCCTGCTCTTCCGGCATCAGTCGCGCATGATGGAAGAGGTTCTCTTGTCTTACATAAGGGTTTAGTGAATAACAATCCAGTCTCTGTGCTATTTGATTCTGGATGCACCACAATTGGTGTTAGGCAGTCACTCGTAGATCCTTCCCGTGCCACTGGACAAGTAGTCAAATGTATAACATTTGGCGGCACATTAGAGAAATACTCTACTGCTATCATTAGGATTGCTACTCCTTTCTTTACAGGAGATGTACACGCATGTCTTCTTCCGAATCCGATCGCTGACCTCATCATCGGTCGCATTCATGGAGTCAAGGAATGCACTCCGCAACAAATTTCCACGTGGGAAAGGCAAAACATGCAGATTGCTAACGCTGTAGTCACTAGAGCTCAGGCTCTTAATGTGCCTCAAACTTCATCTATTGAAGATAATGAAGTGCATAACCAAGATAATCCCTTGGTAATTTCTCGTGACTCGTTTATAAAACAGCAAGAAGATGATCCCACTCTGAAGAAATTCTTCATTCTTGCAACTAAAGGTGATCCGAATAAAGACACAAGTCGCAAATCGTGGATTACAAAGAAGAATGGCGTACTTGTACGTATGGTTCAAGACTCCATTACGTCAAGTCATTCTCAAATCCTGGTTCCCAAGAATTTGAGAGTTAAAATTTTGCAGCACGCTCACGACTCTCAGTGTGCTGGACACATGGGTTTTTCCCGTACTAAGTCAAGAGTCCTTGCGGCTTTCTTTTGGCCATTGGTAAACAAGGACATACGTATTTATTGTCGATCTTGTAAAGTATGTCAGGAAGTTAAATCCAAAGGTCCACGGCATGCTGCACCCATTCAGGCGGCGGACATTCCTATTCGGCCGTTCCAAAAAATGGCTATAGACATTATTGGTCCATTTAAGATCAAGTCTGCCAGAGGACATCAGTTTATCTTGACGTGTGTTGATATGTGCACACGTTGGCCAGAGGCTATTCCTCTGAAGAGCATTACTACTGCTGATATTGCAGATGCTCTTTGGCTTATATTTTCTCGTCTGGGGTTCCCCGGAGAGATATTGTCAGATCATGGCACCCAACTAATATCAGATACCATGTCTCAAGTAATGTCTACTATGCAGATAGATAGATCTTTAAGTAGTATCTACCATCCAATGTCTAATGGTATGGTCGAACGCCTTAATAGAACACTTAAAAACTTACTGGGGAAGATAACTGAGGATCATCCTCAAGACTGGGACAGAGTTTTACCTGCGGCCCTCTTCGCTTACAGAGAGATACCCAATGAACATACGGGATTTTCTCCCTTTGAACTCGTCTTTGGCGCGCGTCCGCGTGGCCCTATGTCGTTGCTTCACGATCTCATAACATCTGACAATATTGACGATGACACAAAGTCATCCTACGAATATGTCATCGCGTTGAGACAAAAAATTATCGAAGCATGCAAATTAGCAACTTCTTCTTCTGAATTTGCGAAACAGAAGGCAAGGCAATTTGCCAATAAGAAGAGATGCTTACGACAACTTTGTCCTGGTGACAAAGCATTTGTATTACTACCTTGTAGGGAAAACAGATTACTTATTTCTTGGAAAGGTCCGTACGATATAATATCGAAAATTTCCGATGTCGACTATATTGTCGATATTGATGGGAAGCATAAAACCTTCCACATCAATATGCTTACTGAATTCCATGAACGTCCGGATTATTTGCAACCCATTTTCCAAGCAACGGACAATTCTCCAGTACAACATGGTCATTACTCATCACTGTCCGTGATACAGGATGAGGAAACAAGTTTTTCAGATGTAAATCTTCCTCTTCCAATGATCCCACTTCATTCCAGTGAATCATGGAAGAACGTTACTGTCTCTCCTGATTTGTCTCTAGGAGAACAGCGACAAGTTTCAACTATGTTGCAAACATTTCAGGATGTACTCACTGACATCCCTGGACAAACGAATGTCATTCAACATGACATTGTTCTAACTGACCATACTCCTATTAGGGTTAGACCTTATCCTATACCTATACATTTTCAAGCACAGGTCGAGAAAGAGTTGGATGAGATGATAGATTTGAAAATAATCGAACCATCCACCTCTGCATATTCTTCGCCGATGGTTATTGTGCGTAAAAAAGACAATAACATACGTCTTTGCGTTGACTATCGAAAATTGAATCAAGTAACGAAGTTCGATGCCGAACCTATGCCTTTACTGGAAGAGCTACTTACTCGACTCTCCAAATCTCATTTTTTCACTAAACTTGATTTGTCTAAAGGATATTGGCAAGTTCCTTTATCTGAACGCGCCAAACCTCTCACGGCTTTTTCAACACCTAGAGGTTTGTTCCAATGGAATTTTATGTCTTTCGGTCTTATGAACGCACCAGCTACGTTCGTACGCATGATGCGCCGAATCCTATCTTATCGGTCAGATGTCATTGCATATCTAGACGACATCTGTCTTTTCAGCGATACTTGAGAAGATCACTATTCAGGGTTAGATGAATTGCTGTCTACTTTGCGTGAGCACAACCTGACAGCGAAACCCTCTAAAGCCTATATTGGTTTTAGCGAAATTTCTTTCCTAGGCCACCGAGTTGGTCATGGTTTCCTAAAGACAGAGGACCATAATACTAGTAAGATACTTAACATCTCAATCCCTAAGACTAAAAAACAGGTGAGAAGTCTGTTAGGTCTTATTCAATTTTATGGCAGATTCATTCAGAATCTATCCTCTATCATGGCACCTCTCTCAACACTTCTAAAGAAAGGTTCGCCTAATGTGGTCCACTGGTCTCAGGAATGCCAATGCTCTCTGGATAAGATTAAAACACTGTTTTCAACACCACCTATTTTAGTGCTACCCACTAAAGATAAGACATTCGTTCTTCGTAGTGACGCTTCATCCACTGGGATTGGAGCGGCACTAATGCAAGAGTACTCTGGAACTCTGCATCCTGTAATGTATATTTCCAGAAAACTTAATGCGGCAGAAAGGAATTATTCGGTTTTAGACCGTGAGCTATTAGCTATGGTTTGGTCGATCCTCAAACTACAGAGATTTCTTCTAGGCGCACATTTCATAGTAGAAACCGACCAAAAAGCTCTTACTGCTATACAGAGTAAGAATTTGAAGAGCTCGAGGTCTACTCGATATGCAATTGCTCTTCAACCTTTTCATTTCTCTGTGCGAGCTATTCGTGGATCAGATAATGTGATGGCAGACATTCTGTCAAGATGCCCACATGATTCCACATAACTATTAGGGCTTAGACTTCTTGATATGTCTAGTTCTATAGTAGTTCCTTTTCTATATCATGATAGATACACATTTGTAATTTAATAATATAATGATTGTATCACTACATAGCGGTTCATGGATGTTTATTCACCGCTGTGCTTTGATGATTTTTTCTTCATAAATTATAAATTTAAGATATCTAATACGAAATGATGATATGAATTTTTTAGGCATTGTGTAATTGCCAGAATTGTATTATACTTTGATGACACCTTCCTGGAAAAATATACTTGTAGAGAAATAATTTCTCTCAGTTTATGAGACACATTCTCACCAGTCGCTCCATAAGTCGACTTAGCCTCATATTAGGCGTTATAGGTATTCCTGATATTTTCATCTGCGCATTATTCATGCGTTGTGAGCCTATTGTACGTTGCTCCTAGATGTATTTCAAAAAAAAAAAAAAGTTCCATTTTTTTTTTTTCCCGGGAGGTGTGGTAAGACTGTTACGTGCAGTCTTTGATATCTTACAATATTATACATAGGTAATTTTTTTGTGCTTAAGGGAAAGTCATTATTGAGTTACTTCCCTTGAAAGTTGTGCCATCTCTTCGATCAAACTCCGCGGATAAATCCATTTTACTGCGATTTATTCGTTGTTTGGGTAATAATAGATTGTTCTTGCTTCAGAATATCTATGGCCTGAATTTATGTGTATTGTTTGTCTGAGTAGGACGAGTCTGTCTTATATCTGTATATCTTTACATATCTAAGTCGAACTATATGTTCTGTTGTCTCTAGAGAGGTCAAAGGCTATTCGGCGGATGTGTCGCTAGAGTGTGGTGTGATTTGGCTTCGTCCTGATAGGGACTGTGTGTTTCCTATGTCGGCCTGTCGCCGGGAAAAAGTGATCTCAGTATTTGTGGGGAAAGTGATAGTCGTCTAGACCTATCGTGTATGCTTTACCCCAGTGTTCATTCATATTGCCAAGGAATGGCAGTTCCATATTTCCTCTACCAAGGTAATCAAAGACACTCTTATGAACTCTCGATCGAAGCCACCATTTTCGATAGTTACGATTTGAATGTCTAAGAGAATATATTTGACTCGATGAAAACGACTTCGATTCCTAGCAGCACTATATTCTGTAGAATGCAGTCAATTGTTCATGATCAATCTACAGAGCAATGCAATGTTTTATGAATGACTAACTTTAGGACAGATTCATTATCTGCATCCAAACGTGAGTGACAGTTCACGAGTGAAGCCATCTTGGAACCAAAACATGTAGCGACTTTCAAGAAGAGAAAGGGGATGCCCGTATTATCGCTTGTTTAGTTCAGAGATCACTGCTACACATGAGAACCCGTTATTAGCGGTTCAATATTATTATATGAAAAAAATATGTGCTGAACATTATGTGGGAGAATCGTCGCTAAACGAGATTAGGTTTAGAAGCCATCTGAAATATTGTTTATAAGCTGACGTGCTCAGTCAGTGAAGTCAGATGATTTATATGTATGGGCGATGCTGAGGGCTTGGCTACTGACAGTCCATTATAATATTAATCTACATGAGTGCCCATGTAACATAACATTGCAGGACCATTTATCCACTGTACTATGATGTATTATGCCAACCTGTGATTTGTCACTATCTGTGCTGTCGAGTGTGTACGTCCAATTAAACTTTAGAAAAGGTACACAGTCGTTGGTGTCGATGACTTCCAGTCATACATGAGTGTGAGAAAAGAACATTTGTCAACAACACGAACCCTTATCATCATTCGCACATTGTACACTCAATCCATGTCTACACACCACTGCGTAGGTCAAGTTGACATTCCATACACTACAGTGGAGCAAACAACACCATAGAGATCTTATCAACTGATGATGATGATGATGTCTGCTTCCATCCACTTATATCTATCTTTTGGTGGATATCATTAACGGGAATAAAAATCCAACGTTATCAACCTTATCAGTTATCAGTTGTATTGGTCTGTGTAGTAATTACTGCTGTTTGTGATAGAAATAGCTGTGTAGTAAATGTTTAATTTCCATCTTTTATATACTTTATTATATATACCCCTAAAGCCTTACCCCACGTCGATATCGCAGGAGCTGGAAACAAGACAAAGTAGGGGACTGCTGGACCCGGGTGAAGTAGGGTAAGGGTTATCCCACGGTACCACTACGGTAGCCGTGAGGGCCGGGCCCCGGTCACACTGAAAGTCGCTGACTAATGAGGATATGGTGCTGTTGTGACTGGCCCTACTACTACGACAGTGGTTATTTTATTGCTACGAAGATTAAAGGAGAATGTACATAATTAATGTGTATACCTCCGTATCCTCCTCGTCATCCGTATGACCCGCTTCATTCTTCCACTTTCTCAATAATAATGCACCAAAGGAGATAGAGTATGAATGATATCCAAAAGGACATTATTCAAATGTAAATAGTTTTAAAAATAATTAACATTTTTCATCGTCATCACAACTGCTAAAAGTTAGCTAATAATCTTTAAAAATTTATTGTAACTACATACCTCAACGAATTTCGATAAAACCTGGATAGAATGAAAGCCTCATATGGGGGAAATGAAAGGATACATAGGAAGGAAAGAAAGAGATAAGTGTTTAGTGAAAAGAAGAGAAAACAAGTACAGAAAAAGCAAAGATCGCCTGAAACCCAAAGATTAAACGACAATTTTATTGAATTTCAGACGGTGCTTTCTCGTACGGGAGAGTCGCCCAAATAAAAGGACACAGCGGCGCGTTTAAAATCACACACACCAAATCCAGAAGCCAGAGTGAGAAACTGGAAGACAGTATCTGCTAGAAAAGTTATTTTTTCACGCTACATGCAGGGCAGATAGACTTAACAAATACAGCCTCACCGTGCCCTTATTAATCCTAAGAGGGTATGTAAGTTTATTAAAGATATGTGTGACTAATATCAATTTATTTCAGATGTTGTTTACGATTTGATTGTATCAGACATAATAAAAAGGGAATGACGCTAACCAGAGATAACCTCCACCGGCATTGTCAGGAAGCATAACCATTAATTGGTTAGCCAAATATATCATGGCTAGTTCTTGCTTGGAAGCTTACGACATACCAGCAAGTACATAAGTGACTTGGCATCTATAAGTGGAAGGCAAAGGTTATATCTTACCTATGTAACATAACATGTGATTTATTCATGTATTTTGTTATTTTCTGCAAAGTGGACATTATCTTATCATGCTATCTCTGTAACATACTACCATGATTCATTCATTTATATACAAACACTGAAGACATGGTCGCCTCATGAACAGTAGTAGTTGGTGAGATTGTTGGAACACCATGGCCACCTATTACCTTTTGTTCCAGGTTTTATGATCGTTCCTGATCGAGCTCATGTTCGAGTTTAAACTAAAAACTTGAAGACCTTTGATCCTGCTAACTGGAGCCTAGTGGTCAAACTATCTTCAACACCTTAGTCTCCCGTAGTTATAGGGCGGGCTGAAGGAAAGTCTTCCTGATCATCAGTGTGTCTCAGGAACCTCGAACAAACACAAGATGAGTTTTTCTGTATTCAATCCAACAAACACTGTGAGCAGTTTCCAAAGCCATGGTCGATGATGATAACAGCTAGAGACTAGATAGCAAGATATATAAAAAAATATACTGTGACAGACTTTTATAATTTCATTGGAAGATTCATCCAAGATTTTTTTACTATTATTTATTTTAATTTGTAACTATAAATAATCATACATTTTACCATCTTTCAACACCCATTTCTCATTACAAGGATATATAGATGTACATAATAAATTATGAAATTGTACTCATTTGACTTGGTAAATTTTTAACTGTTAAATTTTGAGTTACTTTTTCTAATTTAATTATATTATCACATGTGGTTACTAAAGCGAAAGTGGCACAGTATACTTCTGAAGCCTAAATCTATTGTCCAGCTCAGAGTATTCACAGCCGTAACTCAATTGTGATACCAGTGCACTTCTCTGGCACTGGGACTTCATACTTTCTGGAGTTAGATTCTACTTCTTCTCTACCACTATCATCACACCAGAAAAACCTTTCGCTACAGTAACTAAAGTCCTAAAGAAACGTGCGGTGGGTAGAATTTACACTGGCAATGACAAAGAAACTCTGAAATAGAGAAAGTACTTAGAAAAAGGCATAGCGTACTAGATGATAAACAAGGCTGTGTTCTGGCTCCGACCCTCTTCTGGATCTTCTTTGACTTACTCCTGAAACATGCATTCAGAGATGCAGCTGAAGTAATATGCCTTCACACTAAGTCAGATGGCCGTCTGTTTAATTTTTCAAGGCTGAAGGCAAAAACAAAAATCAGAAGGGTCACTATAAGAGACTTGTTGTTCGCTGATGATGCTGCAGTCGTCACTCAAAGCAAACAGGAGCTTCAGAGCTTGATGAATCGCTTCACCCAAGCATGCAATGACTTTGGCCTCACAATAAGTCTAAAGAAAACGAATGTGCTTAGTCAGGATGTGAGTGCTGCACCAGTTTTCACTATCGATAACTATGAACTGGCAGTGGTGCACCACTTCCCATACCTGGGGTCTACCATCAATGACAAACTCTCACTGGACACAGAAATTGACAGTCGCATTGGCAAAGCTGCAGCTACCTTTGCCCGCCTCACATCGCGTTTTTGGGGAAACCCCAAACTCACAACGAAGATCAAGGCTGCGGTATATAACGCCTGCGTCACTAGCACTCTCCTATATGGCAGCGAGACTTGGACAACCTATGCTAAGCAAGAAAGAAGGCTCAATTCCTTCCATTTACGGTGTCTACGCCACATCCTCGGCATCTCGTGGAAAGATAAAGTGACAAATGTCGAGGTGTTAACACGTGCTGGCCTTCAAAGCATGTATACACTGCTTAGACAGCGCAGACTACGCTGGCTTGGCCATGTCCGCCGCATGGAAGATGGTCGCATCCCGAAAGATATCTTCTACGGGCAACTAGCAGATGGCAAAAGAACAGTTGGGCGATCGCAGCTAAGGTTCAAAGATGTGTGCAAGAGAGATATGACGGCACTGGGCATAAATCCAGCAACGTGGGAGGATGAAGTTGCCGATCGCACCAAGTGGCGATGCTATTTACGGCGTCACCTCAGATTTGGGCGAAAAGAAGCTCATACAACAAGCCGAAGAGAGGAGAAAACGTCGAAAATAAGCAGCTGAGGACTGTCACCTCAAGGGCGCATTCCCACAGTCAGTTATGACTGAAGGGGCTATTATTATTATTACTAGATGAAAAAAATCAAGAAAACCAAACAAACAAATAAAAGTGTAAAGAGGCACAACGTTGGACACTAAAGCAGTTTCGGAATTTAAAAACAAATACTTAAAAAAAAAACCATCAAGAAAATATAATGAAGGAAGAAGGACGCCATATTTACTACTAGGAACCTCGAGAATGCGTTTACAGACAGGAATACCAAGATTATATTTCTAGACAGGAACATCAAGACTGTGTTTACAGATTGGATTATCAAGATTATGTTTACAGATTGGAACAGCAAGATTGTGTTAACAGATTGGAACATCAAAATTGTGTTTACAGACTGGAACATCAAGATTGTTTTTACAGATTGGAACATCAAGACTGTGTTTACAGATTGGAACATCGAGATTGTGTTTACAGATTGGAACATCAAGATTGTGTTTTGTCACAGAGAGTTGTGATCATTAAATTCTCTATATACTCTTCTTTTCTTCACCCGTGTCCTCTATTTTATTATCACTCTTTTATCCTTTTTGTAATTTTTTGCATTCGCTCGTTTGCGACTTAACCATTACTATTTTCCCATTCAAACTTTCGCCGAGTGTCTGTTCTCATTTAGAAACGCACTAGTGATGTTATTACGTAGATGCCAGGCTTGGGAGGTTATTGCGTAGTGGACGAAACTGCAAATATTCGCTTTCACTAGACCTATAGGCGACATATTGTCTGCATTTTCACCTGCCACAACGAGTTGCATCGGCTGAGCGCTCAGGTGAGGCGCGATAACCGACATCTCCTCGGCGCAGTTTGAGACATTTGTCTGGAAATCCCAGCTGACAAGGCACTTACTGTTGGCCCTGGTCAGCGTGAGGTGTGAAAACGCACGAGTGTCAATTCATGGTAGTCTTCTAGTTTATGTAAGGTGTTTAAGAATGAGAAGGGGAGATTATTTCGTTTTGCGAAATAAGTTGGGACCCCTTTGTCCTGGTTTAAGATATTTACCGGAGTTTGAAACTTTATTTTCATTCATTCTCCAAATTCGCAGTAGACAGGTTGTTCGTGAATAGAATAAGCTGTATAGCGAAGCCCTAGTTTGTTCGGAAATTTACCGAGCTCTAGACTTCAAATAAATATATCAGCGTATAATTCTAAAGTTGTGCGACCACCTGTAGTTCTGTGTTGAGGTAAATATATATATATATATATATATATATATATATATATATATATATATATATATATATATATATATATTATTATATATATATATATATATATATATATATATATATATATATATATATTATATATATATATATATATATATATATATATATATATATATATATATATATATATATATATATATATATATATATATATATATATATATATATATATAGATTGTGTGAGTGATTAAGTGATAATCGCTTTTTTTCATATTTCACTAGTTAGATTTGGTGCAGAATGCTTAATTTATATAGTCTGTATTATTTTATAGTGACGAGTTACAGTGGAAAACAGAAATTATAATTTCTAGCTTAAACTCAGTCGGCTATTAATGAATTAAATTTAACTTCTAAATAATCAGACGAGAGAATAAGTTTTCTAACTAACTTATAAATGCTAGATGCCTCATGAGTGTTGACGGAATACGTAGGTATTCCTAATTCATGTTGATTGATTTTTTATATATAACTTATTTCACGGGAAAGTTTAAATGATAAGTCAAGCTTTATGCTTGCAGTTCAAAACGTAAGTTATATTGAGTACATAATATGTAAAATATTTCATATGTGTTTTTCTTTATTCAGTGAATACTGGGGTAACCCAAATTTTGCCGGTGTTTAGTACAGAGACATACCTGTGAGAAACATAAACATTTTAAATCTTTAACCACGTGGGTTTTTTTCAAGTACCACCTGTCTGACAGTGCGTGTGCCTTCAGAGATAGACAGAATACCAATCCCACTAACAGGTTTTTTTAAAGAATAAATGTTTATACTGGGCCTTTGAGGCAGATCATATTCTCCTCGAACTCTGTGTTGAGGCTACTTTGTGGCGAGAATAATTACAGAAATCTAAAACATTAACTTTCCGACATTGTTGACAAAGTGTGTGGTGAACCTAGATTATCTGTTGAGAGAAGTTGTCCACCGGTCATCTCCCCAATTAAGGGAAACCTCGTGTTCTGACACTGTTTGCCCGTTTAAGCCTAATTCTTACCTCGTGAGTCAAGTGACACTAACTTTAGTCTGAAATAACTATCGCATGAAGCAGACGCTCCCCGGATCCATTTTGATGAAACCAACAAACAAATCTGCAGAGCTGGGATCCGCTTCATTAAACGACAGAAACAGATAAAAAGTGTGTGAGTGTCCCGAAGTTTGCGCCAGACGGCGGACAACAGCACGAGTTTAGGTAAGATTGTAAGTATATCAGGGCCCTGATGAAAGAACCGAGTGAAAGTAGACTGAAGGATGTTCTTTGTTGAGTCACCCACGTTGTAACTTTCTTTATTCAAGTTATTGCTAACTATATTTTCCCTTAGAAATAAGCAGAGTATCAAGTCTGTCCATACCTTAAAAGGGGGAAACCATAGACTCAATCATATGTATCTGTAACTTTTTGGGGTTATCACTTTCTTCTAACGGGTCTGTGAACTATATATCAAGGGGAAGGATCATACAAACGGGTCTATCACTATTGTAGCATTCCTTGACTTTTTATGATTATGGGTATATGCGTTTGATGTATTTTATATGTTGTGATGTAAGTTTACTAGGATAATTAAACTATACCTACATTTATTTCAGTGTGGTGGTCAGTTCGTTCCCATAATATCTATATAATCATTTGTTATAGTTTTCCCACGTCTGTGTGTCTAACTGTCGTCACTTGTATGTGCGTGCACGTGAGTGGATAAATATATATTAATATCTATATATTTTGTTATAGACTGTCTGACTTCTCCGGATCTGTTGTAGAAGATAGGCGGAAAGAGAGAGAGAGATTCTCGATTTCCGGGACAGCCTCTATAAATTTCTACCATCTCACTCGTGGAAATCTATTTCTATCACTACCTCTCACTGTGGCTATCACTTATTCTAATCTATTCAGAAGGGACCAACCCACGTCTTAATCCCCCTATCAAAAATCTGCGACATGTTTACAGATTGGAACATCAAGACTGTTTGTAGATTGGAACATCAAGATTGTGTTTACAGATTGGAACATCAAGATTGTGTTTAGAGATTGGAACATCAAGACTGTGTTTACAGGTTGGAACATCAAGACTGTGTTTACAGATTGGAACATCAAGATTGTGTTTCCAGATTGGAACATCAAGATTGTGTTTCCAGATTGGAACATCAAGATGGTGTTTACGGAATGGAACATCAAGATTGTGTTTCCAGATTGGAACATCAAGATTGTGTTTACAGATTGGAACATCAAAATTATGTTTCCAGATTGGAACATCAAGATGGTGTTTACGGAATGGAACATCAAGATTGTGTTTCCAGATTGGAACATCAAGATTGGGTTTCCAGATTGGAACATCAAGATGGTGTTTACAGATTGGAACATCAAGACGATTGTGTTTCCAGATTGGAACATCAAGATGGTGTTTACAGATTGGAACATCAAGATTGTGTTTCCAGATTGGAACATCAAGATTGTGTTTCCAGATTGGAACATCTAGATGGTGTTTACAGATTGGAACATCAAGATTGTGTTTACAGATTGGAACATTAAGATTGTGTTAACAAATTGGAACATCAGGACTCTGTTTGCAGATTGGAACATCAAGAATGTGATAACAGTTTGGAACACCAAGACTGTGTTTACAGATCGGAACATCAAGATTGTGTTAACAGATTGGAACATCAAGACTGTGTTTACAGATTGGAACATCAAGACTGTGTTTACAGATTGGAACATCAAGATTGTGTTTACAGATTGGAACATCAAGATTTGCTACCAGATTGGAACATCAAGATGGTGTTTCTAGATTGGAACATCAAGATGGTGTTTACAGATTGGAAAGTCAAGATTGTGTTTACAGATTGGAACATCAAGATTGTGTTTACAGATTGGAACATCAAGATTGTGTTTACAGATTGGAACATCAAAATTATGTATACAGATTGGAACATCAAGATTGTGTTTACAGATTGGAACATCAAGATTGCGTTTACAGATTGGAACATCAAAATTGTGTATACAGATTGGAACATCAAGATTGTGTTTACAGAAAGGAAACGTATGGCTGTATTTGCAGCAAGGAACCTCAAGAATATGGTTACAGGGGGAAAAAACCCATCACGATCGTTATTACAGAAAGGAACACAATGATTTTATTTGCAGCAAAGAATCGGTAGACTGCATTTACAGCACAGAACTTCAAGGCAAGTTGAAGAAAAAGGAGTATATATTCTCTAATTCGATCAATATTTCAGATTTGTGTTTAGTTTAAACAATAAGAAACACTGGTAGTAGTATATATGCACGGTTTATTTAATATTTATATTAATAACATTACATTTAACGTTACAAAATAAAAATCAATCACTTAGGAAGCCTATTGTACACACAGACACAATTTGTTTTAACTGTAAAGAAATTGTATATATTTGATAATGTTCAATGCATTATCACAGTCGGAGCAAGATTAGTATATAAAACAGAGTGAAACAAAGAAGATAAGAGTTTGATATAAGAAAAAGCGGGGGAACAGGAAAGAAAATGAGGGAAAACACACAACATGAAAGAAGAATGTACTAAGTTACGTCATTACATTGATGTGGTTTTGTGTGTGCTCTTGACTCTAGAAACATTTGCACCTTGCATACCTGTTCTCACCTCATGTTTGTTGATATCTAAGATCACGAACTTGTGACTAGAGGGGAGAGATTAGCAAACATCGTCCTGGCAGCCAAAACTGTTAGAACGCTTCCAGAAGGTACTTAAACAAATGGAAACCAAGAGTTCCCTTTCGCTTGACGTTTGCTTTTTAGCATCTTCGTGCTGAGTCTTTCAAAATTGATTATGCTGCTTGTTTTGGACTCTTAACAAAATAAGAAAAAAAAATTTTTTGAAAAAAAAAACAACAAAAAACGAATACAATTAAACATGCACTGGAGGTGCATATTAAATTTCAGAAATGAAGAAAACGCTAGCAAACGAAACAAAAATATGCTTTTTTTTAAAATGTATGTTCAGTGGTTTTATGTCTGTCTCTTTAAAAAGAATACTTTTTGATTCAGTTCAATTCTGCTCGATACTGAATGTCAATAGTTGGTACACCCATTATTTTAAAGGCAGATATTGAAGTCTGAAGGTAAAAGCCCTACAGAAGATAATACCGTAGGGAGAGTGAAGTATTACAGATTTCACTAAAGTTGTTCTCAAGCTTATGAGGAAGGGTGACCCGGTCGCTTCCTCGCGTTCCCAAACTGAAGAGCAGAGTCAGGTACCCATTTACAGCTGGGTAGTCTGAAGCATGACGCTACCAAGTTTGGAACACGGTAACTTTACCCAGAGAAGCAAACGCTCTAAGTTCTCGATGCATCGCTGTGAGCCTAGACAGTAAATAAACAAGATGACATTTTGTGCATCCTTGTAATGTTTAGTGTGTCTACAAATATTCATTGCCGCAGCAACAAAATAAGTTCCCCATATACTCTCAGTATATTTCTTGTATTGCACCTAGCTGCAGACATATATACAATAGAGACAGTCACTGTGCATATATGTATGGGAAAATATGCTGAAAGATGATAAGCAAATAAATGCACACGAAAATGTCTCCAGAAGACCTAACAAATATTTAGGTGAAGGTCATCCTCATTATATCATTTTTCCGTTTCGCTCTGTGTGGATCATGTAGCCACCTTTCAGCTCGCCCTCTTGCAGGAAGCCTGCACCAAGCAATCGCATCCCCTCCCCCCCCCCCTCCCCCCCACCCCCCCCCCCCCCCCCCCCCCCTCCCCCCCTCCCCCCCCCCCCCCCCCCCCCCCCCCCCCCCCCCCCCCCCCCCCCCCCCCCCCCCCCCCCCCCCCCACCCCCCCCCCCCCGTGCCCCCCCCCCCCCCCCCCCCCCCCCCCCCCCACGCAGCCCCCCCCCCCCCCCCCCCCCCCCCCCCCCCCCACCCTCCCCCCCCTCCCCCCCCCCCCCCCCCCCCCCCCCCCCCCCCCCCCCCTCTCCCCCCCCCCCCTCCCCCCCCCCCCCCCCCCCTCCCCTCCCCCTCCCCCCCCCCCCCCCCCCCCCCCCCCCCCCCCCCGCCCCCCCCCCCCCCCCCCCCCCCCCCCACCCCCCCCCCCCCCCCCCCCCCCTCCCCCCCCCTCCTCCCCACTCCCCCCCCTCACCCCTCCTCACTCACCCCCCTCACCCCCCCCCCCCTCACCTCTCTCACTCTCCACCCCCCTCCCTCCCTCACCACTCCCCTCACTCTCTCACCACTCACCCTCCCACTCCTCCCCCCCCCCCCCACTCTCTCCTCACTCCCTCTCACTCACCTCTCACTCACTCCCTCACTCACTCTCTCCTCACTCCTCACTCCTCACTCTCTCACCTCTCACATACATGTATGAGTCCTTCGTACCTTGCTTAACCTCAAAATACAGGGTGTACCAAAGAAAGATTATACACTACTTCGTTGGTTCTAATTCATGATTTTCAATACTGTTCAGGAAATAAAAGTAGCTCTCTGTAACATTTTGCAACTTGGATTAATTACTGAACTCTCATAAGCAACTGCTACATTCTCTACTTTTCTTTTTTAATTAGGGATAATAAATATGATACTATTAGGGATAATAAATATGATACTATAAAGAGTGTATTGCCGTTTTGTTGAGATATACCGTCTTTACATGATGACTCCAAGTATAGAAACGTAACAAAATTTGCTTGCAATAAAAAAACATGAATACCAAAAATTTGATCCGAAGTATTTTTTTAAAATCATGAATACATTACATCTATTTACGTCTGTTGATTCTCGACCAGCGATCTCTCCACGTTCATTCCATCAAAGAAGAATATCAAAAAAGGTGGTATTTATGTGTGTAAACAAAATTAAATAAGTGCTATTTTCCTTCTGTTCGCTTGTTAAGTTTGCTTCTGTAATTCTCATGTTTCTGGAAAAACACAAGAACGCAAAGCACTTGCCACACCTGCCGTTAGATAAACACACAAAACCTTTCTTAGGCGGAGGCTTCTTACGTGAGGCATTGAGAAATGAAGAAGTCAACGATTACCTGAAAGAAAGTAGGTAATGTTGCTATTGTATCAAAGTTCAGATTTCTCACTGTGGTGTAATTCTTAGGCGGAATCTTACCATCAAGAAATCAAAAATTGGTTGTGATACTGGTAATTAATGCAAAGTTCAGATTTCTAGAGGAGGTGCAATATTTAATGCAGAATCCCAGCCTGTAACAGACGATGAAGTGAAAGTTTCACTGAAATTGTGTATATAATACTTCTCTGGCATTCAATTGGTTAGTTGAGCTAAATCTACAAGCCTGTCACTAGGAGGGAGTCCACAGTCTTTTCCAAGTCCCCTAGGTGGCTTCATAGCTTCTTCCTCAGCTCTGTACCCTCTGGCCAGGATTGACGACGTAGGTCATTGTGGGCCGGTTAGTTTTGGAGACTTTGTTCATGGATCTGGAATCTGGTTCCACAAGGTCATTCATTAGTGTGAGATATCCTGAGGCGATAGTTGTGGCCTAGTAATCTTCAGTGGTCAGTTCTCAGCGGGAAAGGATGGTCTGCTGGTGCCTATGAAGCTGATGGAATGGGCCGGATCTGATGTCCATATATGATTCTGATCATATTTGAAAGGTTGGATTTACAGCAAAGATAGAGGTTCCGAGGCATGATTGAAAGGTAAATGAGCGTTACACGTTGTCACATAATTGGGTTCGCTCTCTTTTCCTCTCCGGCAATATTGTTGCTTTAGAGTCATTGTTTGCACTTGTTCTCCGTAATATTTCGTCTTGTCTGTTTACCTGACCATCCCTGCTGAGAAAGCAGGCAGGTGGTGCAATATTGACAGACAGTCATGTTGGTAAAATTCTAGTGTACCAAGCATTGGGTGCGACGGATTACCACGACGTACCCCCAGCAAGTTTATTTAACCCTGATATGGCTATTGTGATTCACTAATCACTGACGTGAAGAGTCACTGCCCAGATGGTTAAACGAAGGTCTGTGTTTGCACAAGGACGGGGAGATAAAGTATCCGTTTGCGGACATATTACAGACATGCACCTGAAAGACGGAATGTTGTAATAACTTTCGGACAGAAGTATTACAAGGACTTTATTTGTGATAATGTAGGGAGTTGTAGTGCAACCATTACCGCGAATCGACGGATGTAACAATTCCATATTTGGAAAGTGACCTTTTTAAATGACACGCAGAATTTTCCTATAAGGAAATTATTTGAATAGACCCCATCAAACCACACATGATTGTAACTACTGGCCAGCATTCGAGATGTAAACATAACAACATTTCTGATTGGAGCCCGGTCTAATAGTAAACAACAACGTGCATGGGACGAAAGTTGCAAAATAACCTAACACTTTAGTTGGTTGAAAGCACTGTGAAATTTAACTTGTCAAGAGAACAGCCAGACAGCCAGAGTAAAGAATAAGATCAGAAATCCATTTATCGGACCGTACCTTGTTTGAGCATCTTGATGACATTTCCCATGAAAACTCTACCTTTATTTACACGGAAAACCGGAATCCTAGGAATCTGAACACGAAGTCAGAGTGGGAACTTATTGTAATGTAACACCCCAGACCGCATATAAGAGGCATCTTAAACAAGTTGCCTTAACTGTTTCTCTGAGCCAGGAATCTGTGATCCCAAAGACAATTTTGGGGTGAGTTGTACATTTGTAATTCTATATTTTACATTATTAACACGTGAAATAATATGTATATATTGACATGTGAATATTAATATGTGAAAACTGCTAGTGGATGTCCAAGTCATACGAGGCTGGCAACCTCGGCATATAGAATGATGATTTCATGAACCACCACTGCAAGGGCTGGTGACTGCTTTATGCAAGTTTCTTATAGAAAACCAAAAGCAGAGGTAGTCTCAAGTTCCATTTGGAGCAGGGAGTGAATGATGATAGAAATGATGTTCATACGTATTATATTGTTAACCTTTTCAACCAAAGTAGAGGTAAATGTAAACCTATTCAATTGATATGTAATAACAGTTTTCCGCTCACTGAGATTAAGATTAATTCTCAGAGAGGGTAACGTTCTGAGGTAGATGGGATGGTGGAATGAACAGAGTCAGGAAAACGCAATATTCAAGAGGGTATTTGTTCTCGTCTTTTGTGACACTAGTCGGTGGTACCAAATGAGGGTACTATATCTGGAACAAGTGAGAGTATAAGTGGCCTGAAGTCGACGCTAGACATCATCATCAGCCCGGTCTTAGAGACGCTGGACCGGCTTTGTGATTACTCCTTGATACTTCTTGGAATGTGTCACAACTTTCAGACTTGACCAGTGACGATTGAACCAGTTATCTCTCCACAAAGAACCAAACATCAGCTGGAGCAGAAGCATCAAACTACTGGCAGCTAAGTAAAACTTAAAAGCTGCCAAGTGAACTGTCCATTTTTCGAAAACCATAACATCACCCTGTGATGAGTACTTGTTAAAAAGAATTATTCATTTTAAACTGTTAAACATAATTGATTATTAAATTTGTTATTTGTGTATTTACAAATTTAACGTTGATTTAATCATTTTGAATGTACTGCACCCATATGTCTCAGTCATCTTAAATACACTGAAAACAGAGCTACAAAATTAAGATTTCGCGGAATTAGATCAGCTGGGGGCTTGAACGAGCTAATTATAAGATAAATCAATTATATCCATCTTCACAAAAGTCGGCGGGAAAGATAGAGTTAATGTGTTCAGACTCATTCAGCATCATTCTCGTTTTCTTAAATATCTTTTGAAAACTCCCTCTAACTACAACTCTGCCAAGAGTAATCTTGTGCCTAGGTAGACACCTTGGAAGACGCATATTAGATACTCTAAGTTTTGGCCACTGTTGGACCACTACTGCAGAGCACAGGGGAGGCAACCCATCACACACGTACAGTACAGTTAAATAAGTTATATAGGTTAAAAATAGTCCCATTACAGATACTGTCTTAAGGGAGGGAAGTGTTAGAGACTACACTATACTAGGTCTCTGCTTTATGACCTGGGTTCGAGCTTGGTGGAAAATGGGGCTAAATGTAAAAAGAAAAAAAAAGATGCAGAAACAAAAATAACTGAGGAAGATGGTATCGTAATGTTATACAACAGGTATCGTAATGTTATACAACAGGTATCGTAATGTTATACAACAGGTATCGTAATGTTATACAACAGGTATCGTAATGTTATACAACAGGTATCGTAATGTTATACAACAGGTATCGTAATGTTAAACAACAGGTATCGTAATGTTATACAACATGTATCGTAATGTTATACAACATGAACCGTAATGTTATGCAACAGTGTGAGCATGTCTTACTAATCACAGTCATGTGGATAGTCTATAGTGCATTGTGACCGCTATAGGAAGGTAAAATGGCCAGTGTCATATATTGTATTAATAGTAAAACCTCCATGAAATCCTCTCGTGAATGAAAGTTCTTACCATTAGTCTCAACGCCTGGTTTAGACGGTGCAGGCTTAGAGAAACAGCAGGTATTAAACCCATTTTTGTTCATATGTTAACGTTATCATATACGCGTAATCAGATATTTTGGTTATGGACTCACGGTACGTCGTAAAATTAACCGGAGGAACTGGATAGAGTTCGTGACCTCTCAGCTAGCACAGCTGGTGTTTTGAACTTTTTATTTCCGATAAATACCAAAAACGAGTACATCGCCAGGTGAAAACCTTGGCTTGGACAGGTGTTTCACTTAGTATTTACTCAATGACATATGCGCCGATACTTTTACGTTAAATATTTGTCTTATAAATACTGTTCCGTTTAGTGGTGATATTGAGCAGGTAGGAGAAGACATAAATAAACAATAAAGGAATCTTTAAAAGGGTTGGATATGAAACGAGTCTGGAAAAGGATAGTGGGGAGATGTATATTGACGAGATTTTCGTGTTTTCCTATGATTTCTCCAAAAGCACTATAGTCTGTTCCTATCTTTGCATTTATGTCTCCCTTTAAAAAATTGATGTTTTCTTCTATTTCTATCTACGATATTTATAGTCTGGTGTAAAGTTCTTCCTTCACAGATTATTCTTTGTTGGTCAGTAATATTGGAAGATGTTTATCTTTATTTTCTTTTTGACTGTTTTAGATACTGCTCTTATTATTCTGGGTCTCACTCTGCTTAATATTCAATGAGTGCCTTCTGTGCTTCCTTTGATAGCATTAGAGAAACCCCTTCACTGTGAGATTTTTTTCATGTGAGCTTTCTTTAAGTCCTGAGGACAGCACTAATTCTAATGTGACCAGTTCCTTCTTTGTTCTCTTTTCTACCTTGTTTCGCACAGTCCCAGGATATCAGTCACGCAGTCCCGCATTTCTGCTGCTACTTGTGCAGTTTCCCCTTCCCATATTGTTACCACAAAATGATGCTGTCATCAGGACATAAGCAGAAAGAGCCCACCTTAGTTCTTTCCATCAGATACTTCATCTGTGTGGTACTCTGGGCCAGTGCCAGGGGGGTGGATGCAATATGGTGTTGGCAGTGAAGAAAAAAACACAGAGAAAGTTTGAATTTAAAACAAGGAGAAACTACTTATGAATGATAAGTTATTACGCGGGCCATTCAGAAAGTAATACACCGCATCGTTTTTCTCAGCTAATAATGAAGATAGAAGCATGAAATTGTGCACACTTCAAATATGGCATGTGCCAATTGTGTGCACCAAATTGCACCGCAACCGGCCAAATAATACGGCTGCCATAAACCATTGAAATGGAGCATGCTAGCAACTTGCATTATAAGCAGCGAATTGTGATAGAATTTCTCATTGCAGAGAAGGAAACTGTTGTGAACATTCACAAGCGTCTATGTGATGTGTATGGAAGTTTTGCAGTCGACAGGAGTACAGTCAGTAGCTGGGTTCAGAGAATCAAAGAATCAGGAAGTGGAGATACGGAGCTGCTTGATCGGCCGCGCTGTGGACGTCCTGCCACAGCCACCAACGCAGAAATGTTGAAATGCGCTGAGGGCATTATTCTTACTGATAGACAAATCACTACTCAACAATTGGCCATACAGCTGTCAGTCAGCATTGGTAGCGCAAATGCAGTTATAAAAACTCTCGAATTTTCTAAGGTTTGCGCAAGATGGAGCGTTTCAATGCTGATGGAGAGAACTTTTTGGCTAAGATCGTTACAGGTAACGAAACCTGAGCACATCATTTTGTTAGCTTTATTAGAGTTGCCTTTTGAGATTCTGTTGTTAATTTCTTTTTGTAAGAGCGTGGCGTGATAATATTTGTGTATGAATATTATTTTAATGCAGCGCAGTGCATATTAAATGTACAATTTCTTCTTATTTGTAAAGATGGAAACAGAGCACTTCCAATTTTTTTGTATATCTTGAGCTTCGTTTCTTTCATTTCATAGTTCGACTCTGCTATTTTTGTGTTTAGCCTTCACTATGCTATAGCCTTCTACATTATCCTAAATCTACTCTTTCATTTTGATTTATCTTGATTTTATTAATCTCTAACTATTTATTAACACTCTGCCCCGTGAAGTTCCCGGGGGTCTTTGATGAGACAAAGAAAGAATAGTGCTACTGTTCCCTCATGTATGTCGTATGAGGCTCTGTGTGGGATTGGTATCTTTATCATGTAAAACAAATTACTTCAGAAATTATCACTGAAGGAGCATGCAAATATTTGGTGAAGGCTTCCTGTCAGGAGACCAGCTACAGTATGGCTCCATAATTAGATAAAAGGAAAATGATGATGATAATGGTTGATGATACTGACGATTAACACTCTGCTGATTGTTTGAAATGAACGAAGAGCGAAAAACATGCAGGAAACGTGCAATTATTATGTTAACCTTTAAACGTAAAATTCAGTTATATTAAATACTTGATGAAATCCCAGTAAAGAAGATGTCACATAATTGGGTTCGCTATCTTTTCCTCTCCGGCAGTATGGTTATTTTAGAGTCATTGTTTGCACTTCTTCTCCGTAATCATTCGTCGTGTCTGTTTACCTGACCATTCCTGCTGAAAGAGTAGACAGGTGATGAAATATTGACCGACAGTCATGTTGGTAAAATTCTCGTGTACAAAACCTTGGCCACGACAGATTAACTCGACGTACGCCCAGCAAGATTATTTAGCGCTGATATAGCTATTGTGATTCACTAATTACTGTCGTGAAGAGTCACAGCCCAGATGGTTAAACCAGGGTCAGTGTTTGCACAAGGACGGGGAGATAAATTACCTGTCTGTGGACATAATTCAGACATGCACATGAAAGACAGAATGTTGTAATAACTTCATGACAGAACTATTACTAGTACATTATTTGTGATAATGTAGGGAGTTGTAGTGCAATCATTATCGCGAATCGACAAATATAACAACTCCTTATACATAAAATGACCTTTTAAGTAACATGCAGAATTTTCCTAGGAGGAAAGTTTTTGAATAGACGTCATCAAACCACACATGATTGTAACTAATGGCCGGCATTCGAGATGTAAACATAACCACATTTTTTATTGGAACCTGGTCTTAAGAGTAAACAACAACGTACGTGGGACGAAAGTTGTAATATAACCCGCCACTTTTGCTGCGGTAAAGCACTGTGAAATTCAACTCGTCAACTAGACCTGCCAGAGTTAAGAAAAAAATCAGAATTCATTTATCGGACCGGACTTGTTGGAGCCTCTTGAGGACATAAAAGCCCAGGAAAACTCTACTAAGGAAAACCGGAATCTGAGGAATCTGAAACACGAAGTCAAAGTTGGAGCTTATTATAAAGTAACAACCCCAGAACCCGTGTAAGAGGCATTTTCATCAAGCTGCCTTAACTCTATCTCTGAGCCAGAAGTCTGTGATCCCAAAGTCAATTTGGGGTAAGTTGTAAATCTATAATTCTATGTTTTGCATTATTAACACGTGAAATAATATGTATATATTGACATGTGACTATCAATATATTAAAATTGCTAAGTGGATGTCCAAGTTATTTGAGGCTGACAACCTCAGTATATAGAATGATGATTCCATGAACCACCACTGCAAGGGCTGGTGACTGCTTTATGCGAGTTTCTTATAGAGAACTAAAAGCAGAGGTAGTCCCAAGTTCCATGTGGAGCAGAAAGTGAAGGATGAAAGAAGTGATGTTCATACTTATTATATTATTAACATTTTCAACCAGAGTATATGTAAATGAAAACATATTCAATCTATATTATTAACCTTTTCAACCAATGTAAAGTTAAACATAAATCTATTCAATTTAAATTGTAAAAAACGTTTTCGCTCGATGGGATTAAAATTTATTGTCATCGAGTGTAAAGTTCAGAGATAGTTGGGATGGTGGAATAGGAAGAGGGGGAATAATAAATATGTGTCGGAAAACGCAATCCTCAAGAGGGTATTTGTTCTCTTCTTTTGTGACACTAGTCGGTGGTACCAACTGAGGATACTATCTCTGGAACAAGTGAGGGTATAAGTGGCATGACGTCGACGCTAGACACCATTATCAGACGGGTCTTAGAGACAACAGATACTAGAGTTAACATTTGCTTAGCCTCACGCGGCATAGTTCTCGTTTTCTGGATGTCTTGTGAAAACTCACTTGAGGTAGAAGCATTATTATCCTTCTATCTACAGCTCTGCCAAGAGTAATCTTGTTCGAAGGTAGACCACTACTGCAGAGCTAAGGGGAGGCAATCCGTGACAGAAGACAACTTTAAAAAAAGGCCTCACATATAGCAACCCCATTACTCAAAGCAATGAGTTATTTTACAATCTTCGCCGACCTGGCATATAAACTTATCACCCTGTATATCACGATCTCACTGAAATAAGTAAAAATTAGACCATGTTTTTGGTTCGTATATCAAATGTCTATATTTTAAAACCGTAATCTGCCAAATATAATAGTAGTGTTACTGAAAAAAAAATGAAGATGAATTTTTAACAAAGTTAAAGAAAAGATAAACACATAAAGAAATGTATATATAATGAGAAGGTCACTAGAGCAAGGGAGCTATCAGAAGGTAGTGTTCGTCGAACAAATCCAACAACATTTAGAAAAACAAAACAAAAAACTTAAAGGACATGTCACGGCGGAAGAGTCTCCTCGACACTGGCGTCTACATCCATTCATTTTTCATTCATTTCCCAATAGTTGCCAAAGGAGCATAGCCTGTCAACAAATTAATGCCAAACCTTCCTTTCATGTGCCATATCCGTTCACAGTCTTTCCATGTCTTTTTTATCTCTTGTGTGTATGTCTCCAGTTCCCTTCTCTGTGTGTGTGTTTTCGGGTTTCTTCTACCTCCCCTACCCCGGAAATTCCAGAACAAGAATACTTTTGCAATGCTATAACTGGCGCCTTATGCCCTATTTATTCCGAGCTATCAGGACAGACTGTGACACTATTCGTGATTGAAAGAAAGAAAGAAAAGAAACATTTTGCTCGGTCTTAGAAAATAAACGATCAATAAACTTATTAAGAAAACATGCAACTCTTATTGGAGATTCATTTTAGAACATTATGTGTGCAATCACTGGTAGCCACAGTTTATGACCTTAATACGATTCAATCAATGAGTCAATCAATCAATCAATCAATCAATACACTTTAGCTCTTTCAATTTGCTTAAAAAAACACGTGCCAAGAAATCATGTCATGTGTTATCAGCTCGAGGTTTTACCATGCCTTCCACATCATTTGTATGTCCAGTTCTCTTCATCATGTGTTATTTGGCCTGCTTCTCTTGTCATGAGAATTCAAGAACTCTTTGGTTTTTTTTTCTTCATGGTGTGTCCCATTCATCGCCAGCGTCTCAAAATACGACCACAACAGGATAATTTAATGGCCCAATAGATTATTTAGGTCAAACCAAGGACTCAATGCTCTCATTTACGAAAACTTCCTGAAGACTGGAAATACTTTGTGCATGCTGTCAAATACGAACAGGGCCATCTGTGAACTTTTTATATACAGTCAAGAACTTTAGCATCAAGAACTATTTTCTAATAAAACCAGTAACGGGGAACCCTGAAATACGTAGAAACGAGTCTTATCCTTCAATTTATCGTAGCCTTCGTTGGCGGGTTCTTGTTCACACAAATAATGTTTCACTGCTGATGGACATTTCTGGTAAACACATTAACCTCTTAATTCCCGTTGGTGTCGGTGCAAATTTGTTAGAAAATGAGTCGAATTTTCCCAGTGAGACTCTTGGCGGAAGTCACTAACGAGCTATCCTAGCCACAACCGGAATACCAGGAAGCGACGAGAAAAGGCGGAACGAAGCGAGACTCCGGACTCCACAAACAGGCCGTTGCCAAATGCAACAAGTCGTCAAGGAAGTTATTTTAAGGATAACCCCCGCTTTATTTCACTCGTGAACCAAACAGTGTTTGTTTCTGAGACAACCTAAATTTCCGGATTTCAGAGTAAAATGGAGATAAAAGTCTCGGGGGGACGAGTGTAAAAGAAAACACTGTTAATACTGTGATCAGGGCCGGTTTTAGGTACCAACAACTCTGGCGATGGATCAGGGGCGCCAATCACTTTTAGCTTTAACTGTTTTTATTTCTTTCTGTAAATGCAGAAAAATATTTTCAAATGTGTTATAAGGGCACCAAAGCTTAGCTTTTACCCGGGCGGCAGAACACTAGAATTGGCACTGACTGTGAGTTATATGTTAGAAACACAAATTTCACTATTTCATTATGACTGTTGTAAAGATAAATGGAGATTATTACCAGAAGTACCGTCACTCAATTAGTGATATGTTTTGAAAAAGATTCATTATTTTAATTATTTCTCTTTCCCTGATTCCCCATAAAAAAAACTATTAAAAAAAACAACTGAAAGTATATATTTGTGAATATTTACCTTGATTTAGACGTACCAACTAAAATATCTCTCTCTCTCTCTCTCTCCCTCTCTCTCTCCCCCCCTCTCTCTCTCTCTCTCTCTCTCTCTCTCTCTCTCTCTCTCTCGCTTCCAATATGTTTAAAAAGTAAGACTGAACTCCAGACATTTTGAAGAGTTCACACCTGGTTACGTTTTAGCTCTACATCACCTGTCTAGGACATTGGCTGTGGGCAACGTGTTTGTTATAATTAATGAAAACGTTTGTCTGTGTGCGAATATTTGTCTTCGAGTACATCTGAAAAATGTTATTGAGGAAAACAAATTGATCTATAACCTTCGAGTATGAGAAAAGATGAGTGAACGCGAGAAAGATGACCAGAAATTGAAGAAAAATGAGTGAAGATGAGAAGGTTTAAGAAATTCATGTTTATTATGTCTATTATTGTTTTGATGAAATGTTAAAATTAATGTGAATTGTTAAACTACAGAAAGGAGAGGGAGATATAGCGAGAGAGAGAGAGAGAGAGAGAGAGAGAGAGAGAGAGAGAGAGAGAGAGAGAGAGAGAGAGAGAGAGAGAGAGAGAGAGAGAGAGAAATAAAGAGAGAGAAGGTTCAGGAAAGGATGGAATGACGAGATTGTTTGGTTCCTGCTTCAGTTGTCTTTAGACAAGAGCAGAGTTACTGATATTAAATGTTGCATTCTCATTGTACTCCCTTGGAGCAAACTTTGGGACTGTTTGGCAAGGAAGAATATTCCAGCACCTCTGATTCATGCTATACAGAGCTTCTGCAGGTCTTGCAGAGATTGTGTGAGGACAGCGGGCCATGGGTCAGGGGAGTTCGGGGCCGCCACTGGTGTGGGACAAGGTGGTGTCCTGTCACCTTACCTCTTCGTGCTCCTTATGGACGATGTCGTCAGGGCATGTGGGGAGAGAGCAGGAGAGTGTTCGGTGGGGTGCTGGAGGATGGGACAGGTCTGTATTTCAGAGCTGGCGTTTGCTGATGATGTTGCCCTGATTGCTGGGTCGGAGGCACATCTCCGGTCCGGCCTGCGGGTCTGGAGGGGGGAGCTGGAGAGGAGAGGGATGGTCATAAGCAGCTCTAAAACAAAATCCATGGTGATATCACGAGAAGAAAGAAGACATCAGATTAAGCTGGGAGAACAGGTCCTGGAGCAGGTCGACCACTTTAAATACCTCGGAGCTATTATAGACCGAAAGGGAGGCATCAAAGAAGAGTTGGCCACTCGAAAAGCAGCAGCTGGGAGACTTTTTCAGGCCATAAATCGAAGATTCCTCAGCAAGAGAGAGGTTGGTAAGAAAACGAAGATGGCTGTATGCCGCTCCACCTGTGTCCCAGTCTTGACATGTGGATGCGAGTCATGGGCAATGACTACGACCCATAAAGGCCAGATCCAAACCTCAGAAATGAGGTATCTGAGGAAGGTGGTTGAAGTGACAAGAGGAGACATGGTACGCAACCAGACGATACGTCAAGGCCTAAAATGCCACCCCCTACAGACCCAAGTAGAACAGTCCCAACTAAGATGGTTTGGCCATGTCTGCAGAATGGGAGAAGATCGGCTACCACGACAAGCATGGGAAACAAAGAGCCAAGGATCCAGACCCCGAGGACGACCCAGAGTACGCTGGGAGGACAACATTAGACAATCTTTGAAGGACCGAGGACTAGAATGGAACCAGGCCAGGAGGAAGACAGCCGATAGAATAGTCTGGCGCTCTCTCTTCCAAACCTCTACACCTCACGATAGAAGGGGAACGACTAAGTAAGTAAAGCATTCTCATTGTACTCACCTTAAAGAGCATGGGAGCAGCCACTGCTGTTGTAATCTTTGCGGGGAAGCCTGCATCAAAGTACTTTATGTGACTTTGCAGTGGTAATTTCGTACCAGCTTGTTTTATATGAAGAGTTTGTCAGCCTCATTCACAACTAGGGACGAATTTAGACGTAGTGAGCCCTTAGCTATAACAAGCTGTGGAAGCCCTTTTTAGCAATTGGTAACAGAGAATGAGGCCGTGTAACATTGAACTTGGCATGAATTCCGCCAAGGTGCATAACAAATCAATTTTGGCATATCATGTATGATGTATGGAGGTACTGTCTTTATAAGTGGAAATGAACATTTTAGACTTTCTAATACTATAATGTTTCTATAATTTGTTGTGCCGTTGTGAATAAACAAACTCAATCGTTACATTTTCCTGTGCCATCCTTTAATTTTTTCTGTGCTCTTCCCCTTTTCTTCCCTCTTACAGTATTTGTTGTTTACGCCTCATAGTTCAAGGTTTCTTGTCATGTCTGGGCCTAATTGACCATCACTTACTAATTATTTTGATCGCTGACTTTCGTTTGAAACCATATTGATTCCTGGTGGGGAAGAGTGAAGTGTCTGTGTACGATTGTTAACAAATTTCCGACTAGACAGTAAGGCACGGATTAAGCGTAGGGGTGGAATGGCCACCTGGATCTATCGCTTATCGCTAGCTCGGCCTATTGTTACCTCCGACATTCTGTTGGGGGGGGGGGGGGGGGGGGGAGAATAGAAGGAAACCCAGGATGTGACCTGATAAGATGTTTAAGTGTGCGTATGCCGTGCCAAAAAAACGCACGGTAAATGTCAATCTGGTGACAGATTTAGACACGGACAATAAGATACCGAATAGGATTTTTAAAGCACGGGAGAAAACATAATCGTTTCCGCTCAGATTTAATGTAATGGATAATTACGATAAAATGACAATTTTGACAGATGTTGTCAGTAATAGATCTAAGAAGTAGTGAGTTGTGACATGATAAGAACGAACGGAATAGGTAAAACCTTATATGGCCTTGTAGTCAAACACTCGAATTTTTAGATGACATGAGAGAAAATTAGTTTATGTATTTTTGAAGGTTATTCTAGATAAACGAAGGTAGTTGGGAATAGACCCCTACCAAAATCAGCAAGCTATTTATTCATTGGTTTAGCATTTGAGATGTAAATATAGGCTGCTCTTTATTGGACCTCGCCCTTGAAGCAATATCTACGGATACGCGAAAATATTCGTTATAATCAAGCGCTCTGCAAGCCTACTGATAACGACAGCTTTATTCCTTTCCTGACGTGCAATCTGCTTATGAAATCTCGTTTGCTCCTCCTCTTCTAATTCCTTTTTCCTATCATCGGGCACGACATTGCGAATTATATTCTGCATACTCTCCAACACATGATCGTGTTTAACCTTAGTGTACCTATACAAAAGCCCATGAAGGTAGTACAGCAACTCTGCCACGTTCTTAGCCATCATTACGTGAGGAACGTAATGAAAATTATCTTCTGCAAAATACTTTAGGGACTTTGACACATCAAACAAAAAATTGATCACTACAAATGATTCCAGTTGTGGACCTTGCAATCTCTCATAATGTTTACTTAACTCTATTATATGTTGCAATATCGGTCTCATATCCTCAGGATCTACGTCATCCATGGTGATTACAATCAAGTCCACTGTATATATATATCCACCAGTTATAATTACCACAAGTTTATGTCCCTAAAAATTCGGACAATTACCTTTTCAGCTCACAAAGCTAGATATCCTTTCAAGTAATTGCAAATATCAGTTAATCACTGTATACCATAGTAGCATAAGTTCTTGTGCATAGAACCTTTGTAAAATATACCAATATGAGAGATAACTTTACATCAATTTGAGTGATGTCAATATTATGTGAAATAGCCTTAAACACTCATGCATCAAAGTCTTACAATAAGTTACAAACAACTAACATATTATATAGACAATAGGAATCACGGTTACAAAGACAAGGTACTAGAGAACAAACGATAACGTTTGCAGAAGTCAACTGAACAGTAAGGCTTAACTAAGGCAAAAAATTTTACATAGCATGTAATGATAACCGCGAATAATGACAAGACAATAACAAACACCGTATATAAACGGAAATGTGTATAAAAAATGAAAGATAGGAAAGAGAGAAAGACACCCACAAACAAATTAATCAATAAACTAAGGAACAAAGAAAAAATACCACAATAATCACAATGAAACGTTACATCACACCTATACAATTACTTGTCCCAAAAGACAAATCGCAAACCAGACTTCGGTAAGATCTGTAGCCTTAAACTGGAATTGTCACAAACTTGACACTTACAAAATAAATCCTAAAGAACACTTATGAAGCCCTGGGTAAACTGGGATATAATCTTCATAAGTAAACATGAAACGTAGAATATTTAACATGAAATACTCATTACAACAAATAGTACACAATATATATAGGAAGACTTGTTGACACAAGATAAAATGGCACAGTTTTCACAATATAAACCACTTATCTTCAATAAAGGAAAATACGTCCGTCCAAAACGCTGCACATCACAAAGTCTGCTGAGGAAAACAGTTCACCGCATAAGGTCACCGCAGCTTGATACTTCTCAATTCAGGTCCTTTGTCCTCACTACGGTATGTGTGCTCGTACACCGCACAGGTAAACAGGAACTGTATTACTGCCAATCATCTACTTGAGGCACCCGTGTAGAATGACTGCACATCAGCTTGAATTCCCTCTGTAACTGTAGGGGTACACAGTCTGTCAATCTCGTTGATAATCCACTTGAAAGGAGGTACTAGACATCTCTTGTATACTTTGATGGTAAACTTCTGTAATTGCGCCACCAAAATATTGGCACAGTTCACTTGAAAGCTTCAATTCAAAAGCAGATCTGAATCATGAAGCATATCTTGGCAATGGAAATGTTAGATATGTTATAGTCCTGTATGTAGATGGGTATTAATAAGCTGCACTCCATCAAATATGTTACTGCCTAGTTATGTAAACAGACAGGATTGGAATAACAGTATTTATCAATAGGAACAACATACTACTGATAACGTACGCTTATTCCTAGTATTCCTTCCGACTGATAAAGTATGATTGTTCCATCACCATTCCATATCCTAATTGATACAAGCTGCTATTCATTCAATCTGTTGCATACAGTTTGTTCATGTGTATTCACCACTGCAGAGGTAACAGTTTCTTCATTGCATACGCTATATAGGCTAATTATCCATGTGTGTACTGCTGTGCTGTTACCGTGTATGATATGTGAAGGGTGTGTAGAAACAGTCACTCACGCCACGATAGCTCACGTACGAGTCATGGAGGGTTGAACGCCTTGTGACAGTCAATGAACAGTTTATTTACACCACAACACGGTCACGATAACGTAGACGAAATACAGCATGTTACACAGGTCATAATAGCATACCAAAAGAAGGATCCACATTATATAATAACAATAATCCATCAAGAAGAACTACTGGCAAACGCAGTGCCAATAGTTATAGGCCTCAAATATATATGACGTCTCAGCGCTCTTTAATTCATGTACATAAGACTGCTGACCATCGCAGTGCTAGTAAATAATAGGCCTTCAATATATACGACGTCTCAGCGCTCTTTAATTCCTCCATAAGACTGCTGGGGATCGCAGTACTAGTAAATAATAGGCCTTCAATATATATGACGTCTCAGCGCTTTTTAATTCATCCATAAGACTGCTGACATGGCAGTACTAATAGTTATAGGCCTCAAATATATATGACGTCTCAACGCAGTTTAATCCATCTAGAAGACTGCTGATAAATAATAGGCCTCACCAATATAAGTCGACATATCAAGCAGTGTCTTTAATTCATCTAGAAGACTGCTGATAAATAATAGGCCTCAACAATATATGACGTCTCCACGCAGTTTAATCCATCTAGAAGACTGCTGATAAATAATAGGCCTCACCAATATATGACGTCTCAACGCAGTTTAATCCATCTAGAAGACTGCTGATAAATAATAGGCCTCATAATATAAGTCGACACATCAAGCAGTGTACAGGCTTCCCTCGAAAACACTGGGCTGATTTCTCCAGTCACGCCCAGGCCACAAACTCTTCAAAAATGTACATAATCTTTAAACACTGGCCTGTATACTCAAAGGCCCAAGAAACATCTCCTTAATTAATATACAGTTCATCTGGGATAATCACACATAATATATCTCAGCATAAATGCCTGTACACTGGTACACATTGAAAAACACTTTACATCTCCTCAGTGCACTCGCCCGGTACACACTGACACCAAAAACATTCTCCCCCAGAACACCCCAGCCAATCACAAAATGCCTGGGGCTAACTTTCCGAGAACTTTCGCTCACAGCTCAAAAATAGCTTAGAACATTAAACTCACGTGGAACTCCGCCACCGTGACAAGCATTCTGAATCTCGAAGATTCGAATGCGATACACTCATATTTTTTAAAATAAATTAACAGCTGTTCAAGTGGAATAACCACTATAATCTATGGTACATCCGAGACTCATAACGATTACTGCCCTTGCTTAGATTTGGACTTATCACCTACTTCACTTGCTTCGAATTTCTTCAAGGAGAAATCATAGCCAGGAACACAGAATGTCCGGACCCAAATATAGGACAGGCCAGAGGGCCGGACATGAATTCTATGGTTAGAAGAAAGTAGCCCCAGATAACTGGCTCCATGTTTAATTTCTAGGATCCTAGTTCAAGTGCTAAAAGTTAGACACCTAACTCACCTGAAAAAGCGGCATCTTAAATCAGTTGCCCGACAATATTGGGACGTCACCTGTGCAAATTCCAGATTCGCCCGACAACTCGGGGTAAGTTGTAATATGTATTTTATCATTTTATATTTGCATTTTTACAGGTATAATTTGCGTGTGCATTTACAGTGGCATATGAGGCTGGCAACTTCATCACTGTAAATAACTTGACATTTGAACAACCACTTCAAGAGTTGGTGACTGCTTCGTGCGGGTTACCTCATAAGAAATCAACAGCAGATGTTGCCCCAGGCTCCATAGAGAGCAAGTAGTGGATGATGATTTCATGGTGTACATAGTTATTATACAAGCACTTTAGTAAATTTCATATATATATATATATATATATATATATATATATATATATATATATATATATATATATATATATATATATATATATATTGCAAACAATATTACATTAGTAAGAGATAAGCAAGGAAATCTCATCAAGACAGCAGAGGGACAGGAAACAAGATGGGCAGAGCACTTCAGAGAAACTCTGAACAAGGAAATACCAGAGACACAATTGAATGTTCCTGAGGCTGAAAACGATCTAGATGTAAATACAGACATTCCACGAAAAGAAGAAATCATCACAGCAATCAAAGGGTTAAAGAACGGTAAAGCTCCGGGCCATGATAACTTAAATGCAGAGCTATTTAAGACAGACCCTGAGCTAGCAGCAGAACTATTAGAACCACTATTTGCACAAGTGTGGAAAACGGGGACAACACCATCAGAGTGGAACAAAGGAATAATTGTCAAATTGCCCAAGAAGGGAGATCTTTCAGACTGCAATAATTGGAGAGGAATCACTCTTCTCTCAGTTCCCAGCAAAGTACTAGGCAGGATAATTATACAGAGAATTTCAAAGGCAGTAGACTACAAACTGAGGAAAGAACAAGCAGGATTTAGAAAGAACAGAAGATGTGTAGACCATATATTCACTCTCAGGAACATTATAGAGCAGTGCTCAGAATGGCAAAGACAGCTGTACATAAATTTTGTTGATTTTGAAAAGGCTTTTGACAGCATACATAGGGACTTCTTCTTCTTCTTCTTCTTCTTCCTCGTTCGCCTTCAGACTACCACATTTATGACTCTAATAAAGGCAGCAGTCAACTCAAGGTTCCCGACATCTCCAAACAGATTTTCGTTGACAGAAGTGGGTTGTTGCCATATGCTACCCCGTTCATTACTGTAGGTTGGGCAGTACTGCAGCAGGTGTTCGACTGTCATCGGGCTGGTACCGCAGGTGCAGAGATCTGTTGCACCAATTTTGTATTTGTGGTACAGATGGTATCTCAATCTGTTGTGCCCAGTGCGCAGTCGAAAAAATGATGACCTGTTCTTTTCTGGATAGTTGATGATATGCGTCATTTTTCAAATGTCCCGGGTGCTCTCTTTCCCATTTGGACTTGAATGTAGCCTTTATAGTGGTCTTTGCCGTTGCGTAAGTTGTCTCTATATCATTTTGCTGTAAGGCACCTCCTTCTTTAGCAAGTCTATCTGCCTCTTCATTTCCTGGTATGTTGCAATGGGCTGGTATCCACTGGATAGTGCACTTCTTGAAGCATTCGGCCAGTCTTTCAAGGGAGATTATCAGATCTTTCAATCCTTTAGTTTGGTGGCTCTTCAGCGCTGATATTATTGAGAGGGCATCTGAAAAGATTACTATCTGTTTTTCTGCCTGTGCTTTGCATTCAATAAGAGTTTCAGCTGCCTGTTTCAGGGCTTCTGCTTCAGCACAGAAGTTGTTGCAGTATTTTCCAGTGGCAATTGCCATAGAGTGAATTCTATTCTTTAATTTTATGAGGATGCCGCACCCCCCATTTTCAACTGCATTTGTTGCCGAACCATCAGTATATGCATGTGTCCAAAGCTTCGCTGGAAATCTTTGGTCAATATACTTGGTTGCTATACACTTTCTTTGTGTTTGTGTCTGGGGTCCCTTACCTTCAATGCCTGGGATGTCCGATTTTTCCTCAGGGACGCACGTGATTTGCCACAGTGGGATAGTTGAGCTTGTTGGGATTTTCTTTGCAACTGAGCTAGCTAGTATGGTATTATTGTTAATTTTTTCTTTTGCTTGGGCGACAAAGTTAGTTCGCTTGAGCCTGCCTCTTCCTAGCCTATTCATTCTTTGGTATATGGGGTGTCCTTCGAGCCTCTTAAATTTTTCAGCTTGTTTTAAGACTCTGCTGTCACGTCTATCCTCCATTGACTGTAGCCCTGTGATGTTTTCCATATGGTTGATTTGTGTAGACTTTAGGGCCCCTGTTATAATACGTGCTGCTTGGTTTTGGAGTCTGTTTACTCTGTCAAAATTTGACTTTGCTGCCGTCGACCAAGCTGTGATGCCATATTCCATAGCAGGTCTGACTCTGCCTGTGTACAGCTTTTTGAGGATATTCTCATCAGCACCCCATGTGGTACCTGCTAACTTTTTCATGATGGCCATGCGAAGTTTTGCCCTTAGCTGTATTTTGTTAATCTGTGATTTCCATGTCATTCGGCGGTCTAGTGTGATTCCTAAGTATGTTGGTGTTTCATCTCCTCGTACTGCCTGTCCATTTAATTGCAGCTTTGCTTGCTGTGGTTTATTTGACAAGGTAAAAATAGTGTGTGTAGTTTTTTGTTCATTTATTTTGAGCAACCACACATAGGGACAGTTTATGGAAAATACTGAGGGCTTATGGAATTCCAAGCTGCATGGTGTCAATCATAAAAAGTCTCTATGCCAACTTTACGTGTAGTGTTGGGCAGAGCAACCTAACCTTCGAGGTGAAGACAGGAGTACGACAGGGATGCCCCTTATCAACCACTCTATTTTTAACAGTCATAGACTGGGTGATGCGCCAGACAACAGAGGGCAGTCCAAGAGGAATAAGATGAACTACATTTTCAACATTGGAAGATCTGGAATATGCAGATGACATTGCACTGCTGGCACATTCACATCAACACATCCAGGAAAAAACGGATAGACTTAATAAATTTAGCCAGCAGGTGGGCTTGACATCAATTTAAAGAAGTCTGAGGTCATGACGCTCAATGTGAGCAACCCTGAGCCCATATCAGTAAGGAATCAGCAACTGGTACAGGCAGATACCTTCACATACCTAGGAAGCATAGTAACACCAGACGGTGGGGCAGGCAAAGACATCAACATCAGAATGAATAAGGCAAGAACAGCCTTCTTTAGCCTAAATAACATCTGGAAGTCCTCCCAATACAGCACAAGCACAAAATTAAGATTATACCAGAGTTGCGTGCTTTCTGTGCTTCTCTATGGTGCGGAATGCTGGAGAGTCACAGAGAAGGAAATGTTAAAATTGTCCTCTTTTCACACAACATGCCTAAGAAAAATTCACCGAATCTTTTGGCCGAATACCATCACCAACCAAGATCTGCTTACTCGTAGCAAGCAAGAGGACATGCATACCATCATAGCTGGCAGACGCTGGAGCTGGGTTGGTCATGTCCTCAGAAGAGACCCCGATGCCATCACAAGAACAGCTATGCTTTGGACCCCTGAAGGAAAGCGAAAGAGAGGCCGACCAAAAAACAACTTGGCGGAGGACTGTGGAGGCTGAGATGCAAAGAATGAACCAGAGTTGGGGCACTGTACGAAGGATGGCCACCGACCGTGCAAAGTGGAATCAATTTGTTGTTGCCCTACAAGACGCCACTAGGCGTGATGGCCACTGACTGCTTTGACGGTCGGTGGTTAAGGATCGAAGAAGAAGAATATATATATATATATATATATATATATATATATATATATATATATATATATATATATATATATATATATATATATATATATATATATATATATATATATATATATACGTGTATTGCAATTGTTGTCTTCTGCTATCCAAAAGCACTTTCATCCGACTCACTGGGGTTAAAATTAACATTCAGGGAGGGGATTTTTTTTGGAGCAAGATGGAAGTGGTGGATGGAAGCGGCAGGCGCTTAATGCGCATAACAGGGACCCAGTACTCAAAATAGGCCTTTATTTTCGTCCTAGTTTGGTGTACAAGTTTGTGGTGCAAGTTGCCAGCAGTCTACGCTTGACTTGACAAACGTAGCAGTTACCTCGGCTGATTGCAGGAGACGTGCTGCAACCAAAAGATTTGACTATTGGCAAAAAAAGCACTGTCCGAAACACCTGTGGGACCCAACAGCGGCTGAAGCAGACGCGAACCATCGGTTTTCACACTGAAAGCTGAGTCTCAAACAAGTGAAATGTATGAACTATTTCCCCAAAGTTTTTACCACTAAGTTATATCAATATCATCGTTTTTTTTTTCCTAAACGAAGTTATTTATTTTAAATATTGTTAAATTCTACTTGATTTTTAAACCTGTTGATCTATAACTGTAAAGCTATAGTTGGATTAATTGCTGTTGAATGAATTGTTAATTTGCACCCGTATGACTCACATTGTGTGTTAAGTAACCTTAACATATAGAATTAAACAATTAATAATTGCTGAATCACCTTCAGCTGTGGGCTCAACGAAAAAACACAATCTACTTCACAGAAGGAGTGGGAAGATAAAAAGTTCATGGCGGCTTAGACTTTGTACAACATCCCTGAGAGATCAGTAGTCCTGTTCTTTCTTTGTCTCATTACAGATTCCCGATATCTATATACAGCCGATACTACTACACTGATTACAGATTCCCGATATCTACACACAGCCGATACTACCACACTGATTACAAAAATAGCAAATAACAATTTAAAAAAAAAGAAGCAGTTATGTAAAACCATTTTTAAAAGTAGAAGTTTTAGATGAAAATACTAAGAATCTCACTGAAAGCTATAAATAAAATTCAGAAAGCAGTCTGGACAAAGTTCATGTCCATCGTATAAATCATCAGAACTTAGCCCACTTTCACTTCTGCATATTTTAAACAGTGGACATTTTTGTCACAATATGACAACGGGCAAAAACTGATGGACAATTACACAAGGTGACAAACAGAGAAGATTAACAACCGGTGACAAGAAAGTGTCATGCTTAGAACTGACAGCGAAGATCAGGTACAGAAACTGTGCAGAAGCGTGACCGGCTAGCCAAGTGTGCATGCAACGTTATGGTGCTTGTTTTAAGTCATATTATACCGTTAAGCTCTAGAACACGTCTTAGATCCACTATTGTTACTTGTAAGCTTACGTATTATATGAAGATGAACTCTGTAGATTGTTTTCTTAAAAATTATTTTTCAGCATTTAATAAAAATAACGGCTACAGAAAACACCACTGATAGCGCACATTAATGCTTGCCGCAGGACTCCATCAATATGACCAGCTGCATGACTCCATCAAGATGACCAGCTGCATGACTCCATCAAGATGACCAGCTGCATGACTCCATCAAAATGACCAGCTGCAGGACTCCATCAAGATGACCAGCTGCAGAACTCCATCAAGATGACCAGCTGCAGGACTCCATCAAGATGACCAGCTGCAGACTCCATCAAGATGACCAACTGCAGGACTCTATCAAGATGACCAGCTACAGGACTCCATCAAGATGACCAGCTGCAGGACTCCATCAAGATGACTAGCTGCAGGACTCCATCAAGATGACCAGCTGCAGGACTCCATCAAGATGACCAGCAGCAGGACTCCATCAAGATGACCAGCTACAGGACTCCATCAAGATGACCAGCTACAGGACTCCATCAAGATGACCAGCTACAGGACTCCATCAAGATGACCAGCTACAGGACTCCATCAAGATGACCAGCTGCAGGACTCCATCAAGAAGACCAGCTGCAGGACTCCATCAAGATGACCAGCTACAGGACTCCATCAAGATGACCAGCTGCAGGACTCCATCAAGATGACCAGCTACAGGACTCCATCAAGATGACCAGCTACAGAACTCCATCAAGATGACCAGCTACAGGACTCCATCAAGATGACCAGCTACAGGACTCCATCAAGATGACCAGCTGCAAGACTTCATCAAGATGACCAGCTGCAGGACTCCATCAAGATGACTAGCTACAGGACTCCATCAAGATGACCAGCAGCAGCTTTGGCACTATGTTAGACAATGAGCGAGAAGGATGATGATGATGAACAATAATTAATTACAAATAAATAAAATTAAAATTCGCTATTACATTTGTACGACCAGTGATATTTTAATTTCGCATTGATTTCTTCCTTGTATTCACGACAGAAAACACGACAGCTGTTATTTGTGTTAGATTAGTGTATTTAGAAGCTTAGTTCTTCATGTTGCCTTTATAATTAAATTGTTTATAAGTACATCCTTTGTAACAAAGAAAACAAAACCCAACAATAAAGCATCATTGTGACAAGTAAATATTGCCAATTCTCTATATGTTAACGTTTATCCCAAACGTTTCTTCTCCTCCATTTCATTGCATTTTGTAGTACCATCCATCTCAGCTTGTCTTCCTGCTGGCCCATATCCAGACTTGGCACAGTGGAGACAAAGATTCTATTAGATATGTAGCCGTTGGGTGAGACGGGAGAAGGAGGGGGTTAACCTTAAGTTCGCTTCCGGCTTCATTACTCCTAATGCTGTAACGCTCCCCAAGGAAATAAGTTCACAAGTCTGTCTGTCTGTTTGCATTGCGAGCCTGGATTGTTTGTTTCCAGTAGGAGCTCTTAGATTCATTGTCTTCAGAGTGCCACGCGCCGTGATTACAGAACGAAACAAAAAGGGAGGCAACGTAGCCAACGAGGCTGGGTAAATCAGGGAAAACGACTTCGTGTGGTCTGAAGCAACAGAAAGCTAGACACATTGCAAGACTGAAGGTAGCGACTATAGCAAAGAATCGGTTTAAAGTCAGGAATTCTGGAAGCGACACAAAGAGCTTATTTTCCGCTGTTAGTTGGTAAGCGGTGAACGATGAGGGCTGAAAAGATATATTAGCTAACACCTTTTTAAAATTAGAGGCATACATTCTTCCAGTAGCGTAAGTTAAAAACTAGATAGCTCCTTTGTAACGCTGCTCGGAATGTCGTTGCCGTCGTTGCAATGCCAGCTTCGAAATTACAAATGATCATATGTAGTTGACATGAGTTATACACTAGTAACTGTAAACCCGTAGACTTCCAGATAGACACGGTTCTGTCAGTCAATCTTGCGCTGAAATAACAAACTGTCAACACTGTTAAACGCTGCAACAATACATTCTTTCATTTTGGGTTCACCGTTGCTTCTCTTGCTACCTTTGAAGGTCGTTCACGTTTCAAATTGCACAATAATTTTGATCTGGTATTCCGGCTGTAACGTTTTATTTCCATATCTCAGCGTTGAAAGTGAAAGTTAGATGTTAAAAGTTCGTACAAAATTTATCTCATATTTCAATTTTTTTCCCCCATTAATTATTCTCATTTTCCGCTAGTCACGATGTATGCAGCCGTCACTACGGTTAGCTCCCTTGCGGTAAGGCCGCATCAATGCACTTCCTCCTGCAGCGGTTGTTTCTGTTGTTATTTGTTTCACATTACGATGTTGCCAGCACCATGTGCAACCTCACATTAGTCACCGTTTACGATATGCCTAATGAAGCAGACGTTCTATTATTATTATTTTTTCCAAGGAGACCCCCCCTGGGAAGTATACGGAACAACATTTCTGTTACTGATATTTAAAATCACATGTATCGATATGGATGCGATTCCTGAGAAAAATAATTCGAATACCAGGAGCAGTGAATATATTAAATGAGGAAATAATATTACACATAATATTTCACAAGTAACATGGGGAAAAGGGATGGGGGGAATACAAATCATTGGCTGGATACTTATAAACGAGATGCGAGAGCAGCAGTAGAACAGAAAGAGAACAGAAGACGCGGATGGAAGAGAGAAAGGGAAAATAGAAAGGGAATATCTGGGATGGCATAAGGAAGTACATGGGAAACCAGTGAATACTCGAAATACTGGAATACGCAAAACACAGACAGTTGTAAGGGGAGCTTATCGTAGAGGCCATTATGTGATGATCAGGGATGCAATTCTTTCTTTCTTTCTTTCTTTCTTCGCAATTTCCACTGATGCAGTGTGAGCAATCAAACTGTCACGAAAGCGTAAAGTGGCCCGTTCCCACAGATTAAGTTCTACGACATTAAGCTGTAAAAAATGGACGTACAACAAACGAAGGCCTTCACGACATCAATAGCGAATGTAGAGTCGTGGGGCCCTTTTCGCTGACCTACCTCTATGATACCAGCCTTAAAAACAATTACAAATTTTGTATGCGAACGTAAGTATAGACGCTAACAGATCCGTAAAGTTATTGTATAACAACGGAAAGAAGGAAAAATACTGAAAATTAGTCTACTAACTTAAATACTGAACAAACATTTTTCTTGGCTTGTTTAAAAAAACAAAACAAAGAAACAAACTATTATTTCATGATAATGTATGTCTGTGAATGCACGACTTTCAGTGTACAAAACTGAACCAAATTTTAAATGTTCTTGCGATGATGACGACCGAAGAAATTCTTCTCTGTGCCCAGAAAGCAAACTGAGCGTTAACTTGATGTGTTTGAAATGGGCAGAGTGAGGAAGATCTTGAGCATAATATCTACATTTGGGAACATTGTATTGATATTAGGTTTGTAAAGTTTTGTTTGTAACTTTGATAAGTAGACTGAGAAGGAGAATGTATTTACTTCTTCATTTACAAAGTATACAAAATGTCGAAGTTCATCCTGAAAATGATTTGCATCTCTGTCCTCAGTGTGTATTTCAAGTTAGAGAAAAAAAAAAAAACCCCGTAAATTGTAAGTTTCGATATGAGAAGGGGATATCTTTGTTCTATGTTGACGAAAAATGAAATATAAAAAAAGAAACACCAGAAAGGAAGAAACAATAGTAGAACAAAATTAGAAAGATGAAAACAAGTTAGGGGGAAAATAGCTGTTAGACAAAAGTTATAAACAAGGAAAGTGAAGGTAGGAGAAGAGGATTAGGCGCGTGGAAAATGGAGGAAAACAGGTGACACATAATACACGCGTTTACATTTGTTTAAAGAAACAAAAAACAAGATCGGTGCAAACTAAAGCTAACAGAAAAAGAACGGACAGATTCTGTCACACAAAGAATGTGAGACAACAACAAACAACAGGAGGGGAAAAACAAACAAAGTCTCAGTGAAACATTTAAAAAGTTTCGAGATAATTGAGAAATGATGCTTTGACATTTGTCTGGCACTTTTAACTATCAAAGCCAAAACTATTTCGTCCCTGTATTGCTTTCTTTCCATATGATGACAGAGAAATTCTAAGCAACCTACGAAAGACATGCATCATTCGCAACCTTAAACTAGAAGGAAATTTCGTAGAAAAAAGATATCCCGCAAAAACCCATAAACTAATAAATGTCTGCAATTGAAAACATTAACTTATTAATAACAAATGAGGAATCTGATAAGTTTAAAAACAGAAACAATGATCACTCGAAAAAAAGGGACACAACAATCCATCATTAGCAGAAATGACAAATTGATTGAGCCGAGTAAATGGACTTTCTGTTTGAAACGTTTACAATTGTGGGGCTTAGGTAGAAAAAGGTGTTAAAGACATGGCTTACAATGCTTTTAGTGCAGAAATGAAAACTCTGGCACGCTATGAAACATAAACATTTTGATTTTGAGAAGAAAGCTTGGTCTTTGAGGTTGCTTACAGCTAGAACACTACACCTACGATATTACAGTATGGCTTCTACTTTTAACGAGCAGCTATATTGTTACAAACAGAATCTCACCATTAGAATCTTTCAGCTAGAATGTTACACCTAGAATTTTACAATTACTCAGCTCATCATCAGAATCTTTCAGCCAGAATGTTACACCTAGAATTTTACACTTACTCAGAAGATCACCATTAGAATCTGTCAGCTAGAATCTTACACCTATAATTTTACAATTACAGTATTGTTACAGCTACAATCATCATCATCATTATCAGCTGACATTTCCATATCGAAGGTCAGCTGCAATGGATCTGCAACGCCTTCTGTCTCTGTTCTTGATGGTAAACTCTGAGACTCTTTCCTGTCCAACTCTTGGTGTTATCTTCCCACTTATAGCGCTGTCTTGATCTTGCACGTTCATGATCCATGTCTCTATAACATAGCTACGATATTACACCCTCAAAACTCACCGCTGCAATTTTGTTTCAACTGAAATCTCACAAACGAATTGTACAATTAGTGATTCGCGGACTGAATCATGAGCCTGTTATCTTGTAATGGAATCTTAGAACTGTAGTCCTGAAATAACATTCTTAAAAATAAATATAATATTGTAACTTCTATATGGCGTATAAAACTAATCTAAGTGCTTGAGTCTGCTTCTAGAATCTCAGCTAGAGTGTTACAGTCAGAATCCTATTTTATGAAACTATTTTTAGGCAGTATTTTACAATGATGACAAATATTACTTCCGAAATACTCACCAGATGATACTGGTGAAATCAAAAAAGGTGATTTTAGACGTTTCTACGAATTTCTACTGTTTTTAAAATAAATCACATAATATTATCTTATTATTCTACAGTCCTTTTGTCTGGCAGGACAAACGTATTAATTCGAACATCTATATTTCTGAGAACAACAATTGGATCCAGAAACCTATTTGGAACATCGACACATTAATCGTTTTCTTAATTAAAGTTTGTAACCTATGAAACAATCGCTTCAGCTTTTCGGGAAAATACGGGGACGGCGCGCATTGCTATTTGACAGCTAAATTGAACACCCGTTGCAAGAACTCGCATGTCTTTTCATATTTACATGATGCATTGTTCAGTGTGTTAGAAATATTCAGACCAGCTTGTCGGGAAAATACAGAAACATTGAGCATTGCACTGTGCATTGAGTAAACGTTATCGTGGGTAACCATTATTATTAGCCCATATAGAAGCAAATAATCTATTAGCTCGGATTTCACAGATCTTGTTGCAAGTAACCTGTCCAGAAATAACTGAGAAGTTTCATAATTTAGCTTCAAAATAAAAGAGCTCCCCCCACCCCATGCCTTTTCATGTTTATTTTTGGTTTAAACTTTAACATTCTGTTAAAATTAAAGATAGAGGCCTGTATTAAACACGAAATTCAAATAACCATCACAGTCAATAATTTACGTAGATGGGTTTTCACTCCACGCATCAGTTCAGAGCCAAACGATACTAGCCTTCATGCTATCTTGAGACGTCGCCTCTTGTCCGTGCTTTTGACTTTAGTCATGAGAATTAACAAAGCACATGGATAATAACTGAATCATGCAGAAGCAGTCGTGGCTCTGGTCAGCTGTATGTAGCGCTCTCTCGAGGAAGGAACCCAGGCGATCTTAAAGTATTTAATCAGGAAACAGGCTACCAAGGGAACAATTTTAATGACAACCGCCCATTTAACCCCCAAAAGTTATAGTTAAAGGGCAGTTATTTAATTAGTCAGACTACACTCAATTTATCTATTCCAACTTCTCAGTCTTCCAAATGTGATGCAGATGTTGAAAGTTCAAGGCGTTAGCTTTACTTCTTCTCCTGTCATTATTTTGACGGGTGTACGTGCTCGTATTTACCTAAATAAATATTCGCAACTTGACTTTCATTGATACTTGTAACTGCAAACCGTGTCTCTATTCTAAGCTGCATTTATTTAATCTCTTTCTCTTTCTGTAAACCATGTTCGCATGTTTTTTCAGTGTGTCTGTCTGTCTACCTCAATGTGGGTTTATCTGTTTAATATAACGAAATCTGAAAGCAAAAATAGCCTCAAAGGGCACACCTCAAGTTTTTCAAGTGGTAACTGACAGAAAGTGTTAGCGCTTGGTGCATGTGTCGGTGCCAGGTTCAGGCTCAGGTACCTAACTTTCAGCTTGAAGGGAAACTTTCCCGATTTAACCACTTCAAGCCCAGTGTCCCACATATGACCCTATATATTTGACAGTATATTACAGTTGATAATAAAACATGTATTAATGCCCTTTGGGTCACGTATGGGTAATTTCATGCGTAAGCAGATGTTCTGGTTTACGAAACACGTTTACGTTCTTAAATCAGTGTTCGGTTGTAAAATCAGGAACAACGAATACAATTGAGTAGTTCAGTATAAAGGTTATTAGGCCTTAAAGGATTAAGATGTTATCTTGAGCTCTTCCATGATTCCTTGAAATACAGCTTTTTTCTGACACAATTTTCCGTTACAACCTCTGAGGGCAAAGCTATAATATATATGTAGTTTGAACAATGTGTTATTTTATACATGTGTGTATGTTACATGTATGCTATGTAGACGTGCGAATGACGTGTATGCACGGTATATATGCATAAGTGTGTGTGTTTATACACGTATAAACGCAAGTATGTGTGAATATTGTTGCGCATTAAATGTTATGTTTGTATGTCATATATGAGTTCTATGTAAGCGACATTATTAACATATATGTTAGTAATGCTTAGAGTTTTTGTTGAAGACATGGAAAGACCTTGAGGTAATGGCGCGTGAGAGGAGGACTTGGCACGTGTTTGTTGAAGGCATATGCTCCGTGGGGAGCAACAGTGTACGGATTGATTGATTGATTTGATCAAATGAAAAATAAGAAGATTTGTGTAAATGATATGTGGTCAAAACAGAAACAGAAGTATTAATTAAATCGTGAATTTTAATTTACTCTCTCCCAATTGTGCTCCGACTGAAATAAATTTCGGCCATCCATTCCTAGAAAATATGTGATATAAATGTAAAGTGGGCTGGTTTAATCATTAGGCGACCTAGGCGGTCATCTATCGGCAAAATTTGGGGTGCGGCAAAATCGAGTTAATTAAAAATTTTTTTTTTTTTTTAAACTGGTTAAAAAAAAAAAAAGTATTTCCGTGAAAAGAATGTATTTTCCGTGGCCTTAATACACCCTTGTATATAAGCGTACTTAAGTATATTTGTATTAGCAAATTTATGAGCATGTTTCATTAACGTGAGTACATGTTTGAAAGTATGTAAATAAACTACTTAGGGCCGGCAAATAAGCTGTTGGCCTAACCCTCAGTCCTGCCTGTAGCTGAAGCAAATTGTTCAGAAAGTATGAAGTGTTTATTGTTATTGAACGTCTACATTTAGCATTTTTGTTTAAAGCTGTCAGCAAAATTATTTTGACAAACCAAACATATTCTACTCTATTCTCCGTCTTCAGTTCTTGTCATTTCTGAAATTCCTAATTCATAGGCTTTTCTCTCCTAGAAAACAGTTTTACTACAACGTCCAAGATTTCCCACTCTATTTTCATACAATAAATACCACCATTTCTAGCCACTTACCATTGCCATTTGAAAAAAAAAAATGTTGCCTCGTTTTGGCGAGGCGCGTACTGTTCAACTTAGTCTCGTTATATTAGAGCGCATGTCCAGATATACAACACCTTTAGGTCTAACAATACTAATAATCTAATTACCATTGGCATGTTTTGTGCTACACTATTAACAAGTGTGACGTATCCGTACTAACATGATTTTCTGGCGTACACGGTTTTCAAATGAGAAGTGTAAATACAAAAAGTTATATTCTTCCTTTTTTGTTTTCTTACTTTTTTTCACAAACTCTTGAAGAAAAGTTAAGATAGGGGGATTCACCTTTTATCTTCTCCTCCCCAAATCTTTAGATTTTAATGTTAACCAGGTGTGTGCAGGCGCCCGTAGACGATGCAGGTGCTGTTTGCTACCGATGAGCAACACAAGGAATCGCGGAATCTTACAAATGTTGGCATTTTTGGAAGACGGACGTTGTGAACTCCTGAGTTGTTCATGTGTTGCTTACACAAATGAGATTTGTCTGATAACGGCCAAAAATGTTAATAACTGTAATAAGCCAAGTTAGACATATTGACAAATACTTTGCAGTTGTAACTAGCTTCAGCAACTGATTAATTGATACTGTTAAAATTTAGATAGCCGAACTGTTTTGTCCACTGAATTCCACTTCTGGTGGTTGATGTTTTCATAATCTAGTCCATAGGCACTAAATTGTGATAAGGAGCATTTATGTCCCACTCCAGCTCTTATTTCAAAGGGTTCAATAAGTAGTCATTCCTGAGGAACTCTGAACTTGATGTCCTCATAGACTTTCTTTATTAGGTTAAATAACCAATGGCGTTTTCATAATCCACACGTTTCAAGTAAAGTTGTTAATTCAGTTCAAATTATGTTCGATATGTACGCGCAGTGAGGCTATCGGGTCTGAGCTGTACATAATATTAGTTGAAAACCTGCCTGTTCCTCTCTCAGTTGTCTGTCTATGGCCTACTTTAATCTCTTACTTACTAACTTACTTACTTAGTCGTTCCTCTTCGACCCTGGGATGTAGAGATTTGCCAGAGAGAGCGCCATACTATTCCATCGACTGTCTTCATCCTTACCTGGATCCAGTCTAGTCCTTGACCCTTCATAGATTGTTTAATGTTGTCCTCCCAGCGAACTCTGGGTCGTTCAGGAAGTGTGGATGTCTGGCCCTTGGTTTCCCATACTTGTCGTGGTAGCCGATCTTTTCCAATTCTACAGACGTGGCCAAACCATCGTTGTTGGTACTGTTCCTCATGGGTTTGCAGGAGCTGGGTCTTAAGGCCATGACGTATCGTCTGGTAGAAGACCATGTCTCTTCTTGTTACTTCAATCTTCTTCCTCTGATAACTCATTTCTGAGGTTTGGAGCTGGCTTTCGAGGGTTGTAGTCATTGCCCATGACTCGCAGTCGTAATTCAAGACTGGAACATAGGTGGGGCAGTACACAGCCAATTTCGTCGCACTCCAGCTCTTATTTCAAAGAATGTAAGGTGTCATTCGTGAGGAACCCTGCTCTTAATGTCCTCATATGCTTACTTTATTATGTTAATTAGCATATTAAATTTTTTTAAAGGGGGGGGGGGGGGGGGGGGGGGGGGGCAGATGGAGGGAATCGGCACAATCTCATAATGGGTCATCAGTGTCCAAAGTAATTCGCTGTCTCAACTGTGAAAGACTTTTTCATAATCCACAAATCTCAAGTAAAGTGTTTAATTCAGTTCCAAGTTCTGTTCTACTAATGTGCAGTGAGGCTATCAGGTCTGTGCTGTACATGATTTTTGTTGCAAACCTGCCTGTTCCTCTCTCTGCTGTCTGTCTACAGCCTACTTTAATCTCTCACATATTACATATTTTCCCAACCACGGATAGTAACATTATTCCTCTATAATTTGTGCACTCATGCAAATCTCTCTTTTTGGCCACTTGATCACAAATTCTTTCTTCCAGTCTGTTGGTATTTCTTCCCTCTCAAAAACATTAACAAGTAGTTCGTGAAATATTTATGTAGAGATGGCTATGTTTGCTTTTGTGGACTGCTGAAATGCCATCTGCTTCAGCAGCTTCCTCACCTCAATGCAGCATTAGAGCTTTCTGTATTTCTTCCTTATTGGGGTTTTCACAGTTAACCTGTAATTTCCATTCTACTAACTGAGTGTTTAGGGGATCTTGTCAAGCTCGTCTATTGCGAAATTCTAAATTTTCCGTCCGTCTCTTCATCTACTCTGCTTACGGTAATATTTAAATATGTGTCTTTGATGCGACCATTTGATTATTTGTATTTGCCTTTTAACATCTTTGTACATTGACCATATTTCCTTTATTGCTGCAGTTTTCTATGCCTCTTTTGCCGGCAACTGGTTGTACTTTAATTTGCAAAGCAGACGCGACGATAAGCCAACATTAAAGAAAAGAATAAATGGGACAGTCCTTGATCAAGTCAAGTGTTTCTCATATCATGGTTATATAATATCAGAAGATGCCAGATATTAAAACAAAAATCAAGAAGAGAATAGGAATGGCCAAAGCTACATTTAACAACATGACACATCTAAACAATTAACTAACAAATTAAAACTCTGAATCATCAAACGTTATATTTGTTCTTCATTACTGTATAGTGTAGAAAAATAGACAGTGAACTAGCAATTAGTAGACAAAATTGAGGCTCTCGAGGTGTGGCTATATATTTCTGTAGCAAAGTGATTTGCTGGAGAGGTTATGATGGTAAATGATACAAAGGATAGATATAGAGGTGTAACCGTGTGAGGTCCAGCTATGTAAGACCTTTAGTCTAGTTGTTGATGAAGATGAGTTCTCAAGGGACCTAACGCTACCTCTCAAGATCTCACACGGTGTTGTGAATTCTAATGTATGGTGTTTGATGTGACTAGTGTCTAGGGGATGCAATGTAATGATTATACACCACAACAACACAGTATAACTCTTTAATAAAAGCTTATTAACTCTGTGGTTAAAGTTTCAATTTTTGAATGATTTTTCTTTTTACAATTTTTAATATGCCTGTCCTGCAATCTCTTTTGGACAGGTCTTTTAAAAACTGAAGAAAATGTATGTTACACGAAAAGTGAACTGAAAACAAGGACTATTGGTCCAAACACACTATTAATATTATAATGTTCCTTCAGGTGTTTCACAGAATGTTCACTACTAAGTAATTAGGTGAGTCATGAATTAGAATAGCTGGTTTGTGTCATCATATACCCCAGAGAGTTTCTGTTATATAATAGGGAAACACTTTATTCCGATAAGATGTCAGTTTGCCTGGTCTGTGGCACATAATCTGCAATTTCCTGCGTGAAGCTTCAATATAGGATATGGCTCTGCAAAAGCTCAACTTGATAATATGATATAGGATAAGCTGGACTAGAGACTTTGTTGTCTTCAAATCGTACTTCAGCTTTCCTGTCACCAGCTGGTAACAGGAGATTAAAAAAACCTGAAATGATAAAAGACACCCTGGCCTTTTCATCTCTATTTATTTTTCCCTTTACTCTCTACCTGACAAGATGGGGTTCAGCCTCGTGTGCCGACAAGTGCACCAGCCCCTAATTTATATGACTCACATCATATCGTGACCCCATCTCAGGTCCATATGGCAGATACGCCACTGTTATTTACATATTTTTATTCAACACAAATTAATAGGAGTATGTATATCTCCTTATGCACATATGATGGCTTTCATTCTATTACAAAATATAAACGCTCCAGGCAATCAATAGTGTTCATCGAACACAGAGGCTTGCTAATCTACTTTAGTAATACAATAATTTTTAATCACAACAAGGCAATATTCAAACATGAATCAAATATATATATATATATATACCCAAACTGTCTCTTAGGCATGTCATACACTTTCCCAATTTTTGCCTTTGCCAACGTACAAAATAATATAGATATTCTTCTTACCAGAATTCAATGAAATAAGCAAAGGTTAGATGGATGGCACAAGTTTAGTAGTGCTGCTGTCTAGACTGTGTCAAACACTTTTAGTTTTAATATTACACACTTCTAGATTCACATCAACCTGCTTCAGGAACTGATTCAGACAAATGGCGTCCTACCCCTCTAAATGGTTAATAATATAGAATGCATTGGCCAATGGTAGCCAACACATTTGAATTTTGAAAATAAAATCCGAATATTTGCAGAACAAGTCAAAAAACAGACTTGATTCTGGGGTTTTACCAAGTTCTGCCTCTCACTCATTTCAAAATTCCACTGCAAAACATGTTTGTATCCCCCTTGTCTACCCCTCCGCCGTTGCATATTACCGATACCCTAGCTGGATTTTTTTAAGGACACTTCAAAAAAGTTACTTTTGTGAATGCAAAAATAGAGCATGCGTTGGTCGGTCTGTCAAAACCAAAACAGTCTTTTGTCACTAACTTTCTTATTCTCTGTCCGATTTAATATTTTAAAGCATATTCTTTATCAGGGGAATATAAGCTATCCAACAAACTAAGTTTTATTATGGTAGTATTAAAATTAAAGAATTACATAAAATTTCCATATCAGTGTCCGCTGGTTTCCATTTCATCCTTTCTCATATTATGGAAAACGAGCGTCAAGTAAACACAAATCTTATTGCGTGTGTGTGTATATCGTTCACTGTGTGCCTTATAGTTAGACGATAGCATTTGACTTTTGCGGGTATATTTAAATTTTTCCAATCTTGCGTCTAAGCTTTCAAACACCTGCTCCTACCCGCCGCGCACTGTCGGTTCGAGCGGCAAGCTCGAACATCCAACACTTGGCGAACAAGTAGCCTGTGTCCATTCTCTCACTTTCATACGTCCTTTTATGCCTCCCCTGTTTTGAATCGTACTATATTTCTAGCCACAACTAAGCTTGGTGTTGTCAAATAGTTTCAGTTAACCCTTGACGTGTCGAATAAAGTCCAATACCTTTTACCACGGCAATACGGTTTTCACAGTACGTTCTCATCTCAATGCTATGAATGGCGTTGGTAAAGAAGACGCGTTACAACTTTACTATTCCTATTTCTACTTATGTTATTCTGACTTTTATAGTTATAATTAACAATTTTAGCGCTGTATCAATGTATTTCACTACAATTTCATGAAAAGAGAGGGAAAGAAATAACACGGTCCTAGAAAACCTAGGAATGAAAAGAGAATTATCGGAGGAGATCAAAATTAGACAGCTAAAATATTTTGGCCATTTAAAATGACATAACATCTTACTGAAGGCCATAATGAAGGCAAAGTAGAAGGCAAATATACAAGAGGAAGACAACGCTATAAGTGGGAAGATAACATTAAGAGATGGACAGGAAATAGTCTATCAGAGTACACCACCAAGACAAGAGACAGGAAAGAGTCTATCAGAGTACACCACCAAGACAAGAGACAGGAAAGAGTCTATCAGAGTACACCACCAAGACAAGAGACAGGAAAGAGTCTATCAGAGTACACCACCAAGACAAGAGACAGGAAAGAGTCTATCAGAGTACACCACCAAGACAAGAGACAGGAAAGAGTCTATCAGAGTGCACCACCAAGACAAGAGACAGGAAAGAGTCTATCAGAGTGCACCACCAAGACAAGAGACAGAAGACGTTGGAGATCCATAGCCGCCAACCTTTGTTATAGAGATGGTCGCTGATAATGATGGTCGTACTCGTATTTTCTTTTTTTCTCTTCTGTTACTTCTTCTTAATCCATTCTTTGCTTCTATGTTTGTGTCATGATCGTTAGTTATATGGCTTTTGGTTTAAATTATGTTTAATTTTGTCTTCTTATTGTTTTCTTCTGTTTTCTTATTGATGGTTTCTGTTGTTATCTACTTTTTGTGTTAACGCTGTCTTTTTCCAAAAGCTTATCTACATGTTCCATTCCAAGTTAATATTTTTTCTCTGCTAGTGGGCTTCTGAATTTACTTCATCTTTGACCTATTGGAACTCTGGATACTTAGAGGATTTTGTACAAATACAATATTTTATTCATTTTATTTTATTTTTGGAGACATTCCGCACTAAACCATTGTTTGTAGCTAGATGTTGGTGTAATACATTGTGTGTTTCAGCTTTGATTTGGCCAGCAAAAAAAAAAAGGTGGTAATCTGATGCCACATCTGCTCCTGTATACACTTTAACGATGTAAAATGATCTGAGCTTTTGTTGATGCACATGTGATCAACGTGGTTGTCTTTCCGTTAGATTGGCGATATCCTCGTTGATTCATTAGTTTTTAAAAAAAAATGTAGAAACATGTTTCCTCCTACAGCACAGAAGTTTATGAACATGGGTCCATTTTCTTAATTCTAACATTGTGACAGCTGGGCAAGGAGAAAGAAAGACGGGCGCTCGCAGACAGAAATGGAGGCAAATAGATGGCAGACAGACAAACAGACAGGCAGACTGATATGTAGACTGGCTGGTGGACGGACAGGCAGGCAAACAGACAAGTAGGCAATCAGGCAGGCAAGGCAAGGCACGGCAAGACGGGCGGACGGACGGACAGACAGACAGACAGACAGAGAGAGAGAGAGAGAGAGAGACAGACAGACAGACAGACAGATAGATAGATAGATAGATAGATAGATAGATAGATAGATAGATAGATAGATAGATAGATAGATAGATAGATAGATAGATAGATAGATAGATAGATGGGACCAAAGACGCAGCAAACGAGATGAATGCAGTCAGCGACTCATAGCTTGACTGCTTGCGTCAGGGTCAGCGAACCAGAGCTGACCAAGACCCTACTCCACCTCCAAGTGTTGGTCCTGGAAACAGGCTGCATCGCTGCAGTCTGGCTGAGAGAGTAGGGATCGAAGAGGGAAGGCAAACCCGGTCCCAAAAAATGCCGTGTTGAAGTCGGATGTGTCGGCCGAAAGGCGCAAATATCGCAGCTCCGCTGTAAACGGACACAACGCAACCAACGTCCTTTTCAGGACGAACGAGAAAGGAAGAAGACGATAGATAGATAGATAGATAGATAGATAGATAGATAGATAGATAGATAGATAGATAGATAGATAGATAGATAGATAGATAGATAGATAGATAGATAGATAGATAGATAGATAGATAGATAGATAGATAGATAGATAGATAGATAGATAGATAAATAGATAGATAGATAGATAGATAGATAGATAGATAGATAGATAGATAGATAGATAGATAGATAGATAGATAGATAGATAGATAGATAGATAGATAGATAATCATAACAAAACACATTAACATAAGCCTCTATGTCAAGGCTTACTTTCCAATGACTGATACTACAACGTGATTACAAAAACACTTCTTATTTTTTAAATTTGTAATATCCTCACTCCTATATTGCTGATATACATCAAAAACAAATCGAAACATCACCAATGGCTGCCATCTGACGAATAAGTTTACTATTTAATTTTGTTTCTGCAAACAAAACAAATAAAATAAAATATAAAATGGCCAATGAAGAGATGTTACAATAGACAGCACCAGTTGTTACCCACTATGAGGTCATGTGTTAAACATACATTTTGTGTAATAAAATGACATTCCATTCTCTCGTTCTTTTTACGTTTGTTTCGTATAAATTAGTCTTCTTCGTACACTCTCAGACGTCTGCTTGAGTGTTCTCAAAGAAAGCAGTAGTCAGTTTGAGGCTATCTGAATCCCCGTAAAGCTTTTCCCACGAAAGGAACTGGCGTCGGCCAAATACGCTTTCTATGTACCGCATATAAGGGGCAACTTTGAAGTAGATGTTAAGCAGTCATTTTATCAATGCCACAGTTACACTGATCAGCAGTTTCTATCTTTAGCTTGTTGAATAGATGGTATCTCAATCTGTTGTGGCCAGTGCGGAGTCTGAAGATTACCACTTGTTCTCTTCTGTTGAGCTGGTAGTAAGCATCATTCTATGTGTGACCTGGATGTTCTACATTCCATTTGTTTCTGTATCTGATTCTGATAAAACTCTTTGCCTCCTCGAAAGTTATGCTTCCATCAGGCTGAGGTAGATGTGAACCTTCCTTTGCCATTCTGTCAGCCTCTTCATTGCCGGTGATGTTACAATGAGATGGGATCCATTGGATCACAACACTTTTGAATCGTTGACAAAGTTTGTGGAGCACTACTCTGAGGAATGTAATAAATTAGTCTGAAAGGTATAATAAAAAAAAAAACATTTTCTTTTTCTTCATTGTCCACTCCCAGACGTCAACTTGAATATGTTCAAAGAAAGAAATGGTCAGCTTGAGGCTATTTGTATCTCCATAGAGTTTTTTCATGAATGGTACTGGTGACGGCCGTATGTGCTTTCTATGTTCCTCATATGTTAGGCATCTTTGAAGCAGATGTTCAGTTGCCATTTTTTCAGTGCCAAATTTACACTTATCGGTAGTTCCTATCTTTAGCTTGTTGAACAGATTGTGACGGTATTGCCTCCCCTGCTTTGCAGTAGTGGTCCAACAGTGGCCAAAACTCAAGAGTATCTAATATGGGCTTCAAATGTATCTACCTTCGCACAAGATTACTCTTGGCAGAGATGTAGATAGAAGGGTGATGACACTTCTATTACACAGGGAGTCTTCATAAGATATTCAGAATAAGCGAGAACAATACTGCTTTGGCTGAGTATGTTAACTCTGTAATTCTGCCGACGCTTTTGTGAAGGATTAAAGCACTTATTACTTTCAGCTCTTTTAAGCCCCCACCCCTGATTTACTCAATGGAATTCTATTATTCTAGTTTAGCTCTGTTTAGAGTGTGTGTAGTAATTTGACTGAGACAAACATGCAGTAACTTTAAAATGATTAAATCGAAGTTAAATTTGTAACATTACAAATAACAAAATTTACTAATCACTTTAGGTTTTAACAGTAGGAAATAATTTGAATAGTTATGGATCAAGAAAAATTATCATCACATTCTTTAGGGAATGTAAGAAATTACAAGAAGTTCACGTGGCAGCATATATCTGAATTTAGCTGCCAATGACGGTTCTGCTCCTTCCTATGGGTTGGTTCTTTTCACTCTGCTCGAGCTCGTCTCTGATCAAGGTTGTCGGGGGTAGCTCGTTTCCCAGAAATGTCAAGGAGAGTCTACCACGTGGGTCCTTCGTCTTAAAGCTTAGGCCACTGTTCCCTTCTTGTTCCAGAGATAGTACTTTCTGCTGGTACCACCAGTAACTATGGTAAAAGAATAGAACGAAACGCTCTTCTGAGTATGGCATTTTCCACCCCCATAGTTATGGGTTCCTTTCTTCCCATACCACCATCCCAATTACTCAGACTTTACCCTCGATGAGAATTAAATTTAATCCCTCGGGATAAACTTTCTTTACATTTGAATAGAATAGCTTTCATAGTTACTTTATATTTAAATGAAAAGGTTAATAATACAGATAGAGTCTGTTTACATATACATCTCCACTGATTGAAAAGTATTCACAATATAAATTGAATATGTTTTCATTTATGTATTACACTGATTGAAAAGTTTAAAACTTCCATTACTTTCAAATGAATATTTTCACACAGACATTTACACTGGTTTAAGCTTGTAAACTTAATTACTTTTAAAGTGACTATGTTTATAGGGACATTTACACTGCTTTGAAAATGTAAGTATTATACTTAGAATGTAAATCATTTCTTTCATCTTTCCTTCCTTGCTCCGTATGGAACCTGGAACTACTTTATGCTTTTAGTTCTCTTTACGAAACTAGCAATAAAGCAATCACCAGCCCGTGTAGTGGTGGTCATGAACTAATCATTCTAGATACTGAGGTTGCCGGCCTTAAATGACTTGGGCGTCCTGTAGCAATTTTCACACATTAAAATTCACATGGTAATATATATAAATATATATATTGTCGTTAATTTATTCTGAAAGAAAGAGTCTTAGAAATAGTGGTCCGGTTTAGAGTGTAGAATGATGGTGAAAAAGCTCAGTGATAGAAATGTAGAGAGTAAATAGTTGCTTCACAGAGTGCTGGAGGAGAGTAAAGACAGACTTATTTACGACAAATCGTTTCTCTCAATCTATTCTTCAGGCTCTCCTGGTCAAACAATTATTTGCCAGTTTCCAGACACACATCTGCGCTCACACCGATTTGGTGCTTCAAACACACAGACGACGTGGATACAAACTATATTAAACAAATAGGGGAAATTTGGGCTTTGGGTATTCCAACACCGTAACAATTAAGTTTATGTTGTTTATTAAAGTTAAAAAAACAATCACTACAATAATCATGTGTTTACAGCACAAATTATCATAAGTACAGAAAAATGTAAATAACAAGGTGGGGAGGGGGTGAAGAAGATTGGTATCGACTAAGCCCGTCCCGCTTATTAGACAAAGATAAACCCAGTCCAAAGATAGATAGTTATCAGGAACATAGGTAAGTTAACCTAACAGTGAAGTTAATTACTCTGAAAAGAGGTGTTACAAAAGTAGGTATGGGAGGTAGAAAAAATCCTGTTCTTCCCAATTGTTCTTCCCTTTACTAAGCAAATGAATAGGAGGGGGGTTTTAAACAGAGTTTATCAACTATCCCACTTAAAGGAACAATACAGGGTATACAGAAAAAATATATTACCAGGTAAGCAAGTTAACAAAATGGTTACAAAAAGAGATTAAATTTCCTGTCATTCATACACATGCGTGAGGATCCACACTCATATATTCACACACTTACCGATTACAGCATCAGACAATCCAATAGAATTATATAAACAGCAATTACACTCTTGACCTATGAAAAGGTCTGGTACTTCCGTGTCCTGCCCCAGATGTAGCGAGGTTTGCTGATAGCAACTATTCTCACTTATCGCCGGACTTGAAGCCTAAGAGTTATTGTGTTTTATTATATAAAAAGAGTCTATGGGATGGCACTGACACAGTTCGACACAGGGGTGAAAATGAAGTGGTCTCTTTAATCTTCCGCTAGTGGTAAAATTCCTTCAATGCGTGATGATAGTAACTGACCGGTAAGTTTTATTAATCCAGTGAGGAAAAACTTAAGCCGTCACAGTTCAGGAAAATATGTACTCTCTCACAGTAGGGCAGTAAATAAAGTATCGCTACTGGCACTGTTCAACTTCCAGTTTATCTTACAGATTTGTAATTTTAATATGATGATTGTTCTTTTAAATAGTCTTGGGTAGGCTTTCTTTCATGTAATTATGATAGCTAGGTCGCATCGGACCGCCACAAGAATACAATTTTAAAAAAGTTTCATCAATATCTCTGGAAGTTTTAAGATGTATGATTTCTTTATTGCTTTCTTTATGCTGGGATCGCAAAGGTTACGATCACTCTGTATGAAAGAAAAAGACGTGTAATATACCGAAAAATCAAATAACATTCTAAACCGCGATGAATTTCCCGTTAAGACTATATATACCCTCGCGTATTTAATTATGTATTTAATAAACACTGCGCGAGTTCTAATGGTTAAAACCCACATCTATATATATAGGACTTAACTAAATTTATTAATTATAAATTCCTTTGCGACTATAAAAGTTACTTTAGCATTTAAGCCTCTATTATTTTTGGAAATAATATAACAGGTATAACATTACATTTACAACTGGGAACTATTGAGATGGTTTAATTTAATAAATTTAAATTAACACAATATCCAGTGAAATAGAATGAATGAACTAGACCACTGATCACTAGACAGTTATATTTTACCGTTTTGCACAGAATATAATTCACTGCAAATATATATGAAAATCCAGGGGAAAATCTATAACAAGATTTCAATATCGCTAGTGCTTCTGTCAAGTTCTGGCCAACGAGTGATAACATGCATTTCTTCATGGTCTGTATATCTACAACTGAAATGCAAGATTGGGGGGACATGTGAAATTTTGACACCTTTTTTGATCTCAGAAGACTTTTGGGGATCTGACCGCCAGACTAAAGAGAGAAGCCGCCCCTGGTCTCTCGTATCTTTGCTCGCTGCTTGCGCCGGCTTTCCCGTTCGCTCCCACTGCGATCGGTTTCGTGTTTAACACCGAGATGCGAAATACCGGCAGGAAACTTGCGTCGCTCGTTTCAGGGACCACTACTGCCTTTGATAGCATGCCGCCAGTCCTTCCTGAGATCTCCCCCAGTGTCTTTGATCGTGGTCACTACTATCGTTTGATGCTGGCAACGCCCTCCACTGGCCAAGTTAATGAAAATACCTGCATATGATTGCTCAAGAGATATCCGCGGGCGTGATTTAATCTCTCCTTAAATCAATGCGATGACCAGAATGAACGGTAGATAAACTGTCCACATATTAATCAGCCCACGTGTTGACCATCTGCGTGGAAAGGTTGCATAGCTAATGAGTCCAGGTGAAAAAAAATCCCGTTTGACGAAAAGTTACAATATATTCGGGGGCACTGATGCTATACGAAGGGATCGTTACAAAGGGTCGTACTATATCATCCAACGCTTCAGGGTCAATCAGGGTCAGCTAAGTTCGTCTGTCACAGTCCTCCCCTCTTTTGAGACATGAAAACCTCTTTTCATGTTTGATTTATGACAATGAAGCTGCCCTGATCGGTAGCTTTAGTATGATTGGTATCTTCAACTTCCTCCTCTTCCTCCGTAGTCCAGTTTCTATTCAGAAAATCCGCCCCGACATTCTGTCTTCCCGGAATGTATTCCACTTTGAAAGAATAAACGCTTAAAAGAAGGGCCCATCGCATGATCCTTGCGTTAAATTCTTTATTGGCACCAAGAAAGGCTAACGGAGCGTGGTCTGTTTGCACCGTGAAAGATGTCCCATAGAGAAACTCATGATGGCGTCTGATACCGTCAATCAGAGCGAGGCATTCTCTTTCGACTACGCTGTAGTTCCGTTCAGCTTTATTTAATTTCCGACTGCCATAGGCAACTGGAAATAGCATGTTCAGGTCACTGTCCTCGGCTTGAAGCAGTGTTGACCCGATGCCCTGACCTGACGCGTCGACCCGCAGTACAAAAGGTTTCTTGAGGTCAGGCAACCTCAAAATGGGGTATGCAGACAACTGTCCTTTCAAAGTGCTGTACGCGTGTTCGCACTTTTGATCCCATATGACCTTATCAGGACAACCTTTCTTTGTGAGGTCAGTCAGAGGTGCCGTCAGTCCGTTGAAGTTCTGGATGTACTTCTGATAGTATGCACATAGTGATATGAAGGAACGTACGTCTTTCTTCGTTCGGGGTCTTTTTGCTGCCACTATTTTCTCCACTTTCTTCTTAATAGGCCAACTACAGCCGTGAGAAATAGTATGCCCCAGGAAGTCTAACTGTTCAAACCCGATGAGACATTTGCTAGGTCTGGCTGTGAGACCAGTTTCCTGTAGTCTCCTGAGGAGCATAGCAACCGTAGCAATATGTTCTTCGTAGGTTTCCGATGCAATTAATATGTCATCCATGAAATTATGGATATGGGGACTTTGCAAAGGTTCTAGAAGCTTCCTCATCATCCTGGTGAACACTCCTGGTGCGTTATGCAATCCGAACGGCATCACGTTAAATGTGTAATGTCCTTCACTAGTGCTGAAAGCTAACAAAGGTTTAATTTCCTCCTTGACTGGTATTTGATAATAACCTTTACTGAGGTCAATTTTGGAGAAAATCTTTGCTTTGCTGAGCTTGGTGAACAACTCAGAAACAGTTTGGAGAGGTTCGGGCTGGAATTCCGTTACAGCGTTTAGCAGCCGGTAATCTATACACAGCCGAACTTCCTTATTGGGCTTCTGCAACAGCACTACACTGGAACTGTAAGGAGATGTAGACTCACTGATAATTCCTGCCTGACGCAGCTTGTCTATTTCTCCGCGAAGTGCATCAGCTTTAGCGTACGGGATGGGGTAAACTCTGGTTCGAACAGGGGTCTCGTTTGTTAATTTCATATCAAATTCGATGAGATTTGTTCGACCAGGTACATCCGTTAAGACTGCACTGTACTGTTTTAGTAGAGCCCTGGTTTCTGTTTGTTGTTCTGGTGAGAGATTGTCGCCGAACTTGACATCTTTAAAGGATTCTGTGGGTTGCAATGGGTACTCCATGCAACCATCATCATCTTCCTCGTCTTCCGTTGCTATGGCGACAGCCAGGAGATGCTCGGAGGATGGCACCGGTCTTTCAAAATATTTCTTAAGCAGATTTATGTGGAAGACCTTCTCCTTTCCTTTGATGGAGATCTTGTAATTGGTACGTGAGATCTTTTTAAGGACGGTAAACGGCCCTTGCCATCCGATGCGAAGTTTATTGCTTCCGGTTGGAAGTAGCAACAAAACTTTCTCCCCTGGTTGTAGTTCTCTCTCTTTTGCAGCTTTGTTGTATCTTTTAGCATGTTTAGCGCGGGCTTTCGTAAGGTTGGTCGTAGCTAGATCCCATCCTAGCTTTAGCCTTTCCTTGAGCTCAGATACATACTTGCTTGCAGAGACGACTGTCTCGTCAGCCTTTTGGTCTGTCAGGGACCGAAGTAAGGCTTCAAGTGGCCCCTTAATAGGTCTGCCAAATAAAAGTGTAGCAGGCGGGAATCCCGTAGACGCTTGGGGTACCTCTCGGTAGGCGAATAAGGCAGCCGATATATATAGGTCCCAGTCTTCCGGTTTCTCCTGACCCAGCTTACGTAACATGGTGGTGAGGCTGCCATTAAAACGTTCCACGAGCCCATTTCCGGCCGGATGGTAGGGACTTGTGTGGATATGTTTGGCCCTCAAGATCTTAAAGATCTCCTCCATTAACAGGCTACGGAATTGGGATCCATTGTCCGTCAAAACTTGTTGAGGGAATCCCAACCGTGTAAAAATTTGCACGAGGGCTTCTGCGACATGCTTGGAATCTATGCATGGTAGCGGTACAGCTTCGGCCCACATAGTGCAAGTGTCGACTAAGGTCAGGATGAACCTGTTCCTTCTTTTGGTCTTTTCCAGGGGACCAATAATGTCGACAGCAACCCGTTCAAATGGAGTCCCTACTATTGGCATTTGCCCCATAGGTACTGGGGGTGTCAAGTGCTTGGGTGCTACCCGTTGGCACTGGGCGCAGGATTTCACATACCTGATAATGTCAGAGTTCATTCCTGGCCACCAATAGTGGGTTTTTATTCGCTGAATAGTGGCGTTTTGTCCCATATGTCCGCTAAAGGGAAGAGAGTGCCCCATTTCTAAGATCTGGCTTCTGTACTGCGTCGGTACTAGGAGCTGGTTATTCCCCGTGTCCGGGTTGCCCGTTCTACGATACAATACGCCATCCTTAGAAAAGATGTCTCCGTTGTGTCTTGGGTCCTTAGCCATGGGCAGTTTTCTAAAGCAGAGCTCCAGAGTAGGGTCCTTTTGTTGCGCCTCCTTCAGTTCATTCGGCAACAAATTTGGCGCAGGCTCCCTCTCCTTCTTGGCTTGCCCTCTTGTGGTTACCGCTGCCACAATCGGCTCCTTAGGTCTCCCAATGAACACATATCTACATCCCAGGATAACTGGGTAGATCGGATCATCCATTATGGCCGCTTTAATAACACCTCTGACAAAATCAGAGTGTATCTCTACCAGTGCGATAGGAAGCGTCCTGGGTGCATCACTCCTGAAAACTCCACTAAGTTTGACGGTTTCCTCTGTCTCCTGACCTGGTTTGACTAGGTGTCTGGCGACAATACAACTAAAGCTTAGTCCAGTGTCAAAGAGACAAGTAGTTGAGGTACCATTCAAAATTACAGTTCCTCGCGTTGAGGGTCTGTCCCCCTCAGGTTGAGAATCACTGACATTGACTCTACCTTTCGAGGCTGTATGCAAACATCCGATGCGGTTGGGCCCGGTCTGTTTGCCCTGATCAGACGTTCCTGGTGTAGGGGTCTTCCCTTTTCCTTGACCTTGGTGGCCGCGCTGCCACGTAGGCTTGGTGGGTTGATCAGAATTATTATTTTGGGGAAATCGGGTTTTGTAGAATTTCGATTTTTCATGGGGAGGTCTTTGGGTATTATTATCTCGTTGGCTATACTGCTGAGAAGAATTGGAAGAATAGGATGACTGCTCTAGATTTTGTTTTCGAGATGGCTCATCTGTGGGTTTACGTTTAGTGCTGGGAAGTTCGGCCATTGCATTGGTATAGCGTTCTGCCTTATTGAGGATGTCCTCAAGCCTGACTGCGCCCTGTTCAGCCAAAAATCTACGGGTTTCGTTTGACAAAGTTGACTTTATCTGTTCCACAAGAACAAGTTCAAGTAGTCCCTCATATGTAAGAGGTAGGTCAGATAATTCAATGCACTTTGTCAAATAGCCCGTGAGACGTGAAGAGAACTGCGGAAAAGTTTCCGTGCTCTCTTTCCGGCTGTTTCTGAACATTTGCAGAAATTTTCGGGCGGTCATCTCAAACCGTTCTAGCAAGGCCTTCTTCAGCATGTCGTAATCATGTTGGTTGGTTCCCAGCTTTGTGTACACGTCATAAGCAGTACTTTTCAGTGACGTTGAGAGTTTAAGTGCCCAACGGAAACTCTCTAACCCATACCGATTTGCGAGCCTCTCGAATTTTTCTAGGTAGCTGTCAATTTTTTCATTAGGACTAGGAAAAGACTCTAAAGCAAAGGACATCGCAGTTAATTGGGCAGATTGAGTGCTGGAGAGATCCATTGACTGAGACTGGGGCGAAGACGGCTCTCCGTTATTCGAAGCAGAGGCTCCCCGACTCTCTAAAGCCTTAAGCGCCAATTCATGCTGTCTTTCCTTGTCTCTCTCTCTTCGCGTTGTCTCTCCTTCTCTCTTTCCCTGCGGGCGTCCATCTCTGCCTCAATTTTCTTCTGCTCCAATTGACGCTCTTCCGCTTCTTTCCTATCTGCCCTCTCCTGTGCTTCTCTCCTCTCTGCTCTCGCTTTCTCTTCCTTCCTCTCAGCTTCTGCTCTCCGTTGCTCCGCGTCATATATTTCCAGTTTCTGGGTTACAAACGCGTTTGCAGCTTCTGCGTCTAATCCTGCCTCTTTCGCTTCCAGCCTCAGGATGGACCTCATCTTTATCCTCTCTGCCATTGTCAAAGAATAAGATGTAGTATGACTAGAGAACTAGTAAGAAGAAACGAGAAGGGGAAGAAACTCGGAACCGCTACGAGAAAAACCAAAGTAAAAATTTACTTGAGTTACCTCCTACCTTAAATGTGTTAACTTATCGCTGCTGTTTTCTGGCAATTAAGGCTCTAAACGCAAGCGACTAATGCCACTAAAATGGTAAGTTACACTGGAAAAAATTTACTTTTACTAAAAGTAGAGAAAAATTTATATTAAAACAATTTAAAGGAAAAAAAAATTTCCTGAAATTTTAAATCTCCACTACAAAAACTCCACCCCTGAAGTCAGTTTATGAGAAGAGACGATGTTAACTAGACTTAAAAAGTCAGAACAAGGCGTCTTTAGCTTAAGCTCAACTCTAGTAACTTCAAAAACCTTTAGTGACTGTAAAAACAATCACGCAATCCCAGCAAATCTTATAAAGAAAAACGTAATGTTTCTAAGCCAGAGAATAATTTAAATAACAAATATTTTTGTTTATCCGTACTTTCTACTGCTGTGGAAAGAAAACAACCTGTAAATATGCTGTGTGGACGACCCAAATACTAAAAGGCGTTGTCTAGGGGTGTAATTAATAATTTTTATTTCCCTACTTCACAAAGACAGATCATTCACATTCTATCTAGTTAGACCCAGACTTAATCAGACTCAAAATATCTTTCTCCCGGCTATGCGATTGCCTCAAATGTAGCCCAAGATCCCAGGACCAGCCCACCAATATTGTCGTAAATTTATTCTGAGAGAAAGAGTCTTAGAAATAGTGGTCCGGTTTAGAGTGTAGAATGATGGTGAAAAAGCTCAGTGATAGAAATGTAGAGAGTAAATAGTTGCTTCACAGAGTGCTGGAGGAGAGTAAAGACAGACTTATTTACGACAAATCGTTTCTCTCAATCTATTCTTCAGGCTCTCCTGGTCAAACAATTATTTGCCAGTTTCCAGACACACATCTGCGCTCACACCGATTTGGTGCTTCAAACACACAGACGACGTGGATACAAACTATATTAAACAAATAGGGGAAATTTGGGCTTTGGGTATTCCAACACCGTAACAATTAAGTTTATGTTGTTTATTAAAGTTAAAAAAACAATCACTACAATAATCATGTGTTTACAGCACAAATTATCATAAGTACAGAAAAATGTAAATAACAAGGTGGGGAGGGGGTGAAGAAGATTGGTATCGACTAAGCCCGTCCCGCTTATTAGACAAAGATAAACCCAGTCCAAAGATAGATAGTTATCAGGAACATAGGTAAGTTAACCTAACAGTGAAGTTAATTACTCTGAAAAGAGGTGTTACAAAAGTAGGTATGGGTGGTAGAAAAAATCCTGTTCTTCCCAATTGTTCTTCCCTTTACTAAGCAAATTAAATAGAGTTTATCAACTATCCCACTTAAAGGAACAATACAGGGTATACAGATAAAATATATTACCAGGTAAGCAAGTTAACAAAATGGTTACAAAAAGAGATTAAATTTCCTGTCATTCATACACATGCGTGAGGATCCACACTCATATATTCACACACTTACCGATTGCAGCATCATACAATCCAATAGAATTATATAAACAGCAATTACACTCTTGACCTATGAAAAGGTCTGGTACTTCCGTGTCCCGCCCCAGATGTAGCGAGGTTTGCTGATAGCAACTGTTCTCACTTATCGCCGGACTTGAAGCCTAAGAGTTATTGTGTTTTATTATATAAAAAGAGTCTATGGGATGGCACTGACACAGTTCGATACAGGGGTGAAAATGAAGTGGTCTCTTTAATCTTCCTCTATGGTAAAATTCCTTCAATGCGTGATGATAGTAACTGACCGGAAAGTTTTATTAATCCAGTGAGGTAAAAACTTCACTCTGTATGAAAGAAAAAGACGTGTAATTGTAGTGAAATTGACAGAGATACAACGGTAAAATACCTCCAAAGATAACATGTAAGGATAAAAACATAATGCGTAGGCTGCGAATAGTACATGATCGCCTAGACCGCGGGTCATCATCCTCCATAATAATTGACTTGCTAGACAGGAGGGGAACGGCGGATCAAAAAAGAAAAAAATATGACTGGAAAGATTGCGTGAGACTAGAAAGGCTAAGGAGACGCAATTGGGGGGGAAACGGAGAAAAGTCACGTTTCCCAAGTTGACATAAAAGTAAGCAACTCGACAGAAGGGACCATAGATATGTTACGCCACAGTCATTTATTGGACGCTTTTGCGCGATACCAAGCTTTTGATTTGAATTCAGCGGCTAAACGCAGATGTTCGAAATATTACAAAATTAAAAAGTACTTTTTTCTTAATATTAATGTTAGGAATATAAAAAATTAGCTGGCCGGATGGCCCATTCTGAGCAGTGAACTAATATGTTCTTAATTTTACAGACGGATAGATAATATTGAAGATAATGACAAAAGACAGTGTTGTTCACATCAGCGACGAACTGTATTGAATAAAAAGTGTCGCTATTTGCACAAAAAAAACACGACCTCGAGACGCAGGTGTTCAAATCTACGTAGTATGGAAGAGAGGGACATTGGTGGTAGCTGTGTCTAAATATAACTTTTAACGACAAAATTTTGGAGGGGAGAGAAAGGTTGGTTCAAAAATCAAGTACATTTTTGTAGAAACACAAGTAGAGACGGACAGACTAACAGATAACCATCCATACTTGACTGAAGCATGACTGAAATGACTTTAGGGTAGGAAATTTGAATTTAAAATAAACCTAGGCAGTGATTGGCTACAAACAATCATATTATTAGCGCTCAGTCGCGCAAGTGGGGCCATTCTTCAATAGTTGTTCAGTGATAGACACAGATTTTAAAGTGTGGTGATTTCCATATGAAAGAAAGTGAAAGAAGTTTAGGGACGCCATACTATAGCCAGCAGCTCAGCTGAGTTTTGCTAGCAATTCTGTGTTATTTATTCATAATCTGGTAGATTGAAATTATTTCCTTATATATTTTGAATATTGTTTCATGTTCGAGTGATTTGATACTGCCATATCGAAATCTAGCCTTACAAACAAGTAGGGATTTGCTCTAGACCCCCCGCCCTAGTCAGGGTCTAGGGACCAACAATGTACATAAACTCCAGCAAGGGTTAGTCAAGACAGATCAAGTGTTGAGAATAATGAAACATATTACCTATCCTCTTTTAGGGCAGACAACTAATAAATATTTTTCAGAACCTATAGTCTGGGAGGATCTATCTGATGTAAAACCACCATGGTAAATGTGCTGTTTGGTCAGAGAGATCTGACCTGTCTGTATGATGTGGTTGTTGTGTCAGTGTTGTGTCCAGACGTGGGTAGAGAATAGATTTTGACACATGGCCCATACTTTGATTGCAGAGCTGTGAGTTTCTGTTGTCAACAAAGCAGTGTCTATTCAGTTGGTGACTTTACTCGAGTGTATCTGTGCAGTACTTGTGACAGAGACCACCATTATTGCCCGCCAGCACGGAGAGGTGGGACCACCAGATTTCAGCACCAGAGCTACAACTACAAGATGAGTGAGCCTCTGGTCTGCTGGACATTCACCAACGCTTTGTAGTTACTAATACCCCCCATAAAAATTCCCACCATTTTCTGGACACTGTGTAGTCAATATAGACAGGTGTGATGAGGCCACCCCAACAGCACAAACATTAACTATCCTCCCAAGTAGATGACTACTAGAACATTTTAATAAAACTAACTAGTATAGTACATATATATGTACACTATTGCATTTATGATATAATATTCCATGCATTTCTTTCATAATCTCTAAATCCTTTTAAGTTCTGGTCAACCTAAAAAATTGATCCAGAACAAAATAAATGTAATATAATTCTATCAAAAATTTTTACACTATTGAGTTAGTTCAGTGTATTTTAACATTTGTTAATATTATTAGTCTTGTTAAATATCTGTGGGTATATCTATAACCTATTACACCACATTACATATCATAACCCTAGACACTTTACGTAGCCACATTCATTAAAAAAAAAAATTAAGTGTGAGGTCGTAGTGGTAGCAAGAAAGGCCTTCTGACAATTCACAACTACATTTTATCTCAGGAGCCTTCACAGCTGGCCTCATACAATTACATTTAGTAATATCACCATCATACAATACCATCAAACACCACTACATAAATTGGGGTCTTGTCCAGGGATAATTAGCCCAACAGTAATATTAGGATCTCCTGGTGGGAGAAATAAAAGTAGGGAAATAAATTGTAAAATTTCCTTTAAAATTAAAAGTGTCCCTGCAGATAAAAGTTGGTGAATCTTCACAGCCAGTAATAATTAATTAGTTAACTGGTTAGTTAGAATTAGTTAGACTATAGTCATAAGAAGTACTTAGTGTATTTACTGGTTAGAGATTTATCTTGTATATTATTATATTGTCTAAAAAGTATGGCGGAGCTGGCAAAATTTAGATCAGCTGCTGTGCTCACCGCGAAGGAGATGGGAATGGATGGTCAAATTTTAATTCAATACGTAACGGCTGAATGTGATAAATATATTGAAAGGGAAGATAGAAAGGTAGCTGAAGAGAAGAGGTTACAAATTGAGGCTGATAGAGAAATTAAGAGGCTGCAGATTGAGGCAGAGAAAAACGACAGCAAAGGGAGGCAGAAGAAAAAACGACAGCAAAGGGAGGCAGAAGAAAAAAGGTTGACTGCCGAAAGGGAGGCAGAAGATAGAAGGTTGCAAAGGGAGCACGAATTACGACTAAGGGAGCTGGAATTACAAGGCCAGGCTCCTGAAAATGGTGCCAGCCCTTTTGCCTCAGATGCTACGCCCAGTCTGGGAGCCTCAAACTCAGCTATGGGGTTTCATTTAGACCATTTTGTTGAAAAAGACGATGACATAGAGGGGTACCTAGGACGTTTTGAGTTATTAGCTACTACATATGGGTTAGAGAGAGAGAGGTGGAGCTTAAAGCTATCACAGGGATTGAGAGGTACTTCTTATGAAGTATTTGCCAAAATGAACAGGGAAGACCAAGACAATTATGACATGTTAAAGCAGGCTTTGTTATTAAGGTACGAGAAGAATGGTGAATTTTATCGTAAGAAATTTAGAAATGCCAAACTGTTGTCTGGGGAGACATACCACCAATTCTCTGCTAGACTAGAAACCTATTTGGAGAGAAATGGACGGCTCTGGGGAAGACCCAAGATCTTAAAGAAATGATCATGATTGAGCAATTGAGAGAGTCCATGGCTCCAGACATGAGAAAATTTCTCATGGAACAAGGTGCAGAGAAGTTGGGGGAAATTTTAAATGTTGCTGAGAGGTATCAGGCAGCCCAGGCAGAGGTAAGTGGTGCTAAGAAGAAGCACATAGACAATTTTAAAGCTCCACAGCAATTTAATAAATTTGATAATAGAGAGCAGGGAAATAAAGGTAGGACAAACTTTGAGCGGCCAAGAAATGACTATCGCGACAGAAACTCACAGTTCAATGACCAAAAGTTCAATGAAAGAAAACCGTTGAACCAAGGAAAAAGATGGTGTAAATGGTGCAAGAAGGATAACCATAACACCGAATTTTGTAGAAGGAAACCTTCAAACATTGCTGCAATGAAGTCGGGGACGCGAAGATTAAAGGTTAATCCTAATGGACAACAGGAACCTTATCACCCCCCAGTTTGTGAGGATGTTATTTGTAATGGGGTCACCATAAGGTGCCTTTATGATACAGGTTTGGATTATGATTCAGTTGTGAAGTCTAGCCTAGTGGACCCAAGTCAGTATACCACAGAAACAGTGGAAATACAAGGGGCGACTAAGGACATACCACTCATGACACTTCCCATCGCAAGGATAACGGTGAAAACTCGCTATGTGGAAGGAGAAATCAGAGCAGCAGTGATAGATGAACCAATCTACCCTCTGATATTGGGGTGTAGATACGTCTTCTTGGGGAATCCCGAGAAACCTGTGATCATGGCGACAGTGCAGACCAGGTCACAGAAGAAGGAGGAAGAAGGTGAACCTATAAATGCTCATCCAGAGGAGATGAGGAAGGCGCAGGCTGAGGATAGGACACTCAAGCCCTGTTTTAAAAAATTGCCCAAATGCCACACACCTCCGAGCAAGGGAGAGTACTTTGTGAAGAACAAACTCTTATATAGGAAGACAGGAACTAGATCCCCTGGTCACGGACAGTTAGTTCTTCCCAAGATATATAGGGCAAACTTAATAAGGAGCTTACATGTTGGAAAGATGGTGACCATGAGAAAGTCGGTACCATCTGCCAAAAGATTGCTCGAAAATACTATTGGCCCGACGTAAATGTCGATGTTGAAAACTTTGTAGAAGCATGTGGCGTATTTCATGAGGGAACACCCACAAAGGGAAAATATGTGCAGGACCTAGAAACGCCACGGGGCAACTTTAGGCCTGAAAGGAAAACTAATTATACTCGGGTAGACAAAGTGGAATGGGAGCCCCCTTTTCACACCCAGTCTTCACTTGAATGGATTAACATGGCCACTATGCGAAGAGTACAAAGAAGAAATTTTACCCAGGATAGGATGACAATCCCTCGGTCAGACTTATATAAACTGGAAGAACAGACAAGAGAGCGAAGATCTCTCATAAGCAATCTAAAGTGGGGAGACAAACCCCAGAAAAAAATTGGTAGTGGTCGATTTGTGAGTGATGATTCTAGGAAGAAAAGTCCTCATTATAGAGCTTCTAATGGACGGGACCCGATGGGTTCCATGAAAAATAAGTATGATAAATTAAAGATCCAGATGTAACTTTATTAAGGACCTGGACAGATGAGAAGGCGGAAGAGACTGTTACCTCATCGTATCAATATGTGAACGAACTGACCACTCGTTTGAAAGCTGGATGGAAACTGGCAAATGATAATTTGAAACAAGCCAGGAAGAAACATGCAGCATATTTTAATAGGAAGGCAAAGGACAGGGAACTGGCAGTCGGAGAGAAGGTGCTGCTTCTACTACCCGGAAGCCAGAATAAATTACAAATTGGTTGGCAAGGTCCATATACGGTTCTAGAGAAGGTGTCTAGAACAAACTATAAAATTGACAAAAAGGGGAAGGAAAAAGTTTATCATGTAAACCTGTTAAAGAAGTATCTGGACAGACCACTCCAGGAAAGCACCCCTTATTGACCTTGGCTATTGCAACCCAGATGCAAAAAGAACCACTCACCTCACATGAATACCCATTACATCCTTGTGAAACAGCAGCACAGGTAAAAGTCAGTAAGCACCTGACTAAAAACCAGAGGGAGAGAGTTCAACAGGTTCTGGAGGAACATACAGATGTATTAACAGATAAACCAGGCCATACAAATTTGCTACAGTATGACATGAAACTGGTAGACTCAAACCCAATCTGTATGAGAGCCTATTCTATTCCGTTCGCGAAAGAGAAGGCATTGAAGGAAGAAATAGAGTATTTGATGAAGGAGGGGATTATTTCGCACAGTGAATCATCTTTTAGTTCTAGTGTCGTTTTGTTGAGGAAACCGTCTGGGGAACACAGACTGTGCATAGATTACAGGAAACTGAATGCTGTCACAGAAGGACAAGTGGATCCATTACCAGACACAAAACAGTTATTTGCCAGACTGAACAAGGCAAAATACTTTTCAAAGGTGGATCTTAGTAAAGGCTATTACCAGATCCCAGTGAAGCCTGAAGTGAGACCTTATTTGGCTTTTAGCACTTCGGATGGACATTATGAATTCAATATGCTACCATTCGGACTGAAAAATGCTCCGAGTGTGTTTTCAAGGATGATGCGAAAATTGTTGGATCCCCTGAATAACCCATGTATCACGAATTTCATGGATGATATTCTCGTCGCCACAGAGACATTTGAAGAACACATTGAAGCTCTGGAGATGTTGTTTGATAGACTTCGGGAGGCGAATTTGACTGCTAGGCCAACAAAATGTTGTATTGGATGTAAAGAGTTGGAATTCTTGGGGCACACTGTATATCAGGGTAATATGACCCCTGATCCTAAGAACTTGGAAAAACTGCAGAGAGCACCTAGGCCACAAACAAAAAAGGACGTGCGATCATTCGTGTCGTTATGCGGATTTTATCAGAAATACATCAAAAATTTTAACGCTATTTGTGCTCCTCTGACTGATCTGACTCGCAAGGGACTTCCAGATAAAATTATTTGGACTGCACAATGTGAACTAGCGTTCCAAGAGTTAAAGGAAAAACTCACTAGCAAGCCTATTCTCAAACTGCCTGATTGGACACAGGACTTTGTCTTAAGAACCGATGCAAGTAATGTGGGACTCGGAGGGGCTTTGTTGCAAAGATCATCTTCACCTGATGGGGAACTTAAACCAGTCGCTTATGCAAGCCGCAAATTGAATAAGGCGGAACAAGGATACTCCACAAGCGAAAAAGAATGTTTAGCATTAATCTGGGCAATAAAGAAGTTTCAAATCTATCTGTATGGTAGGACTTTTGTGGTGGAGACGGACCATCAGCCTCTCGTGTTCTTGTCTCAGGCTAAGCATGAAAACGCAAGATTGCTGAGGTGGTCTTTGTTGCTTCAACCTTATCAGTTTAGTATCCAATATATCCCAGGCAAATTGAATGTCGGTGCAGATTTCCTCAGTCGGCACCCCTGTGATCAAATTTAGAGTAGTGGCAGACGTGAGGAGTAATTTTACCTATGTGTATCGCTGGTTTTGGAACTTGCCATAGGCATGTTTTGAAGTGGGGAGATGTGTAGTGAAATTGACAGAGATACAACGGTAAAATACCTCCAAAGATAACATGTAAGGATAAAAACATAATGCGTAGGCTGCGAATAGTACATGATCGCCTAGACCGCGGGTCATCATCCTCCATAAAAATTGACTTGCTAGACAGGAGGGGAACGGCGGATCAAAAAAGGAAAAAATATGACTGGAAAGATTGCGTGAGACTGGAAAGGCTAAGGAGACGCAATTGGGGGGAAGGGGGGAAACGGAGAAAAGTCACGTTTCCCAAGTTGACATAAAAAGTAAGCACTCGACAGAAGGGACCATAGATATGTTACGCCACAGTCATTTATTGGACGCTTTTGCGATACCAAGCCCTTGATTTGAATTCAGCGGCTAAACGCAGATGTTAGGAATATTACAAAAATTTAAAAAGTACTTTTTTCTTAATATTAATGTTAGGAATATAAAAATTAGCTGGCCGGATGGCCCATTCTGAGCAGTGAACTAATATGTTCTTAATTTTACAAACGGATAGATAATATTGAAGATAATGACAAAAGACAGTGTTGTTCACATCAGCGACGAACTGTATTGAATAAAAAGTGTCGCTATTTGCACAAAAAAAACACGACCTCGAGACGCAGGTGTTCAAATCTATGTTAGTATGGAAAGAGAGGGACATTGGTGGCTTAGCTGTGTCTACAAATAACTTTTAACGACAAAAGTTTGGAGGGGAGGGAAAGGTTGGTTCAAAAATCAAGTCCATTTTTGTAGAAACACAAGTAGAGACGGACAGACTAACAGATAAACATCCATACTTGACTGAAGCATGACTGAAATGACTTTAGTGTAGGAAATTTGAATTTAAAATAAACCTAGGCAGTGATTGGCTAAAAACAATCATATTATTAGCGCTCAGTCGCGCAAGTGGGGCCATTCTTCAATAGTTGTTCAGTGATAGACACAGATTTTAAAGTGTGGTGATTTCCATATGAAAGAAAGTGAAAGAAGTTTAGGGACGCCATACTATAGCCAGCAGCTCAGCTGAGTTTTGCTAGCAATTCTGTGTTATTTATTCATAATCTGGTAGGATTGAAATTATTTCCTTATATATTTTGAATATTGTTTAATGTTCGAGTGATTTGATACTGCCATATCGAAATCTAGCCTTACAAACAAGTAGGGATTTGCTCTAGACCCCCCGCCCTAGTCAGGGTCTAGGGACCAACAATGTACATAAACTCCAGCAAGGGTTAGGCAAGACAGATCAAGTGTTGAGAATAATGAAACATATTACCTATCCTCTTTTAGGGCAGACAACTAATAAATATTTTTCAGAACCTATAGTCTGGGAGGATCTATCTGATGTAAAACCACCATGGTAAATGTGCTGTTTGGTCAGAGAGATCTGACCTGTCTGTATGATGTGGTTGTTGTGTCAGTGTTGTGTCCAGACGTGGGTAGAGAATAGATTTTGACACATGGCCCATACTTTGATTGCAGAGCTGTGAGTTTCTGTTGTCAACAAAGCAGTGTCTATTCAGTTGGTGACTTACTCGAGTGTATCTGTGCAGTTCTTGTGACAGAGACCACCATTATTGCCCGCCAGCACGGAGAGGTGGGACCACCAGATTTCAGCACCAGAGCTACAACTACAAGATGAGTGAGCCTCTGGTCTGCTGGACATTCACCAACGCTTTGTAGTTACTGATATCCCCATAAAAATTCCCACCATTTTCTGGACACTGTGTAGTCAATATAGACAGGAGTGATGAGGCCACCCCAACAGCACAAACATTAACTATCCTCCCAAGTAGATGACTACTAGAACATTTTAATAAAACTAACTAGTATAGTACATATATATGTACACTATTGCATTTATGATATAATATTCCATGCATTTCTTTCATAATCTCTAAATCCTTTTAAGTTCTGGTCAACCTAAAAAATTGATCCAGAACAAAATAAATGTAATATAATTCTATCAAAAAATTTTACACTATTGAGTTAGTTCAGTGTGTTGTAATATTTGTTAAATATTATTAGTCTACTTAAATATCTGTGGGTATATCTATATCTATCACACCACATTACATATCATAACCCTAGACACTTTACGTAGCCACATTCATTAAGAAAAAAATTAAGTGTGAGGTCGTAGTGGTAGCAAGAAAGGCCTTCTGACAATTCACAACTACATTTTATCTCAGGAGCCTTCACAGCTGGCCTCATACATTACATTTAGTAACATCACCATCATACAATACCATCAAACACCACTACAGTAATATACCGAAAAATCAAATAACATTCTAAACCGCGATGAATTTCCCGTTAATACTATATATACCCTCGCGTATTTAATTATGTATTTAATAAACACTGCGCGAGTTCTAATGGTTAAAACCCACATCTATATATATAGGACTTAACTAAATTTATTAATTATAAATTCCTTTGCGACTATAAAAGTTACTTTAGCATTTAAGCCTCTATTATTTTTTGGAAATAATATAACAGTATAACATTACATTTACAACTTGGGAAACTATTGACGATGGTTTAATTTAATAAATTTAAATTAAAACACAAATATCAGTGAAATAGAATGAATGAACTAGAGACCACTGATCACTAGACAGTTATATTTTACCGTTTTGCACAGACTATAATTCACTGCAAATATATATGAAAAATCCAGGGGAAAATCTATAACAAGATTTCAATATCGCTAGTGCTTCTGTCAAGTTCTGGCCAAACGAGTGATAACATGCATTTCTTCATGGTCTGTATATCTACAACTGACAAAGCAGATTGGGGGGGGGGGGGACATGTGAAATTTTGACACCCTCACTTTTTTTGATTCAGAAGAACTTTTGGGGGATCTGACCGCCAGACTAATAAGAGAGAAGCAGCCGCCCCTGGTCTCTTCGCTCGCTGCTTGCGCCGGCTTTCCCGTTCGCTCCCACTGCGATCGGTTTCGTGTTTAACACCGAGATGCGAAATACCGGCAGGAAACTTGCGTCACTCGTTTCAGGGACCACTACTACCTTTGATAGCATGCCGCCAGTCCTTCCTGAGATCTCCCCCAGTGTCTTTGATCGTGGTCACTACTATCGTTTGATGCTGGCAACGCCCTCCACTGGCCAAGTTAATGAAAATACCTGCATATGATTGCTCAAGAGATATCCGCGGGCGTGATTTAATCTCTAGTTAAATCAATGCGATGACCAGAATGAACGGTAGATAAACTGTCCACATATTAATCAGCCCACGTGTTGACCATCTGCGTGGAAAGGCTGCATAGCTAATGAGTCCAGGTGAAAAAAAATCCCGTTTGACAAAAGGTTACAATATATTCGGGGGCACTGATGCTATACGAAGGGATCGTTACAAAGGGTCATACTATATCATCCAACGCTTCAGGGTCAATCAGGGTCAGCTAAGTTCGTCTGTCACACACACCACCACACAAACAATATATCATATATACTATATGTCTATATATATATATATATATATATATATAGATATATATATATATATATATATATATATATATATATATATATATATATATATATATATATATATACCAACGGGCTGATCACCCGTTTTCAGTCATTTCGATTACGGAAACAACAGCAAATGGATTGATTTGCCGTTGCCCTAAAGACGCCAATAGGCGTGATGGGAAACAATGACAAAGAAAACCCATCTGCTGTTGCCCTAAGACGCCACTAGGCGTAATGGCCACTGGCTGCTTTGACGGTCGGTGGCTAAGGACGGAAGAAGAAGAATACTTTTATATATATATATATATATATATATATATATATATATATATATATATATATATATATATATATTATATAATTTATATATATATATATAATATATCGTATGTGATGTTTAGTTCACATGTTAGTAATGAAACATAGAATTAAAAATGCACTACTTACGACAATCTTGGCCTTACAGCTCGTCTTGCTTCAGATGAATAACAGGAGACGAGTCGGTCTCTTTTCACGCGTCTGTGTGTTGTTGTCTTTAATTTGGACAATAGATTTAACCTCTCTGACTCCGTGTGTGTCTTCAGTTTCCTAGTCCCGTGTTCCTTATTAAAATGTAGAGATTTCCCTGTGCTTTGTAAGTCTTATTTGGTTCTCCAATAAAAGGTCCCGGTTTAAAAAAAAGGAAATTATGAATCTAGTCTTTCACTCTTGGCGATGGTATGACGTTGTCTTGGGCCGACGTGATGGAAAGTTCACAGTGGAAAACCCCTAATAACTGCGTAAATGGTCAGGACTATTCCCCCCTCCTCCCCCCTATCTTCACAACGCATCCTTGTTGTTATGAATCTAATCCAGAACGATCACCCACATCATTTAAAATCATAGGCAGATAAGGTGTGATATTTTCCAAAATCCCGTCGCAAGTGAAACTAAGGATTCACGTATTGCCATATAAGGACATCTGATGCTTGCATACACTCCCCCTCCCCGGCAGATCGGGTAGACACACATGCGACCGAAACATGGGTGAGCACGCCTGTAATGACACTAATGCCCACTTTCACTAAAAAGTACATGTTGGATCCCCCCCCAGCCCCCGATGCCCCCTGAAGCAAATTTCACCACTAGTCTCGCTCCCACATGTGCCCCACAGCCGCTCCACACTGTCCACGCACGATCAAATAAAACGTTAATCTGACGTCATATGAGACGCACAAAACAAAAACCCCACCGCTTAGATAGCAGAGCCCAACAATGAGAAGAACTCAGACCCCGCGAACTACCGAGAAACCTCTGAACCAGGACAATCCCCACTCCTTCTCAACACAAAACAGAATCACCCCTCCCTCACCGTCTCCCATCACTTTACCCCGCCCCCATTACCCGCCCCCTCCCACTCTCCTCTATCCCGCCCCATATATCCCAACTTCTGCCCCGCGCAAATCTCGTCAGCCCACCCATCCTCCACCACCTCCCGGCCCCCTCCTCTCCCTATCTCCCCATTATCTATCCCCACAACCCACCTACCCCCCCTTACCC
>JAMPIV010018820.1:0-233034 GCA_024509875.1 Oreohelix idahoensis
ACATTCTGCAGAAGGTGCAGTAGATGCAATATAGCAAAAGCTCCGCATCTCAAGATCCAAGGTCCATCGGGAAATCTGCTGGCATCCAAGCCTTTTGAGGTAGTCGCCATGGACTTTACGCTGCTGGAAAAAGACGCGCCAGGCTACGAGAATGTACTCATTATGACTGATGTATTTAGCAAGTTTGCAGTTGCCGTCCCAACCAGAGACCAAAAAGCAACCACCGTGGCCCGAGCGTTGGTAGAAAAGTGGTTTTTGTACCTAGGGGTGCCGCAGAGGCTTCATTCCGACCAGGGTAGAAATTTCGAATCGGCGGTCTTACCCGAACTGTGCAGAGTATTTGGCGTCGAGAAAAGTCGAACGACGGTATTCAACCCTCGTGGGGAAATGGCCAGTGTGAGCGGTTTTAACAGGACGTTGCGTGATCTCTTAAGGCCATTGTCCACCACTGAGAAACGGAGATGGTCTGACCCCCTGGCAGAGGGCCTTGCAGTCTACAACGCTACTCCCCATGCGTCTACGGGTTACTCCCCTTACTATCTTTTGTTTGGGAGGGAGCCGAAAATGCCCGTCGATTTCATATTGGGCCATTCAACAGAGGACGAAGAACCAGCTACAGTTGACCAGTGGCTTGAAGGGCACCTTTCCAGGTTACGGGAGGCGCACGTAAGAGCAGAGGCACGGTTGCAGAAGTTGGCAGCAGTACGGAAAGAGAGATGTGACAAGCTGCCGTGTTCTACTCCACTACAGGTGGGACAATTGGTGAGGAAAAGAATGCACTACGCTGAGAGATCCAAAATTCGTGACATGTGGTCAGAAGAGGAGTATATTGTTATTCGGGCTCCCACAATGACAGGAGGTCCGTATGTCATCCAGCGAACAGACAGAGCGAGTCCGGGCATTAGAGTCACTGGCAACGAACTCAGACGTAGTGAAGACAAAGATGATTCACCAGACTTGATAGATACGACACTAGGCCTACCTGAAGCACCAGCTTTGCCAGAGGAGACAGACCCTAGGGAGGACGAAAATGATTTAACGCCCGAACCAGGCTGGTATGCCCTGCAGCCGATAGAAGGTCCTGCCCCGAGACGTTCTGAGAGAATACGACTGAAGCGCATAGCTTAGTGCAGTTGTCGGGACGACAACAAAATCAGGCGGGGAATATGTGACAGCGCCATCTTGAGATCTGTCGTTCTCGGCGCTGGCCCCATCTGGGCAGTCATGTTGTCTATGTGGTTTAGTGCCTTTTGATCACGTTATCTTCAAGCAGATTTATTACAAGGCCATAATAAGCCTACATATTAGTAGTGTTTTTGCTCTAGTTGTGTATATCTGTGTTTTCATGCATTCTGGAGCAATAATCGCGTGTGTTATCTGTGTGGCGCAGATTAATGCGCGTAAGCGCGCAGTAAATTGAGTGGTTAGGCCAGGGCCTATAAAAGGGGTAGCAAGTGGCGAAACTGGGATTGTTGAGACAGCCGCCCAGTAAGAACAGACGAAGAAGACACACAAGAGCCAAGCTGTAAATGCCTTGAGCACACAGTCTATGAACACTGACTGGGTGTTCGTTTGATTGTTTGTTGGATTGTTCGTTTGGTGTTCGGTTGTGTTCGGTAGAATTAAATGTTGATCTGCATAAGGCTTTGGATTGCTTGAATTGTTAAGTCTGCTGCTGAGAGGGTTGCAAGCAACCAATAATTGCAACCCCTGTCAAACGATCCTTTATAAATTTTCTTGGTGCACGGGTCTGGGGTGTGAGGCACCCCTAGCGCCCCTGTCACATTTAATTACGGTCAATTTGTTGTGGGCGATTGCATAATTTTTTTTCTAATGACCAATAAAAATGTAACAAGAAGTTGATGATGCAATCCTACCTATGATTACATCACCTTTGTGTATAAATATCTTATCTCTGATAAAATTTTGCCATTAGTTAGTGCATTTGTCCTTATCAAAAGTATCGTAGTTAGAAATGCCTAGGACATGTGTGAACAGTGCTAATAATTTCTGTTATATATGTGGTGAGGTTGACATTTCTCTCACAAAAACGAAATATAACTAAAGTGATTAAGAAGGCGTACGGGAGCCGCGCTGGTGTAATGGCTACGGCGTTGTACTGGCGACCAGGTGTTCATGGTTCAAACCCGGGTGTCAGCGTTTGAAGAAATGTTTACGGCCGGAAATTTGACTGAATAACCTGAACGGCTCCTGTGATAAACCCTCTGTGGATGGGAGGAGCGAAGCTCCTGACCGGGTTGGAAGGAAAGTCCTCAGGTTCCCCAGCCTCGCAATGACATGTCATTGGGCCGAAGGGCTGAAAGCCCAAGTGCCGCTGGTTAAGAAAAAAAAAAAAAAAAGAAGGCGTACAGTTTGTATTTTGGCTGCAGAATAGGAGATCAAGATAAGAGCTAGGCGCCACACAAATGCTGCAATACATGTGCAGCACATCTTAAACTGTGGTTGACTGGCAAAAGGCAAGCTATGCCTTTTGCAGTCCTAATGATTTGGAGAGAGCCCACTGATCATCTTAACAACTGTTACTTTTGCATGGTCCCTCCAATTGGGAAAGGCATATGAAAGAAGAAAAAATGGACTCTGGAATATCCAAACATCCCCTCTGCAATACGTCCGATACCACATGGCGATGACCTACCAGTTCCCAAAGTGCCAGAATCATTTTCAGCTGCTTCCACTGATGAAGAAGAGGACATTGGTGGTCCTGAACCATCAACCTCAAGCGACCCAGATTTTGAGCAAACTACATCCACTAAACCACACTTAATAACCAAGGTGAACTGAATGATCTTGTAAGAGATTTGAATTTACCGAAGAACAAGGCGGAGCTTTTGGGTTCCAGATTGCAACAGTGGAATCTCCTGGCAGAAGATGTTACAATTTCTGTGTATAGGAAACGCCAGAAGCCGCTTATTACATTCTTTTTTTAAAGAGGGTGACCTTTCTGCGTGCCACAACATTTCTGGTTTAATGGCAGCCCTCAAAATCAATTACATTCCGGAAGAGTGGAGGCTTTTCATTGATTCATCCAAGACGAGTCTTAAAGCTGTTGAATAATGGTAATGTGTTACCGTCAATTCCAGTTGGTCACGCAGTTCATATGAAAGAAACTTATGAAAACATTAAGCAGCTTTTGAAGTGTATAAACTACGATCATCGTCATTGGTCACTTTGCGGTGACTTAAAAGTGGTTGCTCTTTTGCTTAGACTACAGGGTGGATACACCAAGTGCTGTTGCTTTCTCTGTGAGTGGGATAGCCGTGCACGAAGTGACCATTACATCAGAAGACATTGGCCAATCAGGCAGTCATTGCTGCCTGGCAGTAAGAACGTTGAGAACCCAGCACTTGTCGACACCAGCAAGATTTTGTTGCCACTCTTGCACATTAAGATGGGTCTCATGAAAAACTTTGTCAAGGCAATGGAGAAAACAGATGAGGCTTTCAAATACCTCATCAGAAAATTTCCAAGTGAAGCTAAAATAAGAGAGGGAGTATTTGTTTGTCCGCAAATTCGAAAACTTCTTCATGATGACGAGTTTCTTTGCGTGTTACATGGCAAGGAAAAAGCAGCATGGCTAGCATTTAAGTCAGTGGTGGACAATTTTCTTGGAAACAACAGATCTGATAATTACAATGAAATTGTAGAAAATCTCCTTCTGAAGTATAAGAGTCTTGGCTGCAACATGTCTTTGAAAATTCATTTTCTGGATTCTCATCTGGATTTCTTTACGTCAAACTGTGAAGCGGTCAGTGATGAGCATGGTGAACGATTTCATTGGGACATTGCTGCTATGGAGACAGGGTATCAAGGCAGTTGGAGCCCTTCAATGCATGCTGATTACTGTTGGACTGTGACAAGAAACGCCTCATTGATTGACTACAAGAAGCAAGCAAAGAGAGCTCGAACAGCGACTGAATAATGACGGAATGGGTTCAAATGTGCCTTTTTAAAACATGATATGTGAACTTTAAATAATGTTTTTATTTTTTCTATCATTTTATGTTGAAATATCAATTAATTGAGTATGTAACCACAATTTTTATAATGCTAAAGTAGAAAGACTAGCTGTTCACCCCAGAGAATTAAACAAGCATACATTATTTGTATTACTGTAATGTAAATTCATCATTTAAAAAAAAAGCCAGAGCCAATAGGTGAATTTCATTATGATATTTGAAATCAGCATGTCAAAATCAATAAGAAATGGTATATTTAATTTCTGGTACAAATAACTTTTGAAAATTTGTTGACTAGTGTTACAGACAAGGAAAAAAATTATCCAACGCTGGGTCGAACATTTTAATAATATTCTGAACCAGCCATCATCTATTAACGACGAAGCCATCATCCGCCTACCCCAAATTCCTATAAATGAAGCACTAGATGATATACCAACTCTGGAGGAAACTCAAAAAGCGATTCGTCAACTTTCTAGTGGAAAGGCCCCCGGCTCCGATTCAATTCCTGTTGAGGTCTATAAAGATGGCGGTACAGTTCTGATGCAAAGACATCAACATCAGAATGAACAAGGCAAGAACAGCTTGTTTTAGCCTAAACAACATCTGGAAATCTTCTCAATACATCACAAGCACAAAATTAAGATTATATCAGAGCTGTGTGCTTTCTGTGCTTCTCTATGGTGCAGAATGCAGGAGAGTTACAGAGAAGGAAATGTCGAAATTGTCCTTATTTCAAAACATGCCTAAGAAAAATTCACTGAATCTTTTGGCCGAATACCATCACCAACCAAGATCTGCTTACTCGGAGCAAGCAAGAGGACATGCACACCATCATAGCTGGCAGACGCTGGAGCTGGGTTGGCCATGTCCTCAGAAGAGACCCCGATGCCATGACAAGAACAGCTATGCTTTGGACCCCTGAAAGAAAACGAAAGAGAGGCCGACCAAAAACAACCTGGCGGAGGACTGTGGAGGCTGAGATGCAAAGAATGAACCAGAGTTGGAGCACTGTACGAAGGATGACCACCGACCGAGCAAAGTGGAATCAATTTGTTGTTGCCCTACAAGACGCCACTAGGCGTGATGGCCACTGACTGCTTTGACGGTCGGCGGCTAAGGATAAAAGAAGAAGAAGAAGACAGTTCTGATAGAGAAACTTTACATGATCTTCCAGCAAATGTGGCAGAGTGAAACCATCCCACTCGATCTCAAAGATGCGTCAATTATACATCTATATAAACGTAAAGGTAATCGTCAAGACTGTAACAATCACCGAAGCATCTCTCTATTATCAATCGCTGGGAAGATATTCGCCAGAATCCTTCTGAATCGCCTTACGGCTCATCTTGACAAAGGTCTTCTACCAGAAAGTCAGTGTGGATTCCGGAAAGAACGTGGAACCACCGATATGGTGTTCGCTGCAAGACAGCTACAAGAAAAATGCCAAGAACAGCACTGTGACCTGTACACGGCTTTCATCGACTTGACAAAGGCGTTCGACACGGTCAGTAGAGAGGGTCTATGGAAGATCATGGCAAAATACGGCTGCCCAAAGAAATTTATCACAATAGTGCAGCAACTGCATGATGGAATGCAGGCTAGAGTTCAGGAAAACGGTGAGCTATTGGAGCCTTTTCCCGTCTCAAATGGAGTTAAACAAGGGTGTGCACTTGCACCGACTCTGTTCAGTATCATGTTTTCTGCTATGCTGACTGGTGATTTCAGAGACGGGGACACAGTAATCGATATCAGATATCGTATTGACGGGAAATTGTTTAACCTTAGGAGGCTTCAAGCAAAAACCAAGGTCAAATCACAAACCATCAGAGATCTTCTGTTTGCTGACGATTGTGCCCTCAATGCTGGCTCAGAGGCTGATCTGCAGCATTGCGTGGATAGATTCTCCGAAGCCTGTTCCAACTTTGGGCTTACCATCAACACGGAGAAAACAGAAATCATGTACCAACCAGCTCCTGGCACAATTTATACTGAGCCAATCATCAAGGTAAATGGTGAGAAACTGAATGTTGTGAACAGATTCACATACCTTGGTAGCACACTATCCCAGAATATCGTTATTGATGATGAGGTGAACACCAGGATCTCCAAAGCCAGCAGCACATTTGGCAGACTATACACCAACGTTTGGCATCGAAGTGGCATTAGTCTACAGACAAAGCTGAAGGTGTACAGAGCTGCGGTGCTTCCAGTGCTGCTTTATGCATGTGAAACATGGACTGTATACAGGCGCCACGTAAAGAAGCTAAACCACTTCCATACAGTCTGTCTCAGGAAGGTAATGAACATCAAATGGCAAGATAAGATCCCGGATACCGCCATTCTTGACAGAGCTGGTATCCCAAGCATCGATACTATTCTGATGCAGTCACAGATTCGCTGGGCATGTCATGTAGTCCGCATGCCAGAACATCGACTGCCAAAGATACCCTTTTATGGTGAGATGCAGAAGGGTAAACGCTCCCATGGTGGCCAAAAGAAGCGCTTCAAAGACACGTTTAAGACTTCATTGAAAGCCTTTGACATAAACCCTGACACATGGGAAGCTGCTGCGCAAGACCGAACTGCTTGGCGCACATCTCTTCGTAAAGGTGCAGCGGCATGCGAATCATCCAGAAGAGCAGCAGCGGAACAGCGGAGAGAAGCTAGAAAAGACCGTGAAATAAAACCTTCACATGATGCAAACATTCCCTGCCCACACTGTCCAAGATCTTTCAAGGCACGCATCGGGCTCATCAGTCACCTTCGTACCCATAGACTAACCTAACATATTCCTAATAATTGGATGAACAGAGTGGTCTTCATCACCCGTGATGGACGAACAACAATATATTACCTACAATTATAAACATCCTATATCCTAGCTATGACCCATCAAATGTTTAAAGGGATATTTTTCTTCATACATTTATTTTTATTTTAAAAAGCAGGCCATAATGATGAGTGTATGTCTGCCTGTTTATCTTCTTTATGGTTCTTAATTTGTTTGTTTATTGTGTCATTTTAAGGTATCTGTTTTTCTAGCTTTTACTTTTAAAAAAATATTTTTTTCTTTCTTATATTGTTATGTTTCTCTTTTTTCTTGATCCTTCTTGATTTCATTATGAATATCTTTTGTGTTTTGATCTGCAACCTTGGCTACATCTGCCTATGATTTTCTTCAATAACACTACCAGTTTATAATTTTATTTGAATCTTATTAGCCTTCAAAATTTAGATGAGAGGAAACCAATGGTGGCGATGATGGAAGAACTGGAGAAAATAAAGATGGGTAAAGCAGCAGAACATGATGGTATAACACAAGAAATAGTTAAGTACATGGTAGCAGTAGGCGACCTATTACTACTGAGGGTCCTACAGGTAGCCCGGTGCGACAAGACCATACCTAAAGATTGGGAGATTGCCATTATAACAACCATTTTAAAAAAGGGTGGCAACCAAACACTGAAGAAATCATAGAAGCCTATCTCTTCTCAGTGTCCCTGGTAAAATCTACTCTAGAATCCTAGAGCAGAGACTCAGACTCCTAGCTGAACCACAAATGGATGAGGTCCAATGTGACTTCCGAGCACCCGAAGTACTCAAGACCTTATCTTCACACTCAGACAGCTGAGTGAAAAGGCCTTTGAGTATAAAAGTGAGATGCATCTTTGTTTCTTGGATCTGGAAAAGGCATTTGACAAGGTCCCATGGAGCAAATTTTGGGACTGCTTGGCAAAGAAAAACATTCTAACACTTTTGATTCATGCTATACAGATCTTCTACAATTCTTGCAGAAATTATGTGAGAACGGCAAACCATAAGTCAGAGGAGTTCAGGACCAACACTGGTGTAAGACAAGTTGATATTCTGTCACCTTATCTTTCATACTCCTCATGAACGATGTCATTAAAGCAAGTATGGAGAGGACAAGAAAGTATTCAGCGAGGTACTAGAAGATGAGACAGGTATGTATTTCAGAGCTGGCATTTGCCAATGATGCTGCTTTGATTGCTAAATCAGAGACATATTTTCAATCCAACCTGCAAGTGTGGAAGAAAGTGCTGGAGAAGAGAATGATGATCATCAGCAGCTCAAAAACAAAAACCATGGTGATAGCACGAGAAGAAAGAAAGCATCAGATTAAGCTGGGAGAACAGGTCCTGGAGCAGGTCAACTACTTTAAATACCTCGGGGTTGTTATAGAATGGAAGGGGGAGACATCAAAAAAAGAGTTAGCTACCCGAAGAGCAGCAGCTGGGAGACTTTTTCAGACCATAAACCGAGGATTCCTCAGCAAGAGAGAACTTGGCAAAAAGACGAAGATGGTTGTACACCGCTCCACCTATGCTCCAGTCTTGACTACACCCTGCAATAACCAGCTTCAACCTCAGAAATAAGGTATCTGAGGAAGGAGGTTAAAGAAAGAAGCAGAGATATGGCCCGCTACCAGACCATACGGCAAGGCCTCAAAACCCAACCACTGCAAGCCCAAGTAGAACAGTCCCAACTGCGATGGTTTGGCCATATACGACAAGTATAGGAAACTAAGAGCCAGGGATCCAGACCTCCAGGTCGACTCAGTCCTTTGGGAGGAAAACATTAGACAATCTCTGAAGGACCGAGGACCAGATTGGAACGAGGCCAGGAGGAAGACAGCAGACAGGATAGTATGGCGCCCTCACTTCCACACCTCCACCTCACGGTAGAAAAGGAACGATTAAGTAAGTAAGTAATTTCGATGCGGTAACAAATCAGTGAACGGATCAGGTTCGAAACCAGGTCACGTTTTGCTCTGGTGTACCCTACTTATAAAAGTGGGTATCAAAATCTGCTCGTGAGTTAGGGAAGGCAAAGGCAGCGTCGGAGGGAACTGGTCAACCAATCTCATAAAGCTGAAACCTAGTGTGGGTGAAGTCTAAATGAGGATGGATCAAGCCTGTTCACAGCCAGCACGAAGGAGACAGTCCTCTATGGGTTTGCCCGGAGTACAGTAATGTCGATTCTGAATAACAAATAACACTTCACTCACCTACGGCAGAATATGCTCTGGAACTGTCTTTACCTCTCAGTGAACTTTTGCATTCTCATGTTAATCTCTTCGACACCTTTATCATCAAAACTTCCAGTGTTAACTTACGTCAGCGATCATATGTAAGACAGTGCACGCCTTCTGCAATTTGAATTTTTAAAATCAGAAACATGTAATGCACGTTTGGGAACTTTTGTGACTTCACAGCGAATACTGATGACGTATCCAGCATCTGAAGTAAAAATACTTGAGTCGTTCTATAGACTGCATTTTGCAGATTATAGAATAAAGCTTTAGATTTATAAGTGATTCAAAGTACCGACCGGAATCGAGAGATGAATTCGAAATGCCAGTCTGAATTCGGCACTCCAATGGCAGGATTTCCTTAACATTTATTTTGGACTCCCAGTTAGAGTCCTTTGGGGTAAGCACGTTTTACCCACTAACTTCTATTGAAAAATTACATGATTGTTCGTCTGGTTGCAATGCTGACAAAATATGTTTTTCATCGACATATACTTTATTCCAACATTTTAATCATTTATTTAATTCATTCATTCCTTTCTGCTCCCAAATGAGCATATGCCTTCAACAAACGTTTACCAAGTTTTCCTATCTCGTGCTATCAGCTACAGGTCTGTCCATGCCTTCAACAAACGTATACCAAGTTTTCCTATCTCGTGCTATCAGCTACAGGTCTGTCCATGCCTTCAACAAACGTATACCAAGTTTTCCTATCTCGTGCTATCAGCTACAGGTCTGTCCATGCCTTCCGTATCATTTTCATTTATGTCTATCGTTCTCTTCTCCATGTGTTTTTCAATCTACCTCAGCTTTTCTTACCTTGGGGATCCTAGACCAAGCACTGTCCTTTAATGCTATCAGCAGCTTTCCTCAATGTGTGACCTATCCATCGCCAGCGTCTTCTTCTCATCTCTTGTTCCACTGGCACTATGTATGGCTCTTGTCATCCTTTCCGCATTGGTGATATTGTCGTACCATTCCAGCCATTCTGTTCTACGCAATCACATGTTTTTATGAGAGTCTTTAACTCGTGATTCACTCCCGTTGTGAGGTGGTGATGCCATTCGAGTAGTCCTGGGTTCGAGTCCTAGGTAATCTATCACTTCTGTAGCTTTTCTGTTCTCTAGTTTTCTACTTCTTTATTTCTTATGAGTGCTTGCAACGTGTCCATTTATGTTATTTCGTTAAATAATTCGTTTAAATTTGAGATGCACGAGATTAATACTTCCTAGTAATAAATACGTTGATGAATCTTACATTTTAGCGCTGTGCTTTAGACCAATTATCTCTAATTTAAAAAAAATATATATAGAAAAATTATTTTAAACACAGGATGTTAATGCACTAAAAAGCCAGAAATAATTTTTCACGGAGTTAATAGCTTGTAATAAAAAAAATGTAACATCAAATTGACAAAAAGAGTGGGGCGCTTAAGCGCTTATCATATATTTTATCCATAAGTGTCTAATGAAGTATAAAGCAGAAGTTAATTTCATGTAGAATCAGCGCCCCAGGCTTTTTGTCAATTTTTTACTCCAAGCTATAAACTCCGTGAAAAATTAGTTGTGGCTTTTTAGTGCATTAAAAGCCTGTGTTTAAAATATTTTTTTTTTATTTTCTTCTTTTTAGTGTTATTTTATTGTTGTTTGTACTATTAAGTCAAATGTAATCCCGCTAATGACATTAGGTTCCAAAGGTTGTTATTGCCGGGAGTTGTAGCGAAGATAAGCTCTCACTGCAGATAAAATACTTCTATGGCACGCGCCTCAAACAGCCTCTGACAACCAAGTCCAGCTCCCGGCCTTCACGTGTGGCTCAATTTGAGCCCGGCGGAACTGTTTCCACTGACGGGAGAAGGGGCAAAGGCGAGCGACTGGCGCCTTAAAACCAGCAGCTTCGGGCAGATAGGGCTCGTGATCCTTGGTTGGTAGCTTATCTAAGAGAAGGAACTCTGAATTCAAACCACCGCTGCCTTGCGGGAATATCCATTTATGGAATTGGCTTCGGGAGTAAACCCTGAGGATAAATCCGGAGTCGGAGTCCTAAGGCAGTCTAATGTCGATTCGACATTATTCTGGCAACTCCTGCGACATGGCTGGTACCAAACTGTATCGGCTACTGCCGTTCCTTTGGATCTACCGGCTGTGTGGAGAGGGGGAACATGCTGCATGGGCAACAGCTTGATCTCCATATAACTGTGCCCAAGCTCGCGCCCTGGAGAGGACACTCCAGCTTCACCCTATAGGTGTCGGCAAAACACGGGAAGTAGCAGTTACCGGTTATAAGCATTTTGCCCAATTGGCGTAGGGCATGGCGCCAGGGGCTACTTCCGACAGTGGGAGAGGTTCTAGGATCTCACTGGACAGCTACCGCCCGCTTCAAGCTGGGCAGCCCCCAGTCAATAAGGTGTTGTCCCGCCACTGTCTGCTTTCCCCATTGGGTGCATGGGGATTAGGGTCAAACCCGAACTGTGGACAGAAAATTTTGCACCAAGCAATTATCGAAAAAATAGAAATAAGCAAACTCTCAGATTGGGATGCTGGAACGTCCGGACTATGTTGACTGGACTATCCGAAAACCTACAGGATGTAAACGATGTAAGGAAGACAGCCATAATTAATGATGAGCTTAAACGACTTCAGGTGGATATAGCTGCACTTCAGGAAACGCGCCTGGCGGGCTCTGGAACGGTGAGCGAGAAGGACTACACATTTTATTGGCAAGGGAAAGATCTTAATAAAGCTAGAGAACACGGAGTAGGTTTTTGCGGTCAAAAAATCGCTAACTAAAATGGTTGAACCAGGCGAGAATGGATCAGAACGCCTGTTAACGCTCCGCCTGCAAACTAGCACAGGTCCCATCACCCTTGTCAGTGTGTATGCTCCTACTCTGTACTCTGCCTCAGAAGCTAAAGATGAGTTCTACGAGAATCTAACAGCAATTATCAAAAGCATACCTAGGCAAGAACAGCTTGTTCTCCTTGGTGACTTTAACGCTAGAGTGGGTGCCGATAATGTTTCATGGCCTTCATGTCTGGGCAGGTTTGGTATTGGCAAGATGAATGAAAATGGACAACGGCTCTTAGAGTTGTGCGTCCACCATGACCTCTGCGTGACCAACACCTACTTTCAGACAAAACCCCAGCATAAGGTGTCATGGAGACACCCACGATCCAAGCACTGGCACCAACTTGACCTGATTCTCGTCAGAAGGCCACTCCTCAGGTCTGTGCTCTCCACGCGCTCGTACCATAGTGCAGACTGTGATACAGATCACTCCTTGGTTTGCTGCAAAATCAGAGCACAACCAAGAAAACTCTATCGTGTCAGACATGAAGGGAAACCACGCATTGATACCAGCAAGATGTCAGACCCTTTCATGATCGCTCAATTCACTGCGACCTTCGAGAAAGTGCTCAGTAGCCCTCAGCATGGTGATACTATTACAGAGAACTGGGAGCATCTACGGAACACCATTCAAAGTACTGCACTTGCCACCTTTGGTAAGAAAACAGCAAAGTCAAATGACTGGTTTGATGCTTCATCAGATGTGATGGCACCTGTCATTGAAGCTAAGCGCAGTGCTATGAATGAATACAAACGTTCACCGAGTGCCAGAACCCTACAGATCCTGAGGGCTACGAGAAGCAAAGTTCAACAAACTGCTCGACGCTGTGCAAATGACTACTGGCTCCAGCTCAGTGAGAGCATCCAGATCGCAGCGCAAACAGGCAACATTAGACAAATGTATGACGGTATAAAGAAAGCACTTGGCCCCCATAAAAGTAAGACGGCACCGCTAAAAACCATCAGCGGAGAGAAGCTAACCGATAAGGGTAAGCAGATGGAGAGGTGGGTCGAGCACTACTCTGAGCTTTACGCTAGAGACAATACCGTTACGCCTGCAGCCCTTGATGGTGTCAACAGTCTGCCAACTATGGAGGAGCTGGATGCCGAACCAACATTAGAGGAACTCAGCAAGGCCATTGATTGCTTGGCCTCTGGCAAAGCATCAGGCAGTGATGGGATTCCTCCTGATTTAATCAAATGCTGTAAGAGCACGCTATTACATCCCCTGCATAGGATGCTGTGCCAGTGCTGGGAAGAGACAACTATTCCTCAAGACATGCGAGATGCCAAGATTGTAACACTGTATAAAAATAAAGGAGATAGAAGTGATTGCAATAACTACAGAGGCATCTCTCTTCTTAGTATTGTTGGTAAGGTTTTTGCCAAAGTCATCTTAATGCGACTACACAAGTTAGCTGAGCGCATATATCCAGAGTCACAGTGTGGATTCCGAGCTGGCAGATCAACAACAGACATGATCTTCTCTCTCCGCCAGCTTCAGGAAAAATCAAGAGAGCAGAAAAAACCATTATATATCGCCTTTATAGACCTCACAAAAGCATTCGACCTGGTTAGTAGGGATGGACTCTTTAAAATCCTCCTGAAAATAGGCTGTGTCGTGGAATATTCTAATCCACATATATAAATTATCAAGTAAATATAAAGCCTAATAAATACATATAATAAATAAAGGAAGAAGAATGGTAAATAACAGTGCTGTCACAAAGAATGTACTCGAAATCCCCCTTGTTTTCTGCTTCGTCTGCAAATTGTAACGCTTTCACGTTGATAGTAAAAGCTTACTGTATTATACCCGCTTTCTTCAATGAAACGTGTGCTGTATTTCTTGGAAAAACATTGAGAGGCAGACTGCGTAATGACCTAAATTAATCCTAACATTAATTAAACTGCGTTACCAAAACGAACGAACAGATGGACTAAAGGATAAAGAGAGAGGGAGGGCTGAAAATCAGGAACGCATGCAACACGCGTCGCGCGATACACAAATGCTGCCATCACGCGTGTAAGACTACATGCACTAACTTTTTTTTCAGACGGACAGTGATAAAATACATTACCCTTCCCAGAGTTAGGTTTTAAAATCATAAAAAAACGCTTATTAGGAAAGATAACAATAGATGGGTTTACGGTTGAAAACATAACAGTACCCAGACAGCACATCTTCGAAACAGGAGGTAGAAAATACATATTTTGAACGCAGCCACGTAGCTCTTTTAAATTTGGATATTTGGGTTCCTTAGGGCTTGCTGACAAAGAATAAGTAAAACGTTACGCAAATAGTCCAGGAATTAATAAATTATAACCAAAATAAACTAGTGGGGATGCCTGACAACATAAAATCATTTCTGCTCATAAAATTTTTTTATAACGTGTTTGAAAAAATCTTACGTTACAGAAATAGCCTACCATGTAAACTCCAAATTGATTGGAGCGCAACAAATGAAAGACTAACCACGATTGGTCGGGCTATAAATACTATCTTTCGTTGTTAGGGGAGACGTGAAAAGGTAACATTTTTTCAAACACTTGTCGAAACGTGGCCTCATTGGCTAGACTCGCTGATATACTCACTTAGGAGCGTTAGTTCGAGACCACTAGTGCAAATAATCTTGATAAAGCAACAGTGCGTTGAAGCCAGCTCATATTTTGTTAAATAAAAGCCTGGAACATAAGCAGATGGGAATTTGTGCCAGTAATTGTGCCAGAATTCATTGCTAATCAACGTATCTGTGTTTATTTCCATGAAATTGTGGTAAGCTTGAACCATTCAGTATCTTTTAATGAAAATTGAATGTAAATTGTTAATTTATGCCTGTATATATATGTGTAGTTCAGTGGCAAACAGGAGATAAGGCCTATAATGCTCCAGCCTGAACAGAGGGTGTCGGAGGGAAGTAAAACGGCATGGAATGGCCAAATAGTACACTGACACCTGGATGATTGATTAGACAGAAATAATGCTGGAAGTGCAGAGGCGTGGTAACCATTAAGGAGGTAAATACTGGTATAAAGTATTTCAGATGAAGCTGACAGTTGGCCTAACGCTCTGAACTCAATGTTTGTGTTGTATTGTGCTCAGTGTAGAACTAGAGTATCAATTAGTTATGAAGTAGAAGGTACATCCTTCTTGTTTTCAGGGACCGTGGTCTTGATGGTACTGAGCAGCACCTGGTCAGAGCTTTGCTGAATCCAGAGTCGGACAGCATACTCCTTGGTCTTTTTAGCTATCAGTGAGGTGTCTCCAGAGCCCAGAGGAGAATTCGAGCAGAGGAGTCCTTCCTGCCGCCATCACGCAAGATAAGCTGATTTGGCCAGCTGAGCTCAACATTATGTCCCCTCATCTTGAAATGACTTTGTAAAAATAACATTCAAAGGGGAATTTAATTGTCTTAATATCAGGAACTGAGAACATCTCCAATACTAGTCCCAAAAGACAAACTATTGAAGTCATGATGACAAATACCAACAGAGCTTGAACAAAACAAAACCAGTATTACCTCATATTACCACTACACAACTGACACACATAGGATATTTTAATAATATATGTCACTACAATATTCATATTGATAAAGTCTGTACATATACTTGTAATTAAAATTGATTGTGATTCCTGGTTCCTTTGTATTTGAATCAGGACACATATACCTTTATGATAACCATGAATACATATTGTTATTTGAAAAGTTATCAGTGACTCCTTAAGATATTCTCATAGAGTGTTATATGTATGTGAGTGTCACCGTGTTGTCAAGAGTAGTGGATTAAATTAAATTGTTTATCTGTCTGTTGTTGTGACTTACACTTCATCATACACATACCCTAGACACATAACGTAGTCATCACACTATTCCAGAATAATTCTGACTGAGATATATAGATATGTGGTAGCAAGTAAGGTTATCTATAATACACTACTCTTAATAGATATAGATACCTTCACAGCTGATCTCAGTCAGTACACTAAGTCCCCTATAAATATTTATAACATCCCACTTCACCACAGGCTGCCCTTCTAAAATGCTGGAAATGATAAAGTCATTCCATGACGGCATGAAGGGAACAGTCCAATATGCTGGAAGCACGTCACAGCCCTTTGATATACGAAGTGGCGTTAAACAAGGCTGTGTTCTGGCTCCGACCCTCTTCGGAATCTTCTTTGCCTTACTCTTGAAACATGCATTCAGAGATGCAACTGAAGGAATATGCCTTCACACTAGGTCAGATGGCCGTCTGTTTAATCTTTCAAGGCTGAAGGCAAAAACAAAAATCAGAAGGGTCACTATAAGAGACTTGTTGTTCGCTGATGATGCTGCAGTCGTCACTCAAAGCCAACAGGAGCTTCAGAGCTTGATGAATCGCTTCACTAAAGCATGCAAGGACTTTGGCCTCACAATAAGTCTAAAGAAAACGAATGTGCTGAGTCAGGATGTGGGTGCTGCACCAGTTATCACTATCGATAACTATGAATTGGCAGTGGTGCACCACTTCACATACCTAGGGTCTACCATCAATGACAAACTCTCACTGGATACAGAAATCGACAGCCGCATTGGCAAAGCTGCAGCTACCTTTGCCCGCCTCACATCGCGTGTTTGGGGAAACTCTAAACTCACAATGAAGACCAAAGCTGCGGTATATAATGCCTGCGTCACCAGCACACTCCTATATGGCAGCGAGACCTGGACGACCTATGCTAAGCAAGAAAGAAGGCTCAATACCTTCCATTTGCGGTGTCTACGCCGCATCCTCGGCATCTCGTGGAAAGATAAAGTGACAAATGTCGAGGTGTTGTCACGTGCTGGCCTTCAAAGTATGTATACGCTTCTTAGACAGCGCAGACTTCGCTGGCTTGGCCATGTTCGCCGCATGGAAGATGGTCGCATCCCAAAAGATATCTTCTACGGACAATTAGCAGATGGCAAGAGAACAGTTGGGCGACCACAGCTGAGGTTCAAAGATGTGTGCAAGAGAGATATGAGGGCACTGGACATGGATCCAGCAACATGGGAGGATGAAGCTGCCGATCGTACAAAGTGGCGATGCTATTTACGGCGCCACCTCAGATTGGGCGAAGAGAGGCTCACACAAGAAGCAGAGGTGAGGAGAAAACGTCGAAAGGAGCACCGGGAAAATAAGCAGCTGAGGGCTGTCACCTCAGGGGCGCATTCCCATAGTCAGTTATGACTGAAGGGGCTATTATTCTTATTATTATTATTATGACATTATCAGTTTGCGATAAACGGTCCAGAGTAGAGGATGCGGATTTCATTATTCAGTATATTACACGAAAAGTTAACATTTTTTATTTTTTTATTTTTTATTTTATTTTAAATTTTGATAAGAGTTGTAAATTACAATTTTTTTTAATGTAGTTGTCAGTTGCGTGTATGTCTGTGCACGCGCGTGCGATAGAGTGTGTGTGTGTGGAGGGGGGAGGAGAAGTTTCAATATTTCTCTCAAGAAAGACAATCTTATTCGAAAGAATACACCTAGACTATTTGCAGTTATCGCCCATTTCACTGATGAAACAATACAAACAAACAAACTTAATATTAATTTTAATGTTATTCATTTTATTATTTTTACGACTGATTATTGTATTGTTATCGGGAATACACAACTACGCCAAGTTTCAGAGCTATTTCTCATCTGGAAGTGATCGAAAAATCGATTTGCAAGATTTGAAGGTGACATACGTTGCAAGTTAAAGAAAAGCCTGTAAAAACGAACAAGGAAACAAACAAACAAACAAATTGAGGATAAACATTCAGCCACGCTTGTCTGCACAGCACATGACAACGATGACAGCAAAATAACAGTTCGTTTTTGTCCTCTTACAGGTCACTTGAGTCCGTGACAGTTCGTTGCTGACCAGTACAAAAAAAAAACACATGTGTACAAGAAAACGTTAAGGAGATCAACAACAACAAATACAAATGAACAGAGTGAAGCAAATGCAATATTTAAATCCTCAGGTAACTTGGTTGATCTAAGCCAGTATTTTCCAAAGTGGCGATATTGCCTCCTAAGGGACTATTTGATTACCTGCGGGGAGAGGTTAAGTGGCTACGTAGTGGACGGGGGGATGAAGCGGGTTTCTCCGTGAGCGTTGTTTGTTTATTTACTATTGAATTTGTTAAAGCCTAGTGTGAAACACGATATTTAAATTATATTGTTTCTTAATAGGACCACTGAACACCTTCCTGTCTTCGTCTTTATATTTTGGTGATGTTTATTAGGAAGGGCCAGTGTGAGATAGAATGAGGGAACAATAGAATTCAAATGAAAGAGGAAAATACTATAGCACGTTTCACTAGCTTTGCCCAACTTCAAAATGCTATATCTCAGCGAATATATAACGCATATAAGTGAAATTTTGTGTGTAAATTTGAAATGGTATAGACCCTATGAATTAAATTTTTCATTAAAATGCAGCCATTGGTTTCAATTTTTGTTTCTTTGCGATATAATATAAAATCCTACTTGCCAGCACACATCACACACACACATATTGAAATGTCTACAGTAAATTATACGACCTCATTTGCCCATTTTTGGTTTATCAAGAAATTGGCATGATTTTTGCGTGAAATTGCGTGAAATTGCACTTCTTGAACATAACACAGTTTATTTCCGGTTTTACGCACACATTGTCAATCAGTGGCGTGTCTACAAAAAGTATTGTGTGGCTAAGTAGGAAAAATGAGTCTGCGAGTACATGTTATGACATTACAGCAAATCACAAATATGATTTTAAAGTATTTCTGCAATGAAGCTACTCGAGGAAAACTATATCATTCTATTTCAAACCCACAAAAGAGGACTATTCATGCCTTGGGGATAAGCAAACGATCATTGCACCGCTGCATAGCGACATCTGAAATTTCTAATTCCAGTGTTTTACACACGAAAAATAGGCCAATAGTGGTGAATAATTTTGACAGAGAATGGATCCGCAGAGAAATTTGCAATATGTTTCACAATAATGAGGCAGTGACTTTAAGGAAATTGAAAATTTGAGTAAGAAAGAATAATGACATTGAAATTTCCAAATCTACGCTATGGAGGACTATTAGGAGTTTGGGATTCACTTTTAGATAATATGTTGGTGGTAGAAACCTTATTTGTGAGAAGCCTCATATAGTTGCAATGAGAAGGAAATATTTACGCGAGGTCAGAGAAATGAGAAGAGATTGTTATGATTTTGTGTATTTAGATGAAACTTGGATCAATGCGCACAACAGTAATGAACGAGAATGGCAATCATCTGATGGGACAACTAAGAGACTAGTACCAAGCAGCAAAGGACAGCGCCTAATAATTGCACATGCAGAAAGCAGCCATCATGGGTTTCTAAATAATACTGAACTCACATTTGTTTCAAAATCTACAGATAATAGGGATTATCATACAGAGATGAATGACAAGATATTTCAAGATTGGATTGTGAATCATGTACTTCCTTCCTTGGATAGACCGTCGTGTTTGATAATGGACAATGCTTCATATCACAACGTTGTGGCACCAGAAGATAAAGTTCCTAATTCATCAAGTACTAAAGATGTAATAAAGATTTGGCCGACCAAAAACAACATTCCATTCAACGAAATGTCCCTGAAGCCTGAATTACTTAGAATTGTAAAAAAGACACAGCATAAAAAGATATTTCACATAGACAAGGCAATCCATGAACATAGTCACAGATGTTTAAGATTGCCTCCTTACCATTCTCACTTAAACACAATAGAACTAGTTGGGCTAAAATTAAGGAACAGGTAGCAACAGAAAATAGAACGTTCAAATTAAAAGATGTTGAAATACTTATAAAAGCCGCCATGTCCAATATAGCCAGGGATTATTGGAAGAAATGTGAGAACCATGTGTTACAAGAGGAAGAGGAATATTGGAAGAATGATGGTCTGTCCTTCATTCAGCCGAGATTGATTATCAATTTCTCAGAGACATCTGATTATGATTCGGATGAAGTTTAATTTCTTTAAAGATGACCTTACCTTTATTTACAAGCACATTAGAGGAGCAACGTTCCATTATGATATTTATGAACCGCAAAGAGGTGATACCTATTGAAATAATTAGATCAAGGAAGGACCAGTTTGGTAGCGCGTTAAATGTCAATGACAATCAATGTCACGAGTATCTCGCATGCAGATCATTTAAGAAATCAGCTTCAACAGGTACTCATATGCAAACGTGATGGCCACATTATTGTAATAGTAGACACGCCTATGCCTAATCAATTCACAGAATCTGTGCATGAAGTGGTAAAATTTCTTTTCTCGATACACAATAATTAGTATGCCGACAAAGATCAAAGGATTTCATCCGTTTATGGGAACTGGACAAGATGCACAGATATAAAGTATATATTTGTTGGGTCTAACCCAATGTAACATCGTATGCAAAAAATGGCATTAATACGTTTGACGGTTAATCAGATAATTACATTTGTTTGAGGGCAAAGCTAGTGAAACGTGCTATAGTAGGATATACTAAATGTTGTTTTTATTTTATTGTTATTATCACCTTTAGCTGTGTCGTGCAAACCATTATTCTAAAGAATGAATTTCATAAGAGTAAAGGAGGTGGGGAACTAGGATGAGTTTAGGGAACCAGGGGGGCGGGGGGGAGGGATACGAAAAACCGTTTGGGAACCACTGATGGAAATACATTTCATTAATTTTTAATAAGGAAAACAATGGAAGTTTTGGAAGTGGGAAGTATATTTATGATTTCCTCTTCACTTGTCAACTCCCCAAGGAGCATAGGCCTTCAACTAACGTAGGCCAATTTTTCCTACGCCATGCAATCAGCCCAAGGTCTTGTCATGTGTTCTTCGTCCGCCTTGATGTATGTCTCCAGTTCTATATTTTGTGTGGTCTTTGATCTTCCTCTTCCTCTTTTACGCTGGGGATTCGAGAACAAAGACTGCCTGGTAATGCTATAAACAGGTTTTGACAATGTGTATCCTACCACGTCACCGGCGTCTTCTTCCCATCTCTTGTTCCATCGGCGCTTGTCTAGTTCTAGTCATCTGTCACAAAACGTCTGAACATGCTCTTTTGTGTGATCTCTCACACCTTCAGCAGTACGGCAGTATCATTTCTTTTTCTTCATTTTTCTTACCAGTCGCTTTTATTTTGCATAAATCATGCCTTTTCATTCATTATTTTGCTCTTTGCTGGATCTAGTAAGGTGAAGTCTCTAACACTCTACTCCCCTACGGACGTATCTGCGTTACACGCAGAATTGTTTACGTTCAGAAAGGTAAATGCGAGAATACCAGGTAATCATACCGGTCATACACTTATCTATTCTCTCAGTCTCACCATCTTTTGAAACGCGTCGGTCCAACATTTGATCCCAGGTGAAAAGCTGGTGACAATACGGTCTCGTCCGATCGACATGAAAAGAACCCAAGATTGTCTGTCTGGATTGCCGACGTCGGTGCCCGTTTGTCTGGCAGATTACACAGAGGGTAGATGTGTTTTTCGCTTTTTCTGGGACAATCCCTGGTGATTGTTACAGATAATCTGTCTGGGTAGACATCTTGGCGGAAGACATTACGCCAGGCAAACATGGTCACATGTTGTTGTGAGCCGGCGGAAATATTACCGCATGATTTGAAAGAGGTCACGCGTTGGAATATTAAATGTAATATTTTAAAACACGTGGGGGATATTTTGAAATGAAACACCCCGACCCACATAGTCTAAATAGATTCCATTGGTTTGACGACTGGAAATATATTCTAGCGAAATCAGAGACACAGAACACAGAGAGACTGCAGCGCACGTCACATGAGCGACTCCCAGAAGCCAGTGAGACATCGGACTTTGAATTCCTATATTATAAGTGACAGATCGAAGTATTTGGGAAACTTAAAACCTTAAAAAGTAAACCCGCCTTTATAAATACAGAGCTGAAAAACTTAAGGGACCAGGACTTAAAATACAAAGACTGGAAATCTAGGAATTAGATCACCCGTCATAAGAGAAACTTCACAGATTCACCCGTCATAAAAGGGATTCAAAATTTCCAGACCAAGTGGTTTGAGAGCATATAACCTAAATTGCTCGTGTCCATTCTACCCTGCGTGAGGAGATTGTGTATTCCCAAAACTTTGCGGTAAGTGTAACAGCTATTTTACAAATGTAAATTTGACATGTTTTCTTGCTAAGTGGTTATATATATGAAGCTAGCAACCTCAACAGACGAAACTAGTATATTTGTAAACCACTACAGCAAGCGCTGGTGATTTCCTCTAGCTAGTCGTGTGGAAACCCGACAGCTGAGATGACCCCAGACTCCGAATGGAGCAGTGATGATTGGTGATTACATCCCATGGGCCTAAAGTGTATAATATTTTGTGAGATATATGCACTTTGTTAATTGTAACTCAGGCAGCTCATTATTCGCGCTGTCCAGACACATTTTCCCAGTTAATATCCGGGGGAATATGGTGAATTTTATTCATTTTCCCTGAGCTACACTGTTTTCTCCGGAATTTAATTCTTCTGAGAGTAACATTGGTGGGGGGACAGCGAGAATGCATCTGTTAATTGGCAGCCTACAAATGTACTTAGCAGAGGCATTTGTTTTCTATTTTCTCAAAAAAAAGTTCGTGGTACAAGACTACTTGTGGTTACAAGCTATCAGACGGTTCGAAGTACTGAAGTTACTACTCCACTCGTGTGAGAAAAGTACACTCATCACCAAGAAGTGAGGAAAATCACGGCGACATGACTCATCTAGAGTTAAGTTTTCATGTAAAAAAAGCGAAATCAACGGACTTTGATAAATCCTCACCTACGTCTCCGTGACGAAAACTTGTATTTACAGCAAACTCATTCCCTCATTATTTTAACAGTTAAAGACTAATTCATTATTAAATTTGTTACATGTTGTTTTAAAACTAAACAATCATAGTCGATTCAGTTTTTATATGTATGAAAGCGAACGTTTGAGCAAGATTCTCTTAAACATACAACTATATATACATAGATATATTTACATCTATAGAGCCATTACTTATAAGAGAAATTTCGTTGGATTACACCAACTGGGGGCTTGAACGAGCTAAAAACATTGCTTAAATCCTTCACAAAAGGCGACGGACAGATATAAGTTAACCATTGCTCAGCCCTATGCCGCATGGTTCTTGACTTCTGAATTATCTTGTGAATATTCCCTTCGGATAGAAGCGTCAATACACATCTATCTACATCTCTGCCAAGAGTAATCTTGTGCGAAGGTAAACACCTTTGACGACCCAGTTTAGATACTCTTGAGTTTTGGCCACTGTTGGACCACTACTGCACAGCAGGGGAGGCAATCCGTGACACCATCAGTTCCACATCAGTGATCTTGTCATACCACTTCAATCCGTCTAGTCTACGCAGACATCCTTTTTATGAAAGTATGTAGCTGTCTGGTTGTTCTTTTATTTATGATATTACTACATCAATAATCTGTAATCTGTCTTCGGATATTGTTTTTTTTTTAAATTTTCTGTGCTAATTATGTACCATGTGAATAACTCATCTTCGCGTCAAATATTAAATGGTTACATTTTTAATAGTTGGTGTGGCACAAATACATACAGCAGACTGTCATAAAGGTTTACTGTAACTATTTTAACTTGCATTTCATACTTGTCCTCTACGTCCAATACTTCTATTTTGATGTGATCAGACTATGTAACTTTCTCTCTTTTCACATTCCAATATCTTTGCCTTCTTCCTCAGGACGGGAACTGATCACCCCACCTCATAACACTAGATCTAGTCTAGTGAAATCTCTAACACTTCTACGCCTAGGACAGTATCTACCACGGGACTACATTTTTTCTTCCTCAGTATCGTTGGTCATCCTGAATGCTCATGCATTCATTGATTTAATGTTTCCCTCATTTCGGAACATAGAGCCACCACTGCATCAGGTCTCTCGTTGCATGGAGCCTGCGTCAAAGTCCTTGTCTTCTAGCATCTGTGATTTCCGTAGCAATTAGTTTTATATGAGGATGTTACCAGCTTCCTACTCAACCTCTTATTAGTTAGTAGCTTGATGCAACATGCATGATGGAGCATTAATCCTATTCATTATTTGCTTCGTCAGAGCCCCTGAGGCTTCCTGTTTATTGTTGTCTGATAAATCTGCTCGTTCACCTCAATAAGGGCACTTATTTATTCAGCTCATTCTTCTTACATGTCCTCTTTCTTCATTAATACAAGACAATCTTTTCATTTCAAGCTTCACTTGACAATGTGTGTTATCTTGCCTGTTAGTTCCCAAAGCCTTTTGGCATCAGTTATACAGTAGATCCAAATAATTTGTTGAATAATAGTAAGCAAAAGACAAAATACCGCCCATATTTTTGTTTTCTTTTGACAAATGTGGTTAATTGAATTATCCTACCAATAGGCCCTATTGATTATTTGATTTCTAATATGTAATACGCAGGAGATATTTGCAGATTGCAATGTCTGTGTTAAACTTTACCATCGACATTTACAGATTGCGATGTCTGTGTCAAACTTTACCATCGACATTTGCAGATTGCGATGCCTTTGTTAAACATTACCATCGATATTTACAGATTGCGTTGTTTATGTTAAACTTTACCTTCGACATTTACAGATTGCCATGTCAGTGTTAAACATTACCATCGACATTGTCAGATTACCATGTCTGTGTTAAACTTTACCATCGACATTTACAGATTGCGATGTCTGTGTTAAACTTAACCATCGACATTTACGGATTGCGATGTCTGTGTTAAACTTTACCATCGACATTTACAGATTGCCATGTCTGTGTTAAACTTTACCATCGACATTTTCAGATTACCATGTCTGTGTTAAACTTTACCATCGACACTTACAGATTGCGATGTCTGTGTTAAACGTTACCATCGACATTTACAGATTGCGATGTCTGTGTTAAACTTTACCATCGACATTTACAAATTGCCATGTCTGTTAAACTTTAATGTCGACATTTGCAGATTGCCGCACTGACATGGGCCGGCAGAATGGATTTTCTTGGAATATGTCTGTGCAATATATTAGCTATGGGACACATGTGGAGATTCCCTTCTCTCGTTTACAAGAATGGAGGAGGTAGTTGGAATTAAATTATTCGTTGCACGAAAGACAGAACACCACTTTTTATTCTTTCTTAGATAACGCAGTTTCTATTAGATTCTCCATTTCACGCCATATTCTACACAGCTGTTTTAATTCACACACAATCGCAGTCAGATAGATAGATAGATAGATAGATAGATAGATAGATAGATAGATAGATAGATAGATAGATAGATGGATGGATGGATGGATGGATGGATGGATGGACGGACGGACGGACGGACGGACGGACGGACGGACGGACGGACGGACGGACGGACGGACGGACGGACGGACGGACGGACGGACGGACGGACGGACGGACGGACGGACAGACAGACAGACAGACAGACAGACAGACAGACAGACAGACAGACAGACAGACAGACAGACAGACAGACAGACAGACAGACAGACAGACAGACAGACAGACAGATAGATAGATAGATAGATAGATAGATAGATAGATAGATAGATAGATAGATAGATAGATAGATAGATAGATAGATAGATAGATAGATAGATAGATAGATAGATAGATAGATAGATGATAGACCCACGGCCCAGTTGTTGAGAAACATTGACCTGGAAAATAATCACAGTACTGCTGAAGAGTACTTTATATTCATGAACTGATGTTATATAGTTAAGATCTGATGATTTTTGTTCATCTTTACATTATTAAAATTAAGGGACAGAATATAAGAAATGAAATGGTACGACAAAATGACTCATGTGGAACTGATGGAAAGAACCATCAAAGGGATGGTATGGATGGCACAGGCCGAGGCTACGATTAGACAGGTGACCCCAGTTGAAAATGTATCAAAAGGAGAAGAGTGGACTAAATCAGTTAATAACTGGACACACTACCAGCAAGCCATCATCAGCTTTGGTATGGAGTGCAGAGCTTGGGGCAATGGGAAAGCACAGCTAGAAAATAACCAACTGCTACATGATTATGCCCGGCATGATGATGCCGTTGTGTACACCGGTGGGTCTGTACTCTATGGTGAGAAATCAGGCTGGGCTTCTCGGCTGGAGTAAAGGGAAGCATCGTCGCCGAACACGGGGGAGCTTACATGACAACAACCTCCAGCATGAGAATGAAGGTAGAGGCAGCTAATGCAGCCCTAAAGTGGCTATCTGAAACTTTATTTATAAGGACAATTATCGAGTCCGACTCTCAGTCCATGCTTCGGAAGATCTTAAATAAATGGATACGGCATGAATGGAAAACATGCATAAAAGCTTCGAATCTTCAGGAATTGGTATGGATTTATTGTCTTGGTCATGCAGGGGTAAGCGGTTATGAGAACGCTGACAGACTGGTATCGAGAGCACCCATAGTGGGGACACTGGATATGGATAAGGGAGAAATACTAACGACAATCAATGATCGCCTGTTAGAGAACGGGACTGCAATAGATGAATCAAAAACTTGCTAAGAAAGGAGGTGCCTTACAACAAAATGATATAGAGACAACTTACGTAATGGCAAAGACTACTATAAAAGCTTCATTCAAGTCCAAATGGGAAAGAGAGCTCCCGGGCCATTTGAAAAATGATGCATATCATCAACTATCCAGAAAAGAACAGGTCATCATTTTTTGGCTATGCACTGGACACAACAGATTGAGATACCATCTTGTGACGCTACACTGTAATTCTGACTTTTAACAGGCCCGATTCTGTGGTTCTATTTTGAATTTTCACCAGTTTTATTTTCTTCTGATCACGCGATTTTCCGTTGTTTACGGAAATCGCTATTTTCGGGCCCGCTTTTCCACCATTTTATTTCTTCTCATGTGAATATATCGTGTTCGGTACTTTTGGGAAGGTAATTTAAATGGGTTCGTTTTAGGTCGGTAGGTTTATTTTTCACTCGGCCAGTTTTACTTTCTTCTGATTTTTCGCGATTCCCGTAAATTTCGTTGTTTACGAAAATAATCGCCATTTCCGGCACGCGATATGACGAGGCCGGAAGCACGCGGCCGGAAGCACGCGGGGTTTGCGTGGGTTGATAGTACTAATTTTTCTAGCGCTCCCATTGGTCCGGGATTTGCGTAGGAAGGGAAATCCGCGTGGGCGGTTGCTCTTGTATATAATGGGACAGAAAACGGGGATTCGGTCTCTATGGAAAAATAAGTGCCAGCCGTCAGACTACGTAATTTATCGTTCACCACTGCGGGAAAAACCAGCGATGAATTGGTATGTAAGATTTTATCGTATTATCGTTTTATTCATTAGAGGGTTCTTTGAGAAATTCGCCCTTAGGTAAAGATGAACTTTTCAGTTTTAAAATAAACGATAGCGCCATTAATTACTAATTTTGAAGAACGACGTAATGCAACAGTGTGCTTATTCTTTCTATGATTTTGGCAATAGATAGGAGTGTGTGAAGTTGTGAGAAACACGTGTGCCATATTTGTAGGATGTTATGTAAAACCACCATTTATTCCTGTATATTTTCTAATGTAAATTTATGGGGAAATCCCTGGTGTGTTCGTTAATTTTTCTGAGCCTTAAAAATGTGAGAAATATTGTCAGAGGGTTCAGATTTACGTTGTAAATGAATTATACTGCTTAGGGGAGGAAACTATTCCTATAGCGAGATTTAATTTAATAAGAGTAAGCCGGGGAAACTCCTGTGTTAATGGGTAAAAGGATTTCCCTATTTTTGTCAAGTTTGAACACGTGATCGGCCATGCGTAACGGCCATGTAACATGTCAGACGGGTCTGGGCTATTGTTTGTTTTACCTGGCAGATTTTAGTAGAAGGAGGGGGGATGAAGAGGCCACGTGGGATAGTGGTATTTTATGTATTGTTGTGAAGAACGAGAGAAAGGGGAGAAGAAGTGAGAATGAAGAGACACGTGTATAGAATTATTTTATGTATCGTATATGTTAGAGATAAGCGATTTTAGAGTGGGTGTACATGAGTCGCTGTTTTTTTTAATTTCAGCGAGTCTCGGGGAAACAGTGGGGAGCATAATTTTGTCAAATAAAATTATCCACGGCAAAAGACATATCTCAGGGTCAGAGTACTCGAGTATCGTCAGGAGCAAAAGAAAATTACCCTATGGTCTCTGGCAGTGAAGTCCCTATGCTTCAGCTGGACCGAGGTTTATTTATCAGACAGCCGACAGCATCGCTATTATAGTCTCTAGCAACGGCAGGTGGCCGGGAGACTAGTTTCATTTTGTACAGCCTGAAATCAAGGCTGTGTTTTTTCCTCTAACTCCGGAGCGGGTTAAAAGAGGGAAGCTATTCAGCAGCAGAGAAGTTTTGTCTACAGTTAATCAAGTCCCTCATGCTTGATATCCGAACATCGTCATCACCAAAATCAGGAACAGGTGACAGGGTTACCATACCTAGGTCCTGATAGAAATCAAGAGAAGAGCGTAACGGAGACGCCGCATCATCAGCCCTCGAGTGTTAGAGAGACACTGAGATCAAGAGAGGAAGATAGAGAAGGAGGGAGAAAATAGACAGGACCAGTAGGGTCTGTTCAGTATCCATTGGACGGATAGACACTGAGTCTGCGTTCGAAAAACCAAGTCTATTATATTTAGCATTTCGTGTGGTGTAGTTATCGGCGCCTATCGCCTAACTAGTAGAAAGCTGTGTAGCCGTTCATTGAGGAAGAGTCACCAGGACTGAGACAGTATAAAATTTATTAGTGTTAGAGAGTGGAGGCTAAAAGTTGACAGCCCCACCAAATTAGATTTGGTTTAAATCACTAACCATTTTTATTGTTCCTCAGCAGGGTGACAGGAAGAGTGAATGTGATTGGGGTTTTTTTTGTTGAGTGTCTCTCAATTTAATTGTTACCTTGATTTTTCCAGGCCGTGCAACAGTGCACGCTATTGACTGACTTGATGACGTATGATGCCATTTATGTTTTCTTGTATGTAAATAAATATATACATATATTATTTACTGGATCAGCTTCTATTCTTTACTATACTTACTCTATGTTGTCTGTATAGTGGTGTTTGTGGTCGTAATTATACACCTTATCTCCTTGTGTTTCAAGGCAGTCAGAGGTGGGGAGACTATAGCCATTTTTTTTAGTCACGAAGCGGCAGGGGGGAGATTCAAATCCTGGGTCTATCTCTTGAGCCAATAGTCTCACCTGTCCACAGGCATGTTATTTTCCATCTAAATTCTATCTTCTCAGACTTTCTCATACTAGGGTCTTGCTTTCATTCAGGCACACTCTATAAACTTAAAACCACTTCGTGACAGTCTGGATCGTTGATAATCCTCGACTGTGCGGTACAACTTGAAAAATGGTATCGTGCATAGAGGTACATTGCAATCTGGGCAGTACATGACAGTCTGGCTTCTTTTCCCTGCAGCCTTACACACTTTACAGTCTGGTTTGTACCTTGCCCTTTCATATTTATCAATGAAGTGGCGCTCAGTAAGTCGTGTTGTTGTGACTTGTGGTTTTGAAGGTGTCACATTGCGTCGAAGAATAGCAGGTTCAATAAGAGCGAGACTGACATCCTGCCTGAACTTCTTTGCTGTGATCTTTTTTGTAGAGTTGGCAGTGTTGTATGTGCCCATTAACCAGGGCAGTTTCAACTAAGAAATGATATAATGGAAGGTACCATTTATAGGATCTGTGTGGGTAGGGGTAGCTTGCCGAAGTGGTCGACACCTCCCATACTTTTGTTGTGTTTTTCTGCTAGCACTGGCTTCTGAATTGTTCTGCCCTCAGGTATTCCTCGTTTTCTAACTGTCTTGTTCATAACATCATTGGAATGAACAGTAGATAAACGGTTAACTCTTTTTGTGTCATGCCAGGTAACTGCCAACATGCCTTTATCTTCTGTGGCACAAAACACAGGATGATCTGCCTTTTTCAATTTGAGTTGCTTTTTCTTCAGTGCTTCAGGAAAATGCTTCCTATTCTCAGCTACTGTTCCACATGCACCAATCTGAATTTCTTTCAGCTCTTGAAATAAAGCTGGGGCTGAATAAAAGCTGTCGCAGTAGAGAATATGTCCTTTGTTGCCATATCCATCAAGAAGATCTTTCACAACCCTGGAAGTTGCCCCAACACAACCTTCATCATTTGCCTTACCAGTATAAATTTTCAATTTCAGGCAGTTTTGTGTTTTAGCATCAGTGAGTACAAATACTTTGAATCCCCACTTTGTGGGTTTTGCTGGCAGGTATTGCTTGAAATATATTCTACCCTTGAACCTCACCATCAATTCATCTATTGACAACTCCCGCCCATGTGTGTAGTGTTGCTTATATGTAGGCAAAATAATATCCAGTAAGGGTCTGAGCTTGAAGAGGGGGTGATACCCAGGCTGCCCTCTCTCAAATCTGTTATCATTATTATTAAAATGGAGATTTCTGTGGAGCTGTTGGTACCTGTTCCGACTCATGACCCTCGAATATGGTGTATCATTCAACCAAAAATTCTTACACCAGTAGTCTGAGACTGCTGGTTTGCAACACATTCCCATATCAATCTGAAGGCCTATGAATGCAGAAATTTCAACTGCATCAGTTTTATCCCAAGTACGTTTCTTGTACTTAGCATTTCCTGTGTACTGAGAGAGGTGATTTTCTCCGTACCTATTCACTTTGTCAGTGATCAGATCTATGGCAGTGTCGGGGAAAAAAAAATTAAAAAAAAATCAATTGACACATAGTCAGTTGTGTCTGCCGTGACACCTTGTTGTTCTTCATATGAAGGAAGCATGTCAAGCTCAACAAGTTCGTTTTGAGCAAGCTTTCTCCATCTCCACAGATTATTTTGATGTGCAGTCTTGCTGTGGTCTCTTGTGCCACGCCCATCTCCTGCTTCAGATGTACTTACATCACAATCTAATCCAAATTCGTTGTCGCTATCACTTGCGTTACGATTCAGTGATAGGCCTACATCTCTACTTAGCCATGAGATATCACTTTCGGCCCCAGATTCGCTGCCAGAGTCAGAATCATCTCTGTTATAAGTCTGGTTTTCATCATCACACATGATGAAAACAAAGAATGGGCTCTTGTACTAAAAATAATGAAATTTTAATCAAAACTCCGATTATAAACAGCGATTCACGATATCATTCATGGGCGCAGCCATTTTGGAATGTTAAAAATACCCGGATGAGGCTTGTTTCGTAAAACTATCGATACGGCTGTCTGTTGCGTTGGTAGAGTTACTAATTCGACTTTCGTCGAATCTGGTCAGCAAGGGTTTCAACCGGAAATTCGACTATCGTCGAATTTGGTCAGCAAAGTGTTAAAGGTGACGAACTGGCACAAATTACGGACGCTGATTTATGGAACATTAGGAGTATTAACGGGAAAGAAGAGGAACTGGTGGAGGAAATGAGGAAAGCAAAATCAGAAATCCTGGCTGTGATGGAAATGAAGAAAAAAGGGACAAGGAGTTATGGATCTCAATGGCAACATACTGCTCAACAGTGCAATCCCCACAACTGAAAGAGCTAAAGGGGGTGTGGGTTGTACTGTGGCTAAATACAAAAGAGATAGCATCAAAGGATGAAACTTTGTCTTGGAGCGCATTATGGTTCTAAAGCTAAAAGGAGAAACCATAGTCAACCTAGTCATTGTGTGAATGGGCCAGATGAAGACGAGCGAGCAGAAGTCAGAGAAGCATTATTCTAGCTGCTTCAAAAAGACTGGACGACTGCCTGGATGAAATTATCCTTTCTTGGAGATTTCAATGCCAGAGTTGGAAATGACCATGCTAGATAGGGTGGAGTTATATGAATTTATGGAGAAGATACACTAATTGACAACGGAAAGCGACTCCTTAGATTCTGCACTGAGCAAAACCTTGTCATTTTGAACACAAAGTTCTGCATAAGTGCATGCGTACATACATCAGATATGAACCAACTAAGAATCAGAAATCAGTCATCAACTATGCCATTGTTAGGAAGAGCTCATTCAAGTATGTGTGGGATGCTAGAGTCTGGAAAGGGCCAGAGATTGGAAGTGATCACTACCTGCTGACAATTAAAAGAACTGAAAGCATTGCTCAGCCTAGGCATTGCCCATCATCATGCAAGAAACAAAATAATTGAGCTGGGGAGATATTAACACCTACAAGCTAAGAGAACCAGAAGTTGAGATCAAATATCAGAGGCTTGTTGCTATAGCAGTGAGAAATATAGAGAATATGTGATACTCAGAACAGAAGCAAAGAATAAGGTGTTAGCAGCAAAACAGAAATCCTGGGAAGAATTTGGAGAAAATCTAGAAAAAGATTCTCAAGAAAACCAAAAATTGTTCTACAAGACCCTAAAGAACACGAAGAAGAAAAAAATAGTGCCCTCTTGAATTCATAAAGGACAAGCAAGATAAATTGCTTACCGCCCCAAAGGAAGTAATGGAAAGAATATTTCTTAGAGCTCCTTGGTGGTGAGCAAGGTCAAGCCTCAGAAATAATAAGCACTATCACAGAAAAGGAAACCACTGGTGGCGAAGATGGCATCAAGATGGAAGAACTGAAGGCAGCACTGGAGAAAATCAAGATCAGCAAAGCAGCAGGACGTGATGGAATAACACCAGAAATGGTCAAATACATTGGAGCAGCAGGCGACCTATTCTCCTGAGGGTCCTGAAGGCAACCTGGTGCCACAAGATCATACCAAAGGATTGGGAGATTGCCATCGTAACACCTATATTCAATAAGGGTGACAGCCGACTATTTGGGAATCAAAGAGGCATATCTGTTATCAATGTCCCTGATAAAATTTACTAGAATCTTGGAGCAGAGACAAACTGAGCCACAAATGGATGAGGTCCAGTATGGGTTCTGAGCAAACTGAAGTACTCAGGACCTTATCTTCACACTCAGACAGCTGAGTGAAAATACCTTTGAGTATAAAGGTGAGATGCATTTTTTTCTCTTGGATCTGGAGAAGGCGAAGGTACACCCATGAGCATACTTTGGTACTGCTTGGCAAAGAAAAACATTTCAGCACCTCTGATTCATGCTGTGCAGAGTTTCTACAAGTCTTGCATATATTATGTGAGGACAAGAAACCATAAGTCACAAGAGTTCAGGACACCTTTCTTTTCATACTCCTCATGGACGATGTCATCAAAGCAAAAAAGGAGAGGACCAGAAAGTATTCAGTGGGGTACTGGAAGATGAGACAGGTTTGTATTTCAGAGCTGACATTTGCCGATGATGTTGCCCTGATTGATAAATCAGAGGCACATCCTCAATCCAACCTGCAAGAAGGAAGAGCTGGAGAAGAGAGGGATGGTCATCAGCAGATCCAAAACAAAAACCATGATATCACGAGGGGGGAGAAGGCATTAGATTAAGCTGGGAGAACAGGTCCTGGAGCAGGTTAACCACTTAAAATGCCCTGGAGCTGTCATAGACTGGAAGGGAGGCATCAAAGAAGAGTTAACTACCCGAAGAGCAGCTGCTGGGAGACTTTTTCAGGCCATAAACCGAGGATTCCTCAATAAAAGAGGAGTTGGCAAGAAGATGAAGAAGGCTGTATACCGTCCCACCTATGTTCCAGTCATGACCTTTGAATGCAAGTCATGGGCAATGACTTCAACCCACAAAATCCAGCTCCAAACCTCAGAAATGAGGTATCTGAGGAAGGTGGTTGAAGTAACAAGAAGAGACATGGTCCGCAACCAGACGATACGGCAAGGCCTCAAAACCCAGCCCCTGCAGACCCAAGTAGAACAGTCCCAACTACGATGGTTTGGCCATGTCTGCAGAATGGGAGAAGATCGGCTACCACGACAAGTATGGGAAACTAAGAGCCAGACCTCCAGGATGACCTAGAATCCACTGTGAAGACAACATTAGACAATCTCTGAAGGACCGAGGACTAGATTGGAACCGGCCAGGAGGAAGACAGCCGATAGAATAGTATGGCACTCTCTCTGGCAAACCTCAACACGCCAGGGTAGAAAAGTAACGACTAAGTAGTAGTGTAAATTCCTAAAACCAGTATTTTTCTTTATTTTTTTCTAACTTGTTCTCATGCCAGGTTTTCTGGTGTGATAGTTCACTGGACTTAATGAGTTAACCAAATATTTCCTTTTTTTTTTTTTTTTTTTTAAATTACAGCGTAGTTGATGCATTTGATGTTTTCATTACTGTGCTGTGATCTCAGTTTACCTGACTTGTCTACCACTGACATTGATTATTATAAACTTTATATCTACAACATTACATTTTATTTCATTTTTAAAAAATTCTGAGCATAGCAGTAACCTTTGTTTTAGTGGCAATGCTAACATTTAGTTTTTTTTTGTTATGTACTTACTTTATTGATCAAATCATTGTCACATAATTTTCATAGGCATTCTCTCACTATTTGTTGTTCAGACGTGATACTCTTGTAACTGATATTTAAGAATCTGACTTAGCCTGCAAACTTGATTTCCTTCAGCAATGCCAGTCCATAATCAGAAGTCTTGCTAGAGCACTTCAGGCTTTGAACCTCTTCAATTTCGTCCATGGCCAAGTCCAGCCAGAATTCATACTGGTAGATGAAGATGGAAATGCGAAACTGCTGCCTCCAGACTTTTCTCTGACTGATGTAAGTGTTAGCACTTGAAAGAAAACTGTTGAATTAGGAGTTTTGCAGCATAACTGTTCCATTATACTCACATAACTTTTTTTCTTAGGCCAAACTTATTAAAATTTTGAAGAAAAAAAATTGCTTTATCCATGACTCCAAACTTTATTTTAAGGCATCAAATGAAAAGGTAAATCCAGGTCAGTAAAATATTAATTACTCAATAAAATGTGGAAACTGTATGGAAGAGAAAATCTAGAAAGCAAGTAAACACAAAATGAGTGTGCCTTAACCCTTTCCAGTCCAATTCGCCTAAAAGCGTCCGTATTTTATCTTTTATTGTATCTGAACAGGTTACTTATTTCATTGCTAGCAACAACAAAAGTCTCGCGCATATGAGATTTTGCGAGTTTCCGGTTGATAAAGGCCGTTTTGAAGTTTGTTTTCATATCGATTGCATTTTTCTAAGTCGAGCGGTTGATTTTGTGCGATTTAAAAAAAATTTACACTTTGTAAAAATCAGACTTCATGCCATGGAAGAGATTTTCAATGAACTTTGAAGGATTAGATCTTCATGTCTGTGTTATTCCGATAGTGAAAATGATTAATCCTACTTCGATGTGGACTATGACCCCGTTATCGGTGATAGTGAAAGAAGGAAAATCGGTGCAGGAACTTGTACAATTGTAGACAGTGGACAAAGAGGCACATTTACTTGCATGGAATTCATACATGCCACACCTCGGAGATGAAAAACCTGTACAAAAAATTCAAAAACCCTGTACAAAGACCAGCAAAACCTGTACAAAAAAAAGACAGAAAAAATGTATCAAAAGAGTTAATTCGTGTAAAAAAAAAAAAAATTTCAATTACAGCTGCATCATAGAGGCATGGGGTCTTTGAATTTTAAAACAGGTCTTCATTTATTTTAAAACTAAAACAATATTTGTCTGAGTTTATTTTGCACTGTAAAAATGATGTGATCGTGTCATCATTTAGTCTATTTCTGCGCTTAATTATCACTAACAGACCAGGAAATCCTGTGTTTGATAGGACCTTATCCTTTAGCATGCTGCATTGTTTTCCAGAAAATGTGCCCTGCAGCTGCATTCTTTTTCAGAACACCCGCTTTTTTTATAGTGGATGACTTGTAAATTCTATAGTTTTTTTGGTCAATTGCTCTAATTTTTGGACTGTATAGAAATAAATGAATGATGAATCTGATGATATAAAATTTGTTGTTTGTGTACATGTTAGATGTGATAGGAAGAGAGGTATGGAAAGATGAAAAAAAAAAAACGATTAAAAAATTGTTTTTTAATTTAAAATTAAAAAAAAATTAAATTAAAAAACCAACAAACGAAGAGTCCTTTTCCTTTGCATCTCAATGAAAGTCATTTGACCAATACAAATCAAATGACGATCTGGGACCTCAAGACGCAGCAATAGAGACCGCAGTCAGCGACTCATAGCTTGACTGCCTGCGTCAGGACCAGCGAACCAGAGCTGGTCAAGACCGTGCTCCACCTCCACGTGGTGGTCCTGGAAACAGTCTGCAGCTGTGCAGGCTGGCTGAGCGAGTACGGATCGCAATGGGAAGGCAAACCCGGTCCTAATAAATGCCGTGCAGAAGTCGGATGTGTCGACCGAAAGGTGCAGATATCACAGCTACGTTGGAAACAGACACAACGCAACCACCATCCTTTTCAGGGCGAACGAGGAAGAAGAAGAAGAAAATGATGATCTTTTCGTTACACTCATCATCAGTAGCAAAGCAACAAACGCCCTCGTCAGCAGTGACATTCGGCCGTAACCCTAAACCTAATCCTAAAATTATACATACTAGCAATAACATTCTACTTTCGTTTCCATCTCTGCCATCACCCATATTCTGAGAACCGATATTAGCGCTAATAAAGACAAAGATCTCCTTGTCATCGCATTGGAGTCAGAATCCATTAAAATTAGAGCGAAAATGGCCACGTGTTCGATGCCGATTGATTGCGATTAAAAAAAATTCACAGAAAATAAACGCGAATACTCCCATTACTAAATAAAGATCGGAAACGGAAGCTAACTCTCTTGCAAATAACATTAAAAATGACGCAAATTACGGCTACGGTAGTGGCACAAGACGATTGATTTATATGTATGTTTAATAATTAGGTGAAAAAACCCGTACAGACGTTTGTACGGGCCGTACACATCTGAAAACGCAAACACCCCGTACAGATTATGGGTAAACCATAGCATGTGGCATGTATGGGAATTATTCCAGATCTATGAGCTGCCAGGGCCTAAACATAATTTGTCTGATGAGCAGCGGCATATTATTTGTTTCTTCTTATTTATACCAAAAGATGGACTTGTGAATAAACCAACAGAGCTGAAAATGGTTGGTTACGTTGTTTCAGTATGAGCGTAATTATAACCAACATTCAACAAACATGAACTGTCAAACTTGTGAGCAGGAAAAAAAAAACACATGTTCAGTGCTGTAAGAATTCAGGAAAAATGGACTCAGTTCTAGAGACAGTTTATAGTTGTAAATTGTATTCTCAACATTAGTGTAATTTGTTTGATATTCACAGTTTCATGAAAAACTGTCAATAGTGTATATAGAAGCTTTCCAGTGCAAGACTATCATAAAGATAAAGTAATTTTTGTGATTTTGACATTTTTTTAAAATGTGAAAAACATTTAAATGCGACATTAAAATATACAGGTATTAAAGTATGTACATTTTACTGTATAAATAAATGTGTTTTTGTGTTATTTGAACTAATATTAGTGTATGAATAATTTTTTTTAATTTAAGAAATAGTTAAGGGCATGAACTACAGTGAAAACTAACTTTTGTTCTAATAATATTTTCACACTTTTTATATACTCAAAAGACACAGTGTATGTCCATGAACCAAATTCTACAGTTTATTTTGTTAAAAAACATGTGATTACCATGGTAACCCCCCAAAAAAATCTGCCTTATTGCATTTTTAACCAATTTTCAAGAGACCATATCATGTTTCCTGACGTCCAAAGTTTATAAATTTGCACGCACATGTTGTGACTGACAATTAAAAATTGTTTACACGAGTTTGTTTTGATAAGTTTTTAATGATTTAAAAAAAAAAAAATATATTTGTATGAAAAAAAAAAAAAAAAATATTAAAAAAAAATTACCAAAATATCAAAATTCTCTCGTGTAAAAATAAAGATATATATGTGTAGTACATGCATGCCTAATTTGATTATGGTCTGTTAGATAGGTTGTTAGTTTTGTAATTTTTTGTTAATAAAAAGTTAATTTTAAGAAAAATGAATTTTACTCACTGAGTGCCTTGTCTTGTCCAATATACTCCATTCTGGGGGGCTGAATGTCTGTAAAATTGTCCAGAACTATATGCTGCACCTCCTTTAGCTTCCTGCAGCTCCTCCTCTGACCTTTGTCTTACCTCTTGCCTAATTTTTCTTCTTTTTACAAGTTTGTCAGCCTCATATTTCTGGCTGTTGGCCAGACGTTTCCTTAATCGCACCTGTCCAAGGCGTTTCGAGTTTGTTCCAGATGCTTGGCCATACACCTTTTTTATTTCTGCACTGGCTGATGGACCAAAGTTGAACTGTCCAATTGTCGGGCTGGTTTTTCAGTTGCCACTGTCCAGTAGTCTCGCAGGTGTGACAGAAGGAAGACATAACGTGCGTATTGATGACCATGCCAGTCAAGATGTCGATAACACTGCCAACACCTATCAGTGACTTATGACCTCTAGTTAGCCAAGTTGCATCAAAGCTGACAGCAATGTCAATGACTTCTTTTTTATTAAAAGTACGATGCTGACTCTTAGCATGTTCAGCTCGGATGATGCTGACGGCACGTTGAAATACTGTAGAGTTGTGCATGGTTTCCAAATGATCAAAAATTTGATCTGCATATTTATCAAATGTTTTCTGGTGCAGGCCAGGGAAGTATATGTTCTCACAGAAGAGATTGAACGTAGATGGGCCCATTCCAGGCATGAGGGCACCAAGAACAGCAGATTTGTTGATTGCATGTTCCCGAGGGCCGCGGCCTTCTGGTTCCTTCTTGGATGTGTACGTTCCAGAAATTGCTTTTTCACATGTGTGACACACAGCTTCCAGGAAGAGAGAGAAACCCTTTGACTTGATGTTGTCAGTTCTTGTGTGCAATGTGCTCTGCTTGCACACATTGCAACACACATTGGTGATGAGATTGTTGATGAAAGAAATGTCTACAATGGTTCTGTACATACGTTTAGGTTGGGCACAGACAGTGTTATGAGGAGCACCATTCTTGCTCGCGCTCAAATTCATTTTTATATCAGATCGACTTGGGCCAGTGGTGAAAGGCACTATTGGATCAGTGAACTATAGGCCTATCGGATACTGGTATGCAGAAATTGGTTGATGACGAGCCTACATCAGTTTGGTTATCATTCACCGCTGATTTGGTCGTACCATTGCTGAAAATAACACACTGCTGACGTGCTCTAGCAGCAGAAAATTGCGCTAGTCTTGCTTTAGTACCTTTTCTTCCCATTTTGAAGTAATAGAAAACAATTTAATGAGATTTAGACTGTTATCAAGAAAGAACTGTCAATGAAAAACACCACGATGCACAGAACTAAGACTTATTTTGTTTATGGCGGAAGTAGTGGTTGTTATCTTCCAGAGTAGCGCTCGCCAGTCAGCGGGTTGTTATGACCAATGAAAAAGATAAACACTAAAGCGGCATGAATGAAGGAATGAGGTCACCACATGAACACTCCTTATAAGGAAGTTAGCGTAAAAATCAGTGGTGATTTGAATGCCAAATCACGTAGAGCTATGAGAAAGATGGTTTCGAATTTGCTATAATCAGGGAGATAAAAAGAAATTCCCTTTTCAACTATACCACATACACAACGATGCTGACAGCATAACTAAGGTATTATTGAGAGGCAAATCTTGCTTTTTTGGCACAAATTTGCAAACCATAGCTTGGGGGTAGTGCGGAAAATATGCTTTTTGACACATAAAATGCATTTTTTATGTCATAAAACCATGCTCAATCGATTCCTCGATGATTATTTAATAAAATAAGCTCAAAAGTGAAAAATCGATACTTTGTGCCTGAAATTCGATTTTCACTGCCGTGCATGCCCTTAAGAAAAAGTTATGTCCCTTCGCTTAGTCGTATTGAAATATTAGCAGGGCTGTGGACTGTAAAGGGTTAAGAAGAGTTATGCAAACATTCATTCATCTCCTTTTCACTGCCTTGCAGAGCATGTAGCCACGTCTGCAGCTGGCCACCTTATTACTAGAAGCCTGCATCAGAGTACATGCTCCTGCAGCAGCAGTTTGTTTTACATGATGAAGATGCCAGTCCCCCATGCACAGTCTCACATTAGTTGCCGTGTCTGGCATGCTTGACTGAGCAACCACATGATGGCCCCATGCTCTTTCAGGAGTGTAAAAGGAAAAGGAATGGTGTTATTAGCATGAGGAGAAGTACTGAAGGCAATCATTCTAGAAAGTTTGAGAGAGGAGCAGGCAGGATTTTGATAAAATACTTTCTGTACTGCTACAGACTAGGGGGTCCCACTTTTATAATAGTTGAACAGAGTTTTGAATGAAGCTCACCACCTTGTTTCAGATTTGTGAACTGTTAACAGCAGAGTAAAGGTAAATTTCTGACAGGAAATAGGCAAAGAACTACAGAGTTCATTAAAGTTCATCAACTTGATAAAGATAAGGATGCAAAAATATTAAATGCAAGCTTTTTATGAGGGACAGTTAGCAGGGCCCTCTAGGATAAGAATTGAGTATGGCATGATTACATCATGCATAAAATTTTTTTATTTTTTTACCTTAAAGGTCATAGACTAGATTATGAAAGTGGTAGTAACAGAATACTAGAAAGAAAACCGCAGTGTAGTTAGCATTTCTCAGTTGATGCTAACAACAGCTTTGTAAATGCCCTCGTGGAGTCAAATACATGTAATGATTAGCATGAATGTGCCTGACCATCCCCCCCACACACATTGTTTTGTTCTTCACACCAACATCATTTATATGGTATTTCAGACTGACAGATGTAGATCTCGCTACACCACAAGCAGTGGAATCGATATTGTGGCACCAGAGATGAAACAAAGTATGATTCCAGTTGAACCTGGCCATTCTGTAGATATATACTGCTTAGGACTGCTGGCTTTATGGGTAAGAAATATAGAATACAGAGATAACACAAAATCTCTGTCCTGTATGATAGTTTCAGCAGTGTTCCTGCTGGCCATAGCAATTTGTTAAGTCATTGAATTTGGAAAAGTCCGCTGGGAGGACAACATTAGACAATCTTTGAAGGACCGAGGACTAGAATGGAACCAGGCCAGGAGGAAGACAGCCGATAGGATAGTCTGGCGCTCTCTCTTCCAAACCTCTACACCTCACGGTAGAAGGGGAACGACTAAGTAAGTACCGTAAAATCTCGCGTATAATACGCACTCGTGTATAATACGCATGCTTGATTTAGCCCAAAATTTTCTGGTAAAATGGAAATTCGTGTATAATACGCACCATAATTTTTCAAGATTTTATGAAACATTTGTTAAAAAACTGAAAGAAGATAGAAGATGCTGCGCGATAGTAGTTCTTCGACGAACTGAAAGACCATGTCACTTCATAAAACGAACTGCCCATCCATTCTATCCACTACCCACTCCAATAATGTTTTTTCTAGGTCTGGAAGATCTGGTTGTGACCCACGATTCGCCTTTTTCTTACTAGGCAACACTTGCAGCGCCTGTTTTTTCGCCATAATCGAATGTTGCACTCGTTAATGGAAAAATGTCGACTTGCTGCCCGATTGCCGTTAGATTCTGCATATTTTACCACTAAGAGCTTTTCTGCTGCAGTACAACATTTTCTCGAATTCATTTTTAGGGCTCAAAATAATCAAATGACAAACTTCACAACCAAGCTTAATATCAAAACAGGTTGAAGACTAAGAGTGCGAAATGCGTTTTACAACAATGTCTGACACGTAAGAAAACACTGGCACATTCAATTTTGCGCCATTTTCACTGTCACATTGTGACAAAAACTTGACAGACTTTCAAATGTAGGTAACTTTCGATATCGAAAATTACGTATTTTTTAGTACTCGCGTATAATACGCACCCGAGTTTTAGCGGGCAAAAATGAGTAAAAATTGTGCGTATTATACGCGAGATTTTACGGTAAGTAAGAATTTGAAAAAAGAAAGAAAAAATCAAGGCCCAGGAAAATTTGTAGAATTTAACAAATATAAGAAAGTTCTTCATGAAATTTTAACCAAAGTTTAACTCTTTGCTTCCGTATTTATTTTATTTTCCACCTTGTGCCCTAATTATTTTTTTGAAGAATTTGTACAATTTTTTTAGTGTAAATATTATGTAAATCTTTTCTGTGAACATGTACATGTTATATATATCAAACTGTAGTGAAGTAGATAGAGAATTATAATAAATAGTGTCTTTTTTGAAGGATTGATACAAGTACTTTCGGTATACTTAAAACATGTTGCATGTAAATTGAAAAAAACTCTAAAATTTTCACAGTAGAAAATGAGTTTACCAAAGACAAATTACTGTTGCAGGTAATACAACTTTCTTTGTAGTCTTAAAACATCAAGGTAATCGATTTACAGAGTAATAAAACACTGATTATTTCCACATTTAGTGTTATTCATCCCAATTTTTACTGTGGTTCCTTATAAGAATAAAAAAAATGCAATAATTGCATTATGTTCTTCTTCTTCTTGCGATCGCATCTTTGATGTTTACACCGTCAGACGAGTTCTCATGATGAATTCGACTGTTTGAAGTTCCTCTTTAGCTCCATATAGCTTTGAGTTTAGTGTTGAATCATTGGGCCAGTATATCTTTCTTAACTGGTCATACAGAGGACAATCCTGTAGAACATGCTCAGCAGTTTGTTCATTTAATCCACATGTGCACAGTGGTGAAGCAGACAATCGTAGCTTGTGCATGTGTTTATTCAGTTTGTTATGCCCTGTCCTGAGGCGAAAAATGGTTATCTGTCCCTGCCGGTCAAGAGTGTGGTAGTCGTCGTTGGGTTGATTCTGTTCTCTTTTGATAGTCTGGATAGCTCTCTTTTTCTCAGTGTATGTGATTTCATTATCTTCTTGTTCACATTCTCCTCCCTTTTTTGCAAGTTTATCTGCCTTTTCATTTTCGGGTACACCACATGAGATGGTACCCACTGAAGTATGGTTCTCTTTTTGACAGCTACCTTGTTTAGTTCATTTCTCAGATGTGGGAGTTTATCACCCTTGAGAGCTTGCAGGACAGACAGTGCATCTGTGAGGATGACTACCTGGTGGCAGTCAGAGTTGGTGTTATAAATCATATTTGCAGCTTGCTCTAGAGCTTGAACAGAATTTACCAGTGGGAATGTGCCTAGTCTCATGGTGGTTGTCAGGATATGAGATAAAGATACCAGCACCTCCATTCCTAACAGCATTTGTTGCTGATCCATCTGTATAGGCATGTATCCATGATTGATTGGGATAGTTTTCTTGGATCATACTCAATGTAGCAGTTCGTTTTTGCAGATCATTATACTCACATCCACTTGTGAGACTACTGACTGATGTATTAATTTGGAGGGCACTGCTGGCCTGTTCCCGTGGTACATGGTATAGGGTGGGCTTCAGCGCTGTCGTCTTCATGGATAGGTCTTCTTGATGCTGTATTTTAAGTCTTTTTCCCCGATGCACAAAGCTGCTACGTTTTAGACGTCCCAATGCCAGATCATCTAGTCTTGCCTTCATTGGGTGCGTTGGCATACTGTTGTACTTTTCCATCTGGATCAGGCTTTTTGTGTCTCTTCTTTAGGACAATGTCTGTAATCCAGCAGCTTTCTGCATCTCTGATATTGGTGTAGTTTTCATGGCTCCTGTAATGAGCCTGAGAGCTTGATTTTGCACCTTGTCCAAAGACTGCAGATGTGAGTTAGCAGCTGATGACCATGCTGCTGAGCCAAACTCTAAGTGTGGTCTTATTACTCCATTATAAATCTTCTTTAGATTTCGTTCATTTGCTCCCCAGTTGGTACCTGCTAATTTTCTGAGTATGCCTAGTCGTCTTCAGGCCTTTCCCTCTGCATTTTCAATATGCTTATTCCATGTAAGCCTTTGGTCAAATGTCACCCCAAGATAGGTGGGGCAGCTTTCTTCCTTGATCATGGTTGTCCCTAGGTGTCTTCTTCTTCTTGCGATCGCATCTTTGATGATTACACCGTCAGACGAGTTCTCATGATGAATTCGACTGTTGTTTGAAGTTCCTCTTTAACTCCATATAGCTTCGAGTTTAGTGTTGAGTCATTGGGCCAGTATATCTTTCTTAACTGGTCATACAGAGGACAGTCCTGTAGAACATGCTCAGCAGTTTGTTCGTTTAATCCACATGTGCACAGTGGTGAAGCAGACAATCGTAGCTTGTGCATGTGTTTATTCAGTTTGTTATGCCCTGTCCTGAGTCGAAAAATAGTTGTCTGTCCCTGCCGGTCGAGAGTGTGATAGTCGTCTTTGGGTTGGTTCTGTTCTCTTCTGATAGTCTGGATAGCTCTCTTTTTCTCAAAGTATGTGACTTCATTATCTTCTTGTTCACATTCTCCTCCCTTTTTTGCAAGTTTATCTGCCTTTTCATTTCCGGGTACACCACAATGAGATGGTACCCACTGAAGTATGGTTCTCTTTTTGGCAGCTACCTTGTTTAGTTCATTTCTCAGATGCGGGAGTTTACCACCCTTGAGAGCTTGCAGGACAGACAGTGCATCTGTGAGGATGACTACCTGGTGGCAGTCAGAGTTGGTGTTATAAATCATATTTGCAGCTTGCTCTAGAGCTTGAACCTCAGCTGTATAGTTGGAACAGAATTTACCAGTGGGAATGTGCCTAGTCTCATAGTGGTTGTCAGGATATGAGATAAAGATACCGGCACCTCCATTCCTAACAGCATTAGTTGCTGATCCATCTGTATAGGCATGTATCCATGATTGATCGGGATAGCTTTCTTGGATCATACTCAATGTAGCAGTTCGTTTTTGCAGATCATTATACTCACATCCACTTGTGAGACCACTGACTGTTGTATTAATTTGGAGGGCACTGCTGGCCTGCTCCCATGGTACAGGGTATAGGGTGGGCTTCAGTGGTGTTGTCTTCATGGATAGGTCTTCTTGATGCTGTCTTATAAGTCTTTTCCCCCGATGCACAAAGCTGCTACGCTTTAGACGTCCCAATGCCAGATCATCTAGTCTTGCCTTCATTGGGTGCATTGGCATACTGTTGTACTTTTCCATCTGGATCATGGTTTTTGTGTCTCTTCTATGGGACAATGTCTGTAATCCAGCAACCTTCTGCATCTCTGTTATTGGTGTAGTTTTCATGGCTCCTGTAATGAGCCTGAGAGCTTGATTTTGCACCTTGTCCAAAGACTGCAGATGTGAGTTAGCAGCTGATGACCATGCTGCTGAGCTAAACTCTAAGTGTGGTCTTATTACTCCATTATAAATCTTCTTTAGATTTCGTTCATTTGCTCCCCAGTTGGTACCTGCTAATTTTCTGAGTATGCCTAGTCGTCTTCGGGCCTTTCCTTCTGCATTTTCAATATGCTTATTCCATGTAAGCCTTTGGTCAAATGTCACCCCAAGATAGGTGGGGTAGCTTTCTTCCTTGATCACGGTTGTCCCTAGGTGTATGTTAGCTGATTTGTCCTTGGGGGCGAGGGAGAACAGTGTTGTGGAGGTTTTGTCTGTGTTTATTGTGATAAGCCATTTCTCTGCCCATGACACTAGCATGTCTGCTGCCCGCTGCATTCTATAATTTGCTGTGGTGACATTTTCATCAGCGCACCAGAGTACTAGGTCATCTGCATATAAGGCAGCTTTAACTCCTGCAGGGAGATCTTTCACCAGGTCATTGATGTAAACAAGGAAGAGTGTTGGGGAAATTACTCCTCCTTGAGGTACCCCCTGATGGAGCAACACTTTTCTGCTCTGCAGACCGTCAAGAGTGACTCTAGTTCTCCTGTTATGCAAGTATGACTGGATCCATTTCATCATGTTGCCTTGGATTCCACTTCTCCTAAGTTTTGCAATGAGGCCATCTTTCCACACCTTGTCAAAGGCCTGCTTGAAGTCGACCCAGATCGTTAGGACCTTTTTCTTCTCCTGGAAGGCATCTTCTATTGCTTGAGACAAGTAAGTAACTTGGTCTTCTATACTGTAGCATTCTCTAAATCCAGCTTGTTCCGGCACCAGGATCTGCTCAGACTCTAAATACCATTTCAATCTGTGGTTGACTATTCGCTCCATAGTCTTCCCAACACAGCTTGTGAGACTGATTGGCCGGTAACTTGCAGCCTCGGTCTTACATTTCCCTTTCTTTAGTATGGGTATTGTGATGGCTTCTCTCCATACTTGGGGTACCGTTCCTTTCAACCAGCTGTGGTTGAATATCTCAAGCAGTTTTGTCTTTGCTGCTGAGCTCAGATTTACTAGCATTTCGTTGCTGATTTTGTCTGGGCCGGGTGACTTTTGAAACTTAAGCTTGGAAATAGCCTTCTGTAGTTCTCCTAGTGTGATGGGTTCCCTCATTGGGGCAGGAGTATCTGTCTGTCCCATGGTTGCCAGTATTTCTTTTCTTATCTCTCTCTGATGGTCTATGTTAATGGGTAAGTTGCTTTCTGAACTGTATCTTCTAGCAAACAAGTCTGCAGCTTGTTTTCCTCTGAAAAGTTTGCCACCTTCATCCAATGTGATAGTCTGCCTTGGTGAGGAATGCTCTTCATTTAGAGACTTGACTAATCTCCAAAGTTTCCTGCCGTCTTTCTCAAGGTTCAGCGATGCCGTTTTAGTTCTCCAGCTTTTCCGTTTTTCTTCTAGCTTTGTTCTCTGAAACTCTGCTACAGCCTTTTTCCATTTGTTGTGAGTTTCAAGTGAAGGCTGAGACTCTGCGTCCTTTCTAGCCTTGTCCATAGCTTCCTGACGTTCTTGGAGTGTGCTGGACCAGTATGGTATGTAGTTACGCCGGCATCCTTTGGGAATGGTTTCTTTTGCAGCTTGTAGTATGCATCTGTTGAAGTCTTTTACCACTTCATTAATGTCTCTGTTCTGTACCTTGAGGGTAGACAGCAGCGTGTTCACCTGATGCCTGAATAAACCCCAGTTGGCTTTTTTGTAGTTCCATCTTGTAATGGCTGGGCCTGTACTGAGAGTTGCACTCTGGACAGTAAGAAAGATTGGGCGATGGTCGCTTCCCCCTAGTTGGTCTCCTACTTCTCTACTAATAGATCCAGCTATATCTGGTGTGGAGAAGGCAAGATCTGGTGTTGAAGTTGTGTGCCATCCTCTGGAGTAGAAGGTAGGAGTATCTGTGGCATTATTGACTAGGATTAGGGAGTGATCATCTTGCCAAGTTTCAACCTCTTCACCTCTGTGATCCAGATGGTTATAGCCCCAGCTCTGGGAGTGGCTATTAAAGTCTCCAACTGCTATAAAGTTGGTGGCTGGTACCTGTATAGAGCTGAGACTCAGGGGTTTGTTGTTCGGACAGTAATAGTTCAGGAGTTCTATTTCCATCTTGTCTACCTTTATCTGCAACAGCTGATATTCTGCTCCATCCATGAAGGTTTTCCTTTCGTGTGCAGGAATGTTATTCCTTACAAGAGTAAGTACTCCTCCTTTTCGTCTATCTTGTCTGTCGGATCTGAAGCATTGATATCCCCTTATTTTAAAGGTTTGATCTGCTTTCAAGTGAGTCTCTTGGATACAGCAAACACTGACTTGCTTCTCATACAAGATGTTTTCCAGCTCTGTCTTTTTGCTGTATCCAGCCTGCTTGCTGTTCACTCCCTCTGCATTCCAGTGCATCATGACAAGTGGCACTCTGGGTTTCTCTTTTTCTGTTTTGTTTTGGTCAGTAGTTCTCCTCCGCCGTCTGCTGACTCCACAAGACGGTCTAGAGGGTCCTCCAGTAGCTGAGGGTGGGCTCTGTCGAGGCTCAGAGCCCGGCACTGCACCTGCCTGGTGGAGCTCCACAGGGCGAGCACCAGAACGAGATTTATTTGACGGTGTACTCTCCATAGAAAAAAAAAAGCGAGTTGCATGATACTGTGGTTTCCGGTGCGCCTTCTGGCCCAGTATCTACGACTTTAGCACCTGTTCAACGGGAGAGTGGGCTCATCCCTAATCTGTTTATGTTCCCAGTAGTAGACTATTCGCAAGCAGCCTGGGGGTGTCACTGCTCTGCGCGGACCTTGTTTACCGAGGCGGCGTCCGAGCTCGTATGGTGAAAATATGGTTGCGTTATCTTCAAAATAGCCCTGTCTTTCCCGTGGCTTTTCTGCCATCCTGCAACTTTGAGTTAGGGAGTTCTGAGCTCCAGTCTCTTTCCCAGGCATTTTATCCTGGCCTGGCACGCATACAGAGGACCCCACTTCTGGTTCTAAGTTAGCAGTTGGGGATAGGTGGGGTAGCACACTGTGCATTCCCCGTCATCCAGGGGGCTCTCCAACTATGCAGAGCTTGCACAACGCTGTGCTCTGGTTCTGGGCTCTCCCAAGGAATCCTCACGTCCTGCACAGAGCCACTTCCCGATACCCACCACCTGCCAACCCTCCATTGTAGAAATCTCCTGCATGCGGCCATCCAGTCAAGAGCCAGTATTAAGTCTGGTGCCCAAGTGATCCCCCCAAGCTCAGTGTGCAATGCTGGGCTCTCATCATGCTGCAACACAGGAGGGATTGTGATGCTCAGCCATCTCTCTCAATTCTGCACCGATAAGTGACATCGGGGACTTAACTTTGCCTCAGTACTGGGAGGCCCCGTTTCCGGGTACACCACACACAGCCAATTGAGGCAACGGTCGCCATGGGCGTGATAGACGACAAACAGTGAAGAATGAGGCAAGAAAGCATTTAACCCATGAAGTGGGGGTGGATTGGTGCAGACCAGAGCATGTACCACTCGCCGGTGGGTTCTGCATCTACACCTATAGGGTTCCACCCACTCCTCAGCCCATTTAGTCTGGCCCCTCACCCAGGACCTGTCCGGCTTGGGTGACCCTGCCAGGAGTAAAACTCCCGCCGGCATAGCTCCCGGGATCATTGAGGCGCTCAAGCTCTCCAACCACGGCAAGGTAGGCTTACATGTGGAGAGGTCCCTAGGTGTAAGTTAGCTGCTTTGTCCTTGGGGGCGAGGGAGAACAGTGTTGTGGAGGTTTTGTCTGTGTTAATTGTGATAAGCCATTTCTCTGCCCATGACACTAGCGTGTCAGCTGCCCGCTGCATTCTATAATTTGCTGTGGTGACGTTTTCATCAGTGCACCAGAGTACTAGGTCGTCTGCATATAAGGCAGCTTTCACTCCAGCAGGGAGATCTTTCACCAGGTCATTGATGTAAACAAGGAAGAGTGTTGGGGAAATTACTCCTCCTTGAGGTACCCCCTGATAGAGCAACACTTTTCTGCTCTGCAGACCACCAAGAGTGACTCTAGTTCTCCTGTTTTGCAAGTATGGCTGGATCCATTTCATCATGTTGCCTTGGATTCCACTTCTCCTAAGTTTTGCAATAACGCCATCTTTCCACACCTTGTCAAAGGCCTGCTTGAAGTCGACCCAGATCGTTAGGACCTTTTTCTTCTCCTGGAAGGCATCTTCTACTGCTTGAGACAAGTAAGTAACTTGGTCTTCTATACTGTAGCATTCTCTAAATCCAGCTTGTTCCGGCACCAGGATCTGCTCAGACTCTAAATACCATTTCAGTCTGTGGTTGACTATTCGCTCCATAGTCTTCCCAACACAGCTTGTGAGACTGATTGGCCAGTAACTTGCAGCCTCGGTCTTACATTTCCATTTCTTTAGTATGGGTATTGTGATGGCTTCTCTCCATACTTGGGGTACCGTTCCTTTCAACCAGCTGTGGTTGAATATCTCAAGCAGTTTTGTCTTTGCTGCTGAGCTCTGATTTACTAGCATTTCGTTGCTGATTTTGTCTGGGCCGGGTGACTTTTGAAACTTAAGCTTGGAAATAGCATTCTGTAGTTCTCCTAGTGTAATGGGTTCCCTCATTAGGGCAGGAGTATCTGTCTGTCCCATGGTTGCCAGTATTTCTTTTCTTATCTCTCTCTGATGGTCTATGTCAATGGATAAGTTGCTTTTGCATTATGTAATTTTCAAACAAATGAAGAATAATATCATATACAAAATTTTTACACTTGTTTAAGGTTTTAATAGTATCCCTAATGCATGGAGGCATATCTGGAGTAATCCTTATATGACAACCAGCTATGCACAATGCTATAATATACATATGTGGAAGTGAACCTCTGTCTGTGAGGCTAATTACATCCTCATTGACTCTTAAATCATCCACACACTTCCAGGGATTCCTCCTGTGGTGAAACTTGTTGAGAACCCAGCATTGCACACTAAGCTAGGAGAAGTCACTTGAGCCTCAGACGTAATTCTTTGGCTTTGACTTGGTTGACTGCATGCAGAAGGATCTCACTATAGACCCAGTGATAGGCAGGGGGAGCTGAGAAGGGGCTCTGTGCACGATGTGACAATTCCTTGGGAGAGCCCAGAACCGTAGTACAGTATTTTAGCTCTGCATAGTTTGAGAATCCTCTTGCCCCGCACTTCTCACTTCTAGCTTGGGGCCAGATGTGACAATCCTTTAAATGCAAGCCAAGCTGGAGAAACTGGGGCTCATGACTTCAACTCAGCAAGTTTCGGAATGACAGAAAAGCCACAGGAAAAGCCTAGATCTACAGAGTAGATAATACCAAGGAGTCTTCAACTTGGTATTGGCTGCTAAAGAGCGAGAGGCTCAGCAGCCCTAGTTCAGCAACAGTACTATCCCTAGCTTCATCTTCTACCTAGGCCTAGTGATTAGATGTTACTGTAGGTCTAGTTCTGTTGCTTTTCGGTCGGCCAGAATAGGACCACGCCCACTTATCAACTAAATCGAATGTGTCTAGCCTCTCTGCACTGATTCCATTATTTGACAACAAACTGTGACTACCAAACAATCATCGTCAATGTCAGCAATGTTTCTGAGTAGTTTGACACACTTATTAGCCTAGGTGGCTTAGAAATTTTAAATATAAGGCTTGACATATTTCTGTAGCAATAGCAACGAAAAAAAACAAACACGTGAATCGTCACACAAATTGTAATAACATCAAAACATGCACACAGGCTGCTTAACTACACACAAATTAGTTGTTTAATATAGTAGCAGCAGTCATTTTATGCATTTTAAAATATGAACTGCATTAAACTAACAATTTTTTTTGGCATGGGCATCAAATCTGACCAACGCTGTGAGCATTGTAACGGAGTCAGAGAGTTAAACCATTAAAAAAGTTTGTAACCAATAACACAATTGCACCAGCTTTTTAGGAAAATGTAGAAATGGTGTACATTGCAGATTGAAAACTAAATTAAATGGCTATTAAAAATACATGCACACCTTTTCAATATTTTCATGGTACATTGGTCAGTTTTTCAGAAAAAAAACTGGAACGGCATTGCACTGTTCTTTGAGTGAACATTATCTTGACTACCCATTATAATCATCCCAGTATAGAGGCTTATAATCTACTTTATTCGGATTTCACAGATCTCTTCACAGCACGTTTCAGGTATTTTTAACATGAACATTGCCATATTTATTTACAATATTTTAATATTTCAGGTATGTATAGCATGGAAAAAAAATATATATATATATTTACACACACATATACACACACATTTACATTTTACTGTATTATGATGTTTCAGATGCACTACCCAACTACACATTTCAGTGAGAGAAAAGAAGGAACTTTGGACTTTTCCTCGGTTTCAATGGTAATATAGAAAAGCGGGTCACATTACTTTAGTTGTGTGAATAACTTCAGGAATAAATTAAAGATCTGTATTTGTGATTAGGCTGGTTCATTTAATAAGTAAATGAACTAATCTAAGTTACACATCATGTGTGTGTGGCTCATCCATCTAGGAGCTCTTTAGAATATTGTTTATGGTTTAGTTCGTCTTCTCTTGTAAAAAATTATTTTTTCCTGTTTTCATGACCTGTTCCCCTCTTTCTTCCCTCCAGGAATATTTTCTCTAATCATTGCATGTCCCCCTTTTCTATAACATGTCATCTTAATTATTTCTTTATTGGATATTTGGTCTTACATATTTAGATTCTGTTAGTTCACATCTCAGGTGCCCCTAGTCTCTTTGTAGTAGTACTGTCTTGTGCAAAGGTTTTTTTGGTCATTTATGTGGATTAGATATCATTTTGGAAGTCCAATTATTGTTTGGCAAAAGAAACAGAAGAGATCTAGACATCAGGATATTGATGATCTTTCGAAGACCTGTTGTTTAAATTATTTTCTGCTTTAAATATTGATGAATTTTGTGTCTGACTTAATCTTGTTTTTTTTTCATTTTTTTTTTTCATGCATATAGAATATCTCTAGCAATAAGCATGAGAAAATTGAATACATTGAGTGATCAATATAGAAATGTTGATGGCCAGTTTCGTTTATTATAATCATGGCATAGATAATACACTCACGCACACAAAGGCACATGCGTACACATATATTCTAATGGCATATTGTATCATTTCATCACAGGAACGGAAACTGGGTATTTTCTTAATGAAGCTCCTGTGTCCAAACCCAGTGTTAAGACCAACAGCAGATTTCTGTCTCAGGTCAGAGTATCTTTGCCAACCTGTGGTTGCTGATGCACCACCTGCAGAAGGGCAGGCTCCTTTTTCAACAGCTTATGGGTAAGCACTGGAAACTTCCATAGAGGCAGATTAAAGCATTATAATTTGTGACTAGTATTCAGCAGGGAGTTAATAGTATTCAGATTGGTAAAATTACAGATTGAATTTCTGTGATTGAGGTATGGTCAATCATCATCATTATTTTCCTTTGCGCTCTATATGGAGCATGGCGCCACCACCACTGAAGCTGGTTCCTCTTGCAGGAATCCTGCACCAAGCATTCACATGTCCTTGCAGCGGCAATTTGTTTTACATGATGAGGTTGCCAACCTCATGCACAACCTGATATTTGTCACCTTGTACACCATGCCTGTGGGTGCAGCAGTCTAAGTCTTTCTTTGTCTTGTCAGAGACCCCCCAAGGGACTACACGGGGTATATGGTGAAAACTTAAATGATATTGATTTATACGGGATGTTCAAATGTCTGTAAATAAGTAGTTTTAAATGTAAACTTTTTTTCTTTCATTTTTGGAAGAAACATAAGGTCCACGTATCTTTTGGCCAGTAATTAACTGCCCCTCTTTCTCATTAGAGCAAAGAGATAAAGGTAGTCCCATAGCAGATACTGCTGTAGGGGAGTGAAGTGTTAGAGACTTTACTATACTAGGTCCAGCATTGACAGGTGGGTGACCAGATCCATTAACCTCACTGCTTTTCCTTCCTTAACTCAAGAGCAGTCAGGTTCCCATTTACAGCTAGGTATACTGGAGCATGACGCCACCGTGTTTCGAACCTGGAACTTTTTCCATGAGAGGCCAGCACTATAAGCACTCTGCCAGATGCTCAGAAAACGGAGAGCAAATGCATTGAAATTGGGTGGATGAAATGATGTACTAGGGTGCTTCAAATGAAAACCGTAAATATTTTTTTTTCTAGATTTATTAAGAAAAAGTGACACACAACTGTATCATTTTTCGACATATTACCATTGCATTCTATACAAGTCCCCCAGCGCCTACGATGTGCATGGATTCCTCTAGAAAAGAATTCTTTTGGTCGCGTGTGTAGCCACTCATGCACCACCTGCTGCACCTCTTCATCGGACCTGAAAGTCTTTCTTCCCATCGTCTCTTTGAGTGGTCCAAAGGCGTGGTAACCACTTGGGGCTAGGTCTGGCAAGTACGGCGGATGTGGAAGACATTCAAAGTGTAGGTCCTCGATGGTTGCAACCGTTGCACGGGCAGTATGGGGCCGAGCATTGTCATGTTATAACAAGGCACCTGTACTCAGAAGTCCACGTCGTTTGGATTTGATTGCGGGTCGAAGATGATTCCTGAGAAGATCTGTGTACGTGGCACTGGTGACCTTGTTCCCCCTGGGCATGTAGTGCTTTAAAATAACGCCTCGTTCATCCCAAAAGAGAGTCAGCATAACCTTCCCTGCAGATGGCTTCGTGCGGAACTTCTTCAGTTTCGGTGCGGAGGTATGGTGCCATTCCTTGCTCATTCTCTTGAGTTCTGGCTGGTGTTAGTGAACCCAGTTTTCATCTCCAGTAACAGTCTGTCACAGAACTCATACCGTTTCAGAATTTCCTACTCCACTCATACACTTGCTGGAGTGACAGGCATGGATCACCGTACTGGACCTTCATTCGCCGATGAGTTTCTATAGGTTTCACCCCTTCACTGTTCAAAAAACGGATAACAGAACACTGCTCCTCTTTGGTGCATGTCACTAGTGGGGTGGCCATCTTTAAACTCCTACTGTGACGTCAGTGGTTCATCTGCACCATGATGTCACCTGCAGGACACTCTTGACGTCCTTAGCAACAATACTGCCAACTTACATGACAATGGCATGGTTTTTCGAATTTCTATAGCAAATTTAAGGTTTTTATTTGAAGCCCCCTCGTATATTGATTTGAATGGTTAAATAAGAAGCTAATCTAACTCAGGCTATTTTTGCAGGAAGATACCTTTTAATTAGTGTCATATAGCTTGATGTCTTTTCATTGTAATATTTTTTGGCTTCTCTGAAACAGCCAGGATCCTTCAGGTGGACGTAACTCAGCAAGCCCAGCCTCAGTCCTTTCACAGAACAGCAGTGATGGCATTGTCTATGCAGAGAGTGGTGCAGGAGTTCAGGTGCAGGCTTTTAAAAAAATTTTTTTTTTAAATCATCAGTGGGAATTGTAATGCACAGAATATCCCACAGACCAGAATTAATCTTAAAGATGACAAGTGCCAGTGAAACAGGGAAAGAGAAGAAGACACTGGTGATGGACAGGACACACATTGTGGAAAATACTGATAGTACTACATGTTGGTCCTTATTCTGGAATCTTCAGGTAAAAGAGGTAGAGGGAGACACACAAAAAACGCATGGAGAAGAGAACTGCTGGAGACAGAAATAAAAGGGAAATGAGGAAGACATAGAAAGACCTTAAGCTGATGGCATGGGACAGGAGGACTTGACATGTGTTTGTTGAAGGCCTCAGCTCCTTGAGGAGCTGAAGGGTAGTGATGATGAATATTAAAGATGGTTTTGTACAATTGAAGAAAATGTTTAATAACACAAGTTTGAAAGTTCATAAGGGACCCAAAGGCGCAACAATAGAGAATGCAGTCAGCGACCCATAGCTTGACTGCTTGCATCAGGGCCAGCGAACCAGAGCTGACCAAGACGCTACTCCACCTCCAAGTGGTGGTCCTGGAAATAGGCTGCATCACTGCAGTCTGGCTGAGAGAGTAGGGATCGAAGAGGGAAGGCTAACCCGGTCCCAAAAAATGCAGTGCGGTAGTCGGATGTGTCGGCCGAAAGGCGCAAATATCGCAGCTTCGCTGTAAACGGGCACAACGCAACCAACGTCCTTTTCAGGACGAACGAGGAGGAAGAAGAAAGTTCATAATAGTCTACTTTTGGTCCTTTTATATTTCTTAAATTGCGTGGAGGTAACCAGCTTGAATACTGTCCTGAAAAGTTGTTTAGCCCAGTGATTCTCAACCTACCAATTGTGTGTCATTGGAAACATTGCAGTGGGATGCGTCCCTTACTCAGAATTGTTAGCGGCATGCCTTTGGTTGAATTCCTATAATCAATTCTTATTTGTCAATTTTGGTACATGGGTCGCCAGCTTCACAAACTGTTTTGGGGGTCAGATGGCTAAGAGGTATGGCGTCCGCCTCTGTTTCTTAAGGTAACAAGTTCGATTCCCAACACGGAATATTTTTAATGGAAATGTTTTTCAGGACCAGTGGTTCCTAATGATGCCAGACACCCCCCTGATCTCATGGGTTGTGAGGTCAGATGCCTAGCCTTCTCGGATAAGGGCGAAAAAATATGTCCCGTGTGCAAATTGCGCACATCAAAAATCCGGTGCTTTGGCGTTCGTGCTCTGTGCTGAGATCCTCCTTGTGTGATCTAAGGGAGGAGATTGGAGCATTGTCTGTGTGCAGTGAAGATAGTCTTTGAAATCCAAACCAAATTGTGAATTGTGGGTCATGGTGGTAAAAAGGTTGAAAACCACTGATTTAGCCCATTTGTTTGATGTCTCCATCATTAAGAGTTTGTATAGGTTGTTTTATTGCATTGTGAAATATTCAACTTGTAGAAAATCATTTTCTCATTTCTAACATGGTAAAGTTCCCTGTGTAGTTCTCAGGGGTCTCTTAGGAAACTGTCACAAAGTGAATTTAAGTTTAGAGTTTGTCTGAGTATATAGACAAGATACTAGTATGAGAAAGTCTGAGATGATAGATTTTAGATGAGGATGACAGTGATTGTGGAAAGGTGAGACTATTGGCTTCGAGGGTGAGAACCGAGATTGACTCTCCCTTGCCACTCCTGACGTATTTAATAGCTATAGGCTCACCACCTCTGACTACCAATAAAGGAGATAAGGTTTCGTTAACACTTTGCTGACCAAATTCGACGATAATTTCCGGTTGAAACGCTTGCTGACCAGATTTGACGAAAGTCAAATTAGTAACTCTACCAACGCAACAGACAGCCGTATCAATAGTTTTACGAAACAAGCCTCATCCGGGTATTTTTAACATTCCAAAATGGCTGCACCCATGAATGATATCGTGAAGCGCTGTTTCTAGCGAAGTTTTGATTAAAATTTCATTATTTTTAGTACAAGAGCCCGTTCTTTGTTTTCATCATGTGTGATGATGAAAACCAGACTTATAACAGAGATGATTCTGACTCTGGCAGCGAATCTGGGGCCGAAAGTGATATCTCATGGCTAAGTAGAGATGTATCACTCAATCGTATTGCAACTGATAGTAGCGACAACGAATTTGGATTAGATGAAGGTGATGTAGGTACATCTGAAGCAGGAGATGGGCGTGGCACAAGAGACCACAGCAAGACTGCACATCAAAATAATCTGTGGAGATGGAGAAAGCTTGCTCAAAACGAACTTGTTGAGCTTGACATGATTCCTCCATATGAAGAACAAGAAGGTGTCACGGCAGACACAACTGAATATATGTCCATTGATTTTTTCAAACTTTTTTTCCCCGACACTGCCATAGATCTGATCACTGGCGAAGTGAATAGGTACGGAGAAAATCACCTCTCTCAGTACACAGGAAATGCTAAATACAAGAAACTTACTTGGGATAAAACTGATGCAGTTGAAATTTCTGCATTCATAGGCCTTCAGATTGGTATGGGAATGTGTTGCAAACCAGCAATCTCAGACTACTGGTGTAAGAACTTTTGGTTGAATGATACACCATATTCGAGGGTCATGAGTCGGAACAGGTACCAACAGCTCCACAGAAATCTCCATTTTAATAATAATGATAACAGAATTGAGAGGGGGCAGCCTGGGTATGACCCCCTCTTCAAGCTCAGACCCATACTGGATATTATGTTGCCTACATATAAGCAACACTACACACCTGGGCGGGAGTTGTCAATAGATGAATCGATGGTGAGGTTCAAGGGTAGAATATATTTCAAGCAATACCTGCCAGCAAAACCCACAAAGTGGGGATTCAAAGTATTTGTACTCACTGATGCTAAAACACAATACTGCCTGAAATTGAAAATTTATACTGGTAAGGCAAATGATGAAGGTTGTGTTGGGGCAACTTCCAGGGTTGTGAAAGATCTTGATGGATATGGCAACAAAGGACATATTCTCTACTGCGACAACTTTTATTCAGCCCCAGCTTTATTTCAAGAGCTGAAAGAAATTCAGATTGGTGCATGTGGAACAGTAGCTGAGAATAGGAAGCATTTTCCTGAAGCACTGAAGAAAAAGCAACTCAAATTGAAAAAGGCAGATCATCCTGTGTTTTGTGCCACAGAAGATAAAGGCATGTTGGCAGTTACCTGGCATGACACGAAAAGAGTTAACCTTTTATCTACTGTTCACTCCAATGATGTTATGGACAAGACAATTAGAAAACGAGGAATACCTGAGGGCAGAACAATTCAGAAGCCAGTGCTAGCAGAAAAATACAACAAAAGTATGGGAGGTGTCGACCACTTCGGCAAGCTACCCCTACCCACACAGATCCTATAAATGGTACCTTCCATTATGTCATTTCTTAGTTGAAACTGCCCTGGTTAATGGGCACATAACCTACAACACTGCCAACTCTACAAAAAAAGATCACAGCAAAGAAGCTCAGGCAGGATGTCAGTCTCGCTCTTATTGAACCTGCTATTCTTCGACGCAATGTGACACCTTCAAAACCACAACAACACGACTTACTGAGCGCCACTTCATTGATAAATATGAAAGGGCAAGGTACAAACCAGACTGTAAAGTGTGTAAGGCTGCAGGGAAAAGAAGCCAGACTGTCATGTACTTCCCAGATTGCAATGTACCTCTATGCACGATACCCTGCTTCAAGTTATACCACACAGTCGAGGATTATCAACGATCCAGACAAAGACTCTTGCAGAGGCCTACAGCTACAACTTCAACCCCAGTTAATGAAGGAAGCAGCTCAGACTCCAACTAGAGGTACTTAACTACTCAAAACATTCACAAACACTCATTGTCAGATGCCGCAGACACAGAATACACTCAAAAAAGACAAATACAAAAATTAAATTTTCTTTGCATTTTATTCACAATTTTTGTTAGCCTTTTATGTTGAAATACATGGTTATCGTTAAATCAGTACGTCAATCAAGATTATTTTCTTCATTGCCATCAACGTCCCTAACATTTTATTGCACTGACATAGAACAAATTCACTAAACACTGGAAAAATATCATGGTTTTAAAACATCTCCTGAAATTTCTATAAATAACCACACAAATTCAAGATGGCCGCCATGATCATGTGACCAATTTGCATAAAATATATTTATTCAGATGTAGCAACCATTCATAATGGCGCTCTGAAAATTTCAAAACCCTGTCTGTTTTTCAATTTTTTATGAATTTAAAACAAAACCAGTTATTTTTAAAGAAATCGGCAAACAAACTTTGTAATGGGAGACATTAATGCACTGGATTGCTGGTTAATCGTTAAATCAGTACGTAAATCAAGCTTATTTTGTTCATTGCCATCAACGTCCCTAACATTTTATTGCACTGACATAGAACAAATTCACTAAACACTGGAAAAATATCATGGTTTTAAAACATCTGAAATTTATATAAATAGCCACACAAATTCAAGATGGCCGCCATGATCATGTGACCAATTTGCATGAAATATATTTTTTCAGATGTAGCAACCATTCATAGTGGCGCTCTGAAAATTTCAAAACCCTATGTCTGTTTTTCAATTTTTTATGAATTTAAAAAAAAAGAAGTTATTTTTAAAGAAATCTGCAAACACCCTTGGTAATGGGAGACATTAATGCTCCGGATCGCTGGTCAGCAAAGTGTTAAAGTCCACAGACACACTATACAGACAAGTATATAAGTACCGTATAGTTATAGAGAAACTGCTCCAGTGAAATTATATATAGTTTATTAAAACAAAAACATCAATCCACAGTAAAAATAATAATAACCCGGGTAGGTGTTTCTAACGTCGGAAAATTTTTACCCAGCCTAATAATAACTCAAACGCCTAATACAATAAAATGACCGCAATTATTTTACAAAGAAAATAAGACTACGTGAACGCAATTATTTACAGAGAGAAGAGGACTGGGGAAAAAAATTAAAATTAAAACCCACAGTAACTCCTCATAAATACGCAAATAATTACCTAGAGAAGAAGAGTAAACTCAAATAATTACATGGACACAAAGAATGGGACCCGTTGAAAAATAAAATCACAGTAAATCCTCACAGAGACAAAGAAAGAATATGACCACCACTCCCTGGGGCATGTCATAAAAGATGATTACTATGAGGTTGTGCACAAGACTGGCAATCTCCCCATGTCAAACAAATTGATACACAAGTCACTACTACAAAAGCATGTGAATGCTTGGTGCAGGAGGACTAGCTGCATTGTTGGCTCCATGCACCATCAGGAGTGAAAAGGAAAATGATGATGGCATGGGAAGTCATACAACTTTATTTTAATATGGTCGTCTTGTCTTACCTTTAGGTGATTGCCAACACCAGGGTTCCACCACCGCCTATTGTTGGAGATAACCTGGCTGGGCTTAACCAGCCACACAGTGCTGCCTCACTCAACCCCACGTTACCACCAAGCCTTCCGCAGTCAGGATCCGTTGTGACCTCACCACTACAGCAGTATCAGCTGCAACAACAGCAACAGTACCAGCAGCAGTTCTTGCAGCAGCAAATACAGCAACAGCAGCAGATGCAGCAACAGTCTAACGTGTTTGAGGTTAACCCCAGCCCCCAAGTTGCGGCATCTAGCCACAGTGGGTCCTTTGAAATTGGAACGTTTGATCCTAATGCTTATGAGGCAAGTCAATTTTCCTTGATATATTTGTTGTCTGTATTTTAAATTTTATTAGCAAGAGTATTACAGATATGGCCGTGTGTAGTTCCGGGGGGAGGGGTCTCTGAAGAAAGTATATGCACCCTCAGGCATGGCGTACAAGGCGAATAAAATTAGGTTGTGCATGTGGGGGCTGGCAAACTTTTTGTGTAAAACAAATTGTCACAGAAACTTTCGCTGCAAGAGCATGTGACTGCTATATGCAGGTTTCCAGCCAGTCTAGCTGCAGTGGTTGCTCCATAGGGAACACATAAAATGTTGGTGAAAACAGACATGAGACGTGAGTTTGGGAGTTCAACCTAGCCAGGGCTCTTAGGCAAAGAAACAATTTACAAGTGGCATTATATGTATCAGTGAATTTTACATATTTTCCCCTTGTAATGTACTGTTCTGTCAGATAACTTCCCCTTGACATGCTTTTAAAAACATCTAGTGCTCATCTTCTCCAGGTTGTGACGAGCCCACATCCTCCAAGTGCTGTCAGACATAGTGAAGACTGGGCAAATGGGATAGCTGTGAGCAGTTTTCCAGACTCCAATGGAATAGGAAATGAGCTCGGGGCCGCCAGTGATGAGGAAGCAGTCAGCGTAGATGATTTTGAAGATGCAGGTGATGGTGCCGAGGGTGAAGATGAGGATGAAGGGACAGTAAATAATTGAAGCTTGCTAGTTCTTAGTCATTGTCAATGTTCCAGTAGTAGTTCATGTTGCTTTCAGAAAAATGACATTACTCTGTTATTTTCGCTTGTTTTAAGCAATTATGCTTGTTTGGTTCAGTATGCCATTTACCTCCTGCAAGTGCACAGGATTGATTAATGTCCCTTTTTTCTCTCCTTACACTGCATTGGGGCCACCAGTTCTGTAGGTTGCTAGTCACGTGCAAAGATGTCATATAAATTGCCTCTTACAGCATACCTGGAGAACCCCCTTTCTGCTCTGAAACCCCCGGGAAGAGGCCTGCGACCATATGCATTCATTCATTTTCTTGAGTCTCCTAATGGAGCATGAGACCACCACTACAACTGGTCCCCTTGCTGGAAGCAAGCACCAAGCTGTCACATACTGTAGCAACAATGGTTTCTCTGGCAGTATGTTTTACATAATGAATCTGCCAGCACCACACACAACCTCATATTAACTCTTAGTATCCGGCAAGCCTCGTGAAGTGGCGCGGGTTTAGTACCAATTTTACGGCTCGCCAGTTCAAGTGGCGCGCGACGGTAACGATAGCTAAACTAGCTCGTAAAAACGCGGTTTTAGCTCCCGTATAGTAAGAGTTAATCACCTCCTACGGCTTGCCTGAGGGTGCAGTAGTCATATTCTTTCTTTGTCTCTTCAGAGACCCCTGGGTACTATCTACAGAGGGCGCCTGTGACCATATGCCTTCATTTATCTCCGTAACACTCGTTTGTCCCTCGAGTTATTTTTTATTTTCTTAAGTTTTGTCCTTGTTGTGGCCTTTCATTGCAGATTGCATATTAGGGCATGAAGACATTTCCACTTTATTCCTGGTCTTGAGAACTTACAGCAGAAGTTCTCTTTAATCTTTTACCATTATATTGTCTGGCCCAGTGTAGTTCCCAGGGGCCTCTGATGAGACAAGAGAATGAATAAACCTACTGCTCCCTTCAGGCATGTCATGCAAGATGACTAATATGAGGTTATATATGGGGGCTAGCAATAAAAGTTGCTACACAAACCACGGCTACAAGAGCATGTCAATAGGTGGTGCGGGTTTCCTGTTAGGAGATCAGGGGCTACAGTGGTGGCTGCATGTTCCACAAAGAGCTAAAAGGAAAATTATGATTATATTGTCCATTTTTAGACTTGTCAGCCAAGTCGGAATCCTGATTGCATGTTACATTTTCCCCCCCTGTAACATGACATTGCCTAAGGAGTTAATGATCTCATCCCTCCTTAGTAATTTCTTATAAATAAGGCTCGGGAGATAAGCAGTGGCATTATTCTTCCTTGCTGTACAGTGCACATTTAAGGGATTGCTTGAGTTTATTTCTGTTGCAGATTAAATTATAATGCCCTCATTGTAATGTCAGCAGTTGTCTGCACTTCACTTCTAAAAAAAAATCATATTTTTGAGTTCACAGATTCCCAGTAAAATATGAGCCTATGACTGTTACTTACTGTCCATTATGCAAGCCCATTGCCATTTAATGGGCTGAAGCAAGGGCTGATATTTCTGATTGTCTACTGCTAAACGATGTAATTTACCCAGTAGTTGTTAGGGGCAAATTTACATTGCTCTCTTCCATTTGGATCTCCCACTTTTTTGGCATCCACTTGTGTTTTTTATTTTTAATGTATATTTTTGTGATGGAAGTGTCATCCATTTGTAGATGTTCTGTTTATTTTATACTTCTTATGAGTGATTAATGAGGTTTGCCGTCTTGATGGCATAAAGCAAAGTTTGAAGTATTTCTTGGTCAGAAAATGTAGAGTATCTGTGGCTATAGTGTGATCTCAACTATTACAGTTTAAAAGTTTGAGCTGATCCAAACATTTATTTAAGATGGAACTTCAGCACACTGTGAATGGAAAAAACGAATGAGGAAGCACACAGGTGAGATAAAGTTGTACTAAAAATATGTACAAATATATATATTCAGTTGAATATGAAAAAAAAGTGTAGCCTTAATATGAAGTCCTATAGCAGATACTGATGTAGGGGAGTGTAAGTATTAGAGTCTTCACTAGAACTGTGAGGTGTGGTGACCTGTTCCATTCCTCAATGCCTTTTCCTTACCTTACTCAAGAGAAAAATGTAGTATCCATTTCCAAGCTGGGGGAAATTTAACAAAAAAATTAGTTGAACATTCAGGTTGAAGCAGGAGCTAATTCGTTAGAAGGGAAATTAACAGTGCGTCGTCCGTTTTTTGGGAAACGTGACCCATAATATGTGATAGTGTTGAAGCTTAAGTGCGACGAAGTTAGTGCTACAGCCATGGACATCACAATGGGCCAGGTTATGTTAGCTCTGATAAACAAGGATACTTTTATGCTTGCCAGAATCTCAACTCTATGACTACCTCCACCACATTATCAATCCAGCCTTTAAATTCTTCTCTAGTTTCCAACCACCCTTGTATCCTGCACAGTCGTGTTGCTTTAACCCTTTGCTGCACTTTCACATCACACAACATCCTTCGGAACACATGAAGAAAAAGGTGTGAAGATCAAAACTAAGCAAGTTACCCAGAACTGGAAAGCTTGGGTAAAGATCTTTCCAAAAATAATTATGCTGTAAGGACACCAGAGCAACAACTTATTAATTTTCCACAATGCTTCGTTCTATTTTCTCCATTGTTCTAATTTTACTTTTTATGTCAAGAGATGAAATCCCATTTCATAGCTTCGGGTGTTATTCTTCTCCAAGGGCTATGGCTACTGTCAAGCACATTCTGCTCACAGATCTAAAGTGCATCAGCTCCGTTAAATAAGATGATCTTCAGTATAGCTAACCAGCACAGGCTGAAATACTCGCATAGATCTTTTGAGGCAAGAAAATGTGATAATAGATTTGGTGTGCGGAAATGTGCACATTTTCACAATACGTGCAGTAGAACCCTGATTATCTGATTGAATATTGTGACAAGGATTGTCTGGATAATATAAATTTAGGATAATTTAACTAATTTTAAAATAAAACAATTTATCAGTTAGTGCACACTTTACAAAGATGATTCAACATTATGCTGTATTCTACTAATACAGTAATAAAGAACATTAAAATAAAAAAAAGTTTGCATAAACCATTTGTATACTGCTTCTACTTTGTCATTGTCAGCCTTTTTTCATTGTTTTTCTGCTAGTGCTACCATCTTCACTTTTTAATACAGAAATGAACTCACTAATCTTTTTAATGTCAGAAATAGTGGCTGCCCTGACACCATTATCTTTCGGTATTTTCTTCCCGGATTCCCCCCTTTTTTTCAACAGATGATTTCCACTTTGTCAGAACAACACATTTTCTTTTACTTGACATTGTAAATTTCATACCATCCCTAAAAATTAGAATTGGTTTGAAAATGAAACTAAACTGGCTATGCTACAGTCTGGGAATAATTACCACATGGGCTGACTGCGACCAAATGGGTGCATATGTCACAGACCATGCCCTTGGTTAATTGACAGTTAAGATAATCATAGTTCTACTGTACTTTCTTTCTTTGTGAGATTATAATAAAATCTTATAAATAAACTGGACTGTCATATTATGAAATACAGAAAGGCAAAGCATCAAGTTGTATTCTGTACCTCCCATAATATTCACTTTCTTCAGTTTATGTGTATATTATATATATAATTAAAAAGTCTTTCTTCTTTTAATCTTTCTGTTGTGTATCCAAAGTAAACAATATATTTATACAAACATACTCTCCTAGCTTAGTGCTGTTACAGGAGTAGAAAATTGTTACCACGTGAAAAAGCTCATTGCATTGTATTCCCATTGAATCAGATCACACATATTGGAGAATACAAAATAACGGCCTGATTTAAATCAGTTCAGAGATATTTGGGTGCTATTTTGTACAGATACTGAGCAGGTCATCACCATTTTATATTCCAACATGTTTATTGTGCATTCTTTTATTAGGTCAGGCATACTTTAAAATGCAAGTAATGTAGATTCATGACATTAATGAAAACTCTCAGGCACATCACCATCATCGACACCCCCCCTCGATAAATTCAGTAGCTACAATTTATGTTTGCTTTTGTATGATGAGCAAATTGGTCTGCAAGATCATACACCAGTGTAAAATGTTTTAAGTAGCCTGTCACAATTAAGGAAAGATAGTTTGCATTATACATTAATTTAAACGTGTATTTTTCAAACATGGAATTAAGCACAATTTTGTCACTTATTTCATAAAACGCAGTAAATACTTATCTGAAATTGTGCAATGCTATTTTGTTTTAATTAGAAATTCATAATGCTGTTCGTTTATTTTTTTGTTTTTAAAGCACTGTCATGTTCTCTATCATTTTTGTGCATTTTCTTGGAAAATAAACACATTTTATTGAAATCCCGTTTCCCCTCCCCCATTTCAGTTCACATCTCAGTGTGAAAGATTAGATGATTGATGAGTGCTTCGGATTTGTTGTAGCAGCAGTGGCTGGAAAAATTATGACTAGAGTGTGATGCTAGACCAGGGTTTCTCAGCCGGGGTTCCACAGAACCTTAGGGTTCTGCGAGAGATCGTGATTGAAAAAAAAAAACGTCATTTTTGCAACTTTGCATGCCGAGCAATCCTGAATGGTAGTGCGCAATAGGACCGTGCTCGCTCTTGCACATACCATATTTCATTAGCATCTTGTAGAGTAGAAATTTGTGATAAGACTTTTAGGCCTAGTTGGATAAGGTTAAAAAAAAAAAAAAAGGAAAAACTTTCTTCTACCTACATTATGGACTTGCATTAGAGCTGATATCTTTTGAGGGAAGGGGAAAACCAAACAATAATTGTTGGCCAAAATAAACAGATCTGCAGGAAAAAAAGAGCATTTACATTTTTATTGGATTATTATATTTATAACTTATCACTAAGGTACCATGAGCTGTTAATATAATAATTTGTATGCAGGTGTTCCCTGAGGCCTGACAATTATTTCCTCCAAGATTAAAAGGTTGAGAAAGGCTGTGCTTAGACTGTATAAAGAAGCTATATGTGGAGGGGGGACAGGAGGAACAAGCAGCATTTCAAACATGAAGATCATGTACAATTAGTTAGCAACTCTAGACACCATCACAGAGTAGATAAATGGCAGACACCCTGGTATACCAACTATGAGGACTTTGTGAAAGCATTTTGATAGCATGCCATCGTCAGATTCCTTTTCACTCTTTGTGGAGTCACCACTACAGCTGGGTCCCTTTTAGGAAGCCTGCATGAAAGCATTGGTTTCTATAGCAATCTGTTTTACACAGTAGAAAAACTAGTCAATACCAGACTTGTGGCACCTACAAAGAAAGCACTGAATTACATCACAAAAGGCTTGTACCAGACAATATAGGTCAAAACCGACGGCCAATATTGCACACTTTTAACTCTTTCAGTCCCAAGCAAAAAAGTGGGTTTGGCCCAAACAAAAATGGCCATACCAGTATGTTTTTATTGTTTTTGTTTGGAAATAATTTTTTTAAATGTTCATATTCATAAATAACAAAAGTCCATAATGGATGGCTATACTTTAAGAAAATAGCGTTTTTGAGTTGTCAAAATTAGAAAACAGCCCTAGAAAGGATCAAGAGATACGAAAGCCAGTATACTGTTGATTGGGCCAAATGGGTCTAGCGGGAAGTACAGTATACTGGCTCTTGGGGGTTAAAGAGTTAATTATCCCAAATTAAGCTATCACTATAGTGGGTTCCCTTGCAGAAAGCCTGCACTAAGCAGTCATTCGCTCTTGCAGTGGTGGTGTCTGTGGCAACTCATTTTACATGATGAGGTTATATGGCATGCCTCATATTAGTCGCCTTGTATGGCATGCCTGAAGATGCCATCGTCATATTCTTTGTCTCTTGAGAAGACCCCCTCTAACTACACAGGCCAAATTCAGCCATAAAAAAAAAGGTAGTCCCATAGCAGACTTCACCATACTAGGTCCAGCATCGAGAGGTGGGGGTAACCAGTTCCTTTCCTCGCTGCCTTTTCCTTCCCTAACTCAAAGGTCAGGTACCCATTTACAGCTGGGTAGACGAGCGTGATTCAAACCAGGAACCTTTGCAGCAAGAGACGTGCTCTAACCACTCTGTCAATCGGACGCTCACATTCAGCTGTGCACAGAAAAATTATAAGACTGCAAATTTAGAGTGTGCCATCAATTCCATGTGCTTTTGTTATTCTACTTTATATTTAACCACTTTCCTTTGAGATCAAAATAGTATTTGTTCACATCTTTGCTGCTCAAAATCTCTTTGTTCCACTCATCGTTATTGAGCTGAAACATTGCATGCAGCTCCTTTTCTCAGTACATTTAAATCTATTAAGTTATGACTGGCTCCTTTTCTCAGTACATTTAAATCTACCAAGTTATGACTGCTCCTTTTCTCAGTACATTTAAATCTACTAAGCTATGACTGAAATGATCCAGATATTTGTATATAACTAAAACTCTGTGAAATAAGGTGTAAATAACTCCATTTAAGTAAGAGTTGTAAAGTAAAGGAAATTAAAAAAAAAACTGAATTTACATTGTTTTTTGTATTTGAAGGGGAAGACTTTGGATGGGGATCTGCCGATTAAATCAACATACAAGAGGAGATTAAATCAGGCAGCCAAACAAATGCAGAAAGGAAGACACAGCATGGAATACATTAAGAACACTTAACCTGCAGAAGCTGGACCCAATTATTTACAGGTGGATCAGCAACCAAAGCACACACAAAACATCATAGGACTAGAAATACATATTCTCTAGCCAATGGAACATTTTCTGACTCTACTAAACCTCCCTTTACACCTAAACCTGGAGCCTCTCATGCCCTGGACCTGTATATCAAGAACACCATCCATGACATTCAGCAGCTCCGCCCTCGTAGATTGCATTATTCCAATCTCACTTCGGCAGAGTCTAGTGCTCTCTCCCTTCTTCGCCGTAGAGACGACATTGTCATCAAACCGGCTGACAAGGGAGGAGCCATTGTCGTCTGGCAGAAGGACTTGTACCTAAGTGAAGGTAAAAACCAGTTGACCAATGGCTCTTTTTACAGGTCCAGGACCAGCGATGCGACTGTCTCTAACAATCGCATTGTACACAACACTATTAAACAGCTTATCACTAGTAATGATCTTCCTCCCGAAGCATCTCATCTTAGGATTCATGACAGCTCTTTGGGCAAGCCTGTATTCTACATGCTCCCCAAAATTCACAAGATCGAAAACCCTGGAAGACCTATTGTCTCAGCCTGTTCTTGTCCTACTGAACACATTTCTGACTTCCTCGATAGCATTTTCCAGGCTATCGTTGAGAATCTTCCCTCCTTCATCAAAGACACCAATCACGCTCTTACAACTTTCTCCTCTATCCGACTCCCAGCTGACCGCTCCTACCGTCTTTTCTTGCTAGACGTCTGCTCTCTGTATACCTCTATTCCCCACTCTGATGGTCTCCGAGCTCTTCGGTTTTTTCTGGACCAGCGCACTTGCCCTTCTATATCCACTGACACTCTTCTCTGTCTTGCTGAACTGGTCCTTAAACTGAATTCCTTTGAATTCAATGGTCAGTTTTTTGACCAAATTAGTGGTGTTGCCATGGGAACGAAGATGGGTCCCAGCTATGCCTGTCTGTTCATGGGCCGCTTGGAGCATCAGATATGGCAACAATACTCCGGTCCTTTCCCTGGGTTTTACCGCAGATATATCGATGATGGCATAGGTCTCACAGATATGTCTGAGACTGATTTACACCGCTTCATCGACTTTGTGAACCACTTTCACCCCACCATCAAGTTCACCTCCCTTCTCTCCACAGTATCTGTCAACTTCCTTGACATTACTATTTCTATCACGCCCTCCGGCCTTAATACCTCAGTATACTACAAGCCGACAGATGCCCACAGCTACCTCCTGTATACCTCTTCTCATCCTCGGGCCTGTCGTGACTCCCTTCCTTTTTCACAACTTCTCCGCCTCCGCCGTTTATGCCAAGACGACGATGACTTCCACTTACGAGCAAATGAGATGTTGGATTTCTTCCGTAACAGACTTTATCCAGAACATGTTCTCACCTCTGCTCTCCAACGTGTGCTCCCCATCTCTCGTCAGGAGGCCCTCAAACCTCACCATAAATCCACTTCGGATAGAGTCAAATTAATCTTGACCCATCATTCTCACAGTTACTGTCAAACAGATCCTTTTCCGCCACCTCCCTATCCTCCAAGCAGAGCCTGTGACCCAAGAAGTATTCAGTGAAGCACCTTTGGTGGCATATAGACGTGACAAGAACTTGAAGGATCTTCTTGTTCACAGCCGTCTCCCAAAGGAGAATGCCACTCACTTTGGCACACTACCCTGTGGTCGGACACGATGCAACACGTGCAAGTATGTCATCTCAACCCAGAAGGTGTCCTTTCCTAAGGCTACGTACACCATCACTAGTAGCTTCACGTGTGAATCGCGCAATGTCATTTATACGATCATATGTAAACGTTGCTGCAAAACCTATATTGGCCAAACAGGCAAACGACTTGGGGACAGATTCAGCCAGCACTTAAATGACATCGCTCAGCAAAAGTCCACACCAGTTGCCACACACTTCAATAGTCCTGACCACCATGGTCCCATCGACATCCAGGTCACAGCGATCCGATCCTGCTCCTCTGACACTGCCAGCCGAGAACAGCTTGAGAACCGTCTTATCCACCGCATGGGGTGTCTAAAACCAGCCGGTCTCAACACTTTTCACACCTTTGTCTGAGGTCACCCTTTCCTCTCTTGCTCTATTTTACTCTTTCCACTCTTATCCTATTCTTCTATTTGTATGCCATATAGATTTTTTTATTTCATATTTATTTATCTCCCACTCATTCTGTCCTCTTTTATTTCCAGTCCCCACTTTTATCACGTTGGGTAGTTTATTGTCCGGTTTCGTTTTTTAGTTTCTTAGTATGTATTGTGTACATCCGGCGGCGGAAGTCACTTTCTGTTCAGCCACGCGCTCATCAACAGACAGCGATTTTGATAGAATTTCGGTTCTTGCCTTCAGGGAAGTACCCAGTTTTTATTTTATTTAGTTTTTATGTGTCCTATCTAGCCTTCACTTTCTTTCCTTTCCTGACGAAGGCCTTGTGGCCGTAACGTAGACTATTTTCTTTGTCTTTTGTCCTCGTAAGACGAATCACCTTTTTTCAATTTTTTTTCAACCCCATCCATCCGAACATTTTCAAACAACTTCAAAGCTGAGGCATCGACATGGATCGAGTTACAAAAACAAACAAACCAGGATGGCAATGCCAGATCTGCCTTGAGCTCTCACCGACCAATAATTTTGCAGGTTAAAAACACACACACACACAAATACAGGGTGTGTATTCTTTTATCTGAAATCCTCGTGGACAACTTTGTTTCGGAAACCAGATTTTTTTTATTTTCAGATGTCGCCCAAATTGTGTTAGAAAAGTAGCCAAGATCGTCCTAAATGTGCTTAAAAAATAGTCAAAAGTCATCCAAAAATAGTAGGAAATCGCCTAAGTTGTGATAAAAAAGGAGCCCACAGAAACTTTCAATTCTAAGAATATTTAAGTTTTCGGGTGTTTCGAATAAAAAGACAACACAAATGTAAAATCCTTTCTAGACTACATTTGGGACTGCACCCTGTGTGTCAATCAGCTGGCCAGAAATAATAATAAATACAGACATGTGGAAGGGAAATAGGTAATAGTCAGTACTGCTGCAGATTAAAGAGAAAAAGTGGAGACGGGGAGGAAATAATCTAAGCGTGCCCCTGATTGGAATCCACAAGCGAAGACAAGAGTGGGTAGGCAAACAATACCTGGAGAAGAATAGCAGAAAAGGAAGCCAAAGTATTCAGGACTCGAGCAGTGCTGAAAAAAAAGACAACCTCAAAAAAATTAGTGGCTAGAAACAACTGTTGCTGAGTAACAAAATGGATCAATGATGATGATGTTAATGACAGATACAAGTGATAAAGCCTATATCAGTTTCTTACTCCTGTTCTGGGATAGATATGTTCTTTAGCAATACACCTTTTCACAAGCAGCATAATCAAACTTAATTGAAAGAATGTATACTGAATATAGGTTATTACAGGTAAACTCAAAAAAAAAAAAAAAAGCCACAGTATGTCGCAGCAGTGCTTCCCCAAACATTTTTCCCATGCAGAAACCTTCAACTCTGCCTTCAGCAAGGTGTTATGCCTTTTTACGTGGCCAAAATATTTCAGCTGTCTAATTTTGATCTTCATTAATTCTCTTTTCATTCCTAGGTTTACCTGTTTAAAAGTTCTCAAAACCACAAAATGCCAGTAGTGTGTGCAAAATATCATCTGAAAATAACATTTACTTGGTCAAATACAGTTTACATTCAAAGTCAAATATAACGTATACTTGGTCAAATACAGTTTACATTCAGTCAAATATAATGTACAAGGGGATTGACATAAGTCTTGGGCCTGACCATGAAGGACATGTCACAGAGAGCTGAAATTTTGTACAGAGTTTATTCCTTTTCAATATAGCCACCGTCTGAATTGACACACTTCTGCCATCACTGCTTGACCTTGAAAAGACCTTGGGAGTAGAACACCCTATTTTTCAAACTAAACCAGTCATCACATGCCAGTATAACCTCTTCATCGCTGTCAAAATGATTTCCTTTTAGCTGTTTTTTTTTAAGATTTGGGAATAGAAAAAAGTCTGATGGAGCCAAATCTGGAGAATATGGTGGGTGTGGAAGAGTTTCAATATTCAAATCGTTGGCTGCTAGCTACACAAGCCGTGCTTTGTGAGAGGGCGCGTTGTCTTGAAGCAAAGGAAGATTTTGAGTGCGCGTTATCCCTCGTTTCCTGGTCACAACCTTTCTTAGTTTTGTGAGAAGAGCTGCATAGTACTGTCCATTAACTGTGTTGCCACGAGGCAGATAATCTTTCAAAAGGACACCTTTGCCATCCCAAAAAACAGTCAGCATCACTTTTCCTGCAGATTTCTGCGCCCTCGGCTTGACAGGTGTTGGGGAGCCCGGGGTTTTCCATTGCATGCTGGCAATTTTGGATTCGGGGTCATAATGGTGTACCCAAGTCTTATCTACTGTCACCATGGTCTCCAAAAAATGTTTTTGACTGACACTTTTTGAGCAACTGTTGACAGCAATTTACCCGCGTTTGCTTCTGTTCACGTGTCAACAGTCGCGGAACCAAGCGTGCACACACTTTTCTCATGTTCAGTCTGTTGTGTAAAATTCTATAAACTGTTCTTTCACTTAGTTTTACTCTACTAGCTATATCCACAATTGTCATTTTTCGATCCTGGTCAATGATTTTCTTCACTCTTGTTGCATTTGCATCGTTGCACTCTGAGGGTGGTCTACCAGATCTTGGCAGATCAGCAACATTTGAGCGGCCGCACTTAAACTGTTGACACCAGTTTTTTACCAAAGTATATGAAGGACCAGAATCACGAAACACTGGTTCCATTTCCCTGTGTATTTCTGTAGGTGTTTTTCCCTGAAACATCAGAAATTTTATCACAGCTCTGGCCTCCTTCTTTTCCATTGTTTTGTCAAATTTTTGGAGCAGCAGATCCGGTCAATAGGGTACATTGCACCGTAGTGGGAAAACTCATTGAAGAAACAAACGCGTACTTTACACATTCAGTGCAAATATGATGAACTTTAAATGTGCCAAGTTTCATCTTCTTCCTGTGAATCCTTTATGGTCAGGCCCAAGACTTATGTCAATCCCCTTGTATACTTAAACTTGGGATTGTTTTTTTGTTTTTTTTGCAGATGTTAAATTCTTGGCGTATTTTTGGGTAAATGAAGAATTCTTATTCAAACAGACAGGCGACTATTTCTTTCTTTGCTTTTAACATTTATCAAAGATGAGAAGTTTATTCACGGAAGTAAGAAAACAGCCCACTATCAGAAAAAATTACCTGTGTCACTCTGAGGGGTATTAGGAATAACTGGCGATAGTTTATAATTTTAAAGCATAATTTGACAATTTTTTACAGAACTACTGACAATATTCTGCATGATCATGCTTCTACAAACAATGGCTATGAAAACTGCTACAATGTCAATATTTCGACACAATTTCATTGGAGAAAAATTATTACAAATTTAATATGAACATTAAGAATCCAACAGTATTACAGATTTAAACAAATAAAATGTTCATGAAAGCACACAATCAGGAGAGAAAGATTTAATAATACAAAAACTGATTTTGAGGTAGATCAATGCATTTAGATCACATATAAGAATTTTACAATGTGTAACAAAACTAGCAAGAACCCGCCACAACATGAACAGAAATAATCATGTGCTCTTTTTGCTGCATGTCCTGATGATGACACTAATTCTCCTGTGGTCGTTTCATTCCTTTTTATTTCAACTTGACTGGATCTTTGTGGTCACACTTATCATGACTTATGGTCAATGGATCTTTGTGGTCACACTTATCATGACTTATGGTCAATGGATCTTTGTGGTCACACTTATCATGACTTATGGTCAATGGATCTTTGTGGTCACACTTATCATGACTTATGGTCAGTGTACCACACACACAAATTTTATGGTATGCATGCGCTTCTAATGGGTGCTCGATTTAGCTGTCACATATAGCTTTTCTGTATTTCCCTGAAATGTTGGTGGGGGCTGGTTCACTGCTTGTTACACAATGTAGCATTTAGATAATTGTTATTGTTGAACAGAATCGACGTCATTGCACTCTGGGCAAAGCCATAAGTACTCAGTCTCCCTCAGTATATGAATTCTAACTGTTCTTATAGCTCGCTGGTTGTATACATGACAGATACATCCTCTCATATGTCCATCCCTGTTTGATGCCGATTTCCAACAATCTTAACCTTGTTGATTCATCTATTGCAGTGTCGTTATCTGACATGCGATCATTAACAGTCCTCAGTATCTCTCCCATATCCATATCCAGTGTCCCTACAATAAGTGCTCTTGAGGCTAGTCTGTCAGCTCTCTCATTTCCGCGCACGCCTGCATGACCAAGACAGTAGATCCACACTTGTTCCTGCAGATTCGAAGCTTCTATGAATGTTTTCCATTCATGCCATCCATTTTTAACCTTCCAAAGCATGGACTGAAAGTGTGATACAATAACTGCCTTTTTAAATGAAGTTTCAGACAACCTTCTTAAGGCTGCCACTACCTCCATTCTCAAGCTGGAGGTTGTTATCATGTAAATCCCGCAATGCCCAGCGACAATTCTGCCTTTTACTCTAGCAGAGAATCCGCAGCCTGATTTATCACCACAGATTACAAACTCAACAGTGTAAACAATGTAATTTAGACAATTAGTAATATGGAGATCTTGTATGATACAGTTAAAATATATAAACAAAACACAAATTAGGATGTTGGATTAATTTTAAATGTGTGAGCTGGCACTATATTAAAGTGTATATAATAAATGTCTGATTAATTTTAAATCTGTGAGCTGTCCCTATATATAAGTATATATATCAAGTTCACTGGAATAAACTGGCACAGAATAAAAATATTTCATTACAAAACTAGCAAAAGAATGGAAAACATGTGAGAAGAGATGGATTTTAAATCCACCCTCCAAGCAGTCCCTTTGACTAAATGGACACAAAACAGCATTTGATTAGTGCCTGACTGGTGTTTGGTTTGGTTTGTTGAAGTTAACGACAACGGATATCAGGCCTGACTGGTGAAATTTTGCATGTGGTGCAGAAGTATCTCCAGACTATTGTGCAAAATATTTATGAATTACTATATTAGTAATTTTAATAAATAAATAGCTCTAAAGCCACACTGAAGTTGGAACTATGTAAGTGACTGAGTGTGTGAAGTCAAACTGCACAATGTGCTGTTTCTTAATTCTTCTACATATTTTTTAGAAATAACTGATCATTTACTTAAACTAAATTTGCTATTTCTGAATTTTGGCATATTTTTAGATATTAAAAGATTAATACCGAAATTATTTAAAAAATTTAATATCAAACATTCATCATCAACAACTTTAGCTCCCCAAGGAGCATAGGCCTTCAACAAACATATGCCAAGTCTTCCTGTCACATGACATCAACTCAAGGTCTTTTAATGTCTTCTTCATCCCCTTCGTGTCTGTCTCCAGGTCTTTTCTCCATTTTCTCTTTCATCTCCCTCTACCTCACACCTCTTGTTCCACTGGCATTTGTTTGGTTCTTGTCTTCAATTCCACATTGGTGATCCTGTCATACCAATTCAAAGCTTCTACTTTACGCAAGACCCATTTATAGAAGTATGTAGCTTTGTTTGCTTTCCATGTGTGACAGCGCCATCTTGAGGTCTGTCGTTCTCGGCGCTGGCCCCATCTGGGCAGTCATGTTGTCTATGTGGTTTAGTGCCTTTTGATCACGTTATCTTCAAGCAGATTTATTACAAGGCCATAATAAGCCTACATATTAGTTGTGTTTTTGCTCTAGTTGTGTAAATCTGTGTTTTCATGCATTCTGGAGCAATAATCGCATGTGTTATCTGTGTGGCGCAGATTAATCCGCGTAGCGCGCAGTAAATTGAGTGGTTAGGCCAGGGCTTATAAAAAGGGGTAGCAAGCGGCGAAACCGGTCTATATTTGAGAGAGCCGTCCAGTGAGAACAGACTAAGAAGACACACAAGAGCCAAGCTGTAAATGCCTTGAGCGCGTGAGTTAATTTAAATTAGCATTAGTTTTCTAGGATTCTGAAATTATATCGATGTGGCTATTTTAATGTTTAATGGAATAAATAGATAGATAGATAGATGTGAAAGTTTAAGAGCGATTATTTCATTCTTCAGAAAGGCAGACATAGTGTGAGGCTATTTCACTGCGAAATTTAGATAAGATTAACAATCGCAAGATAGCAACCTCGTGGTGATAAAAGGCGGTGATAGCGAGTCTGATTAAACACGCTCCGCGTGTTAAACCTATAATATGCTATGCCGAGCGACACGCGGTGTATTTAGTTCCAGTTTTTGGTTAAAGCCAAGAATATTATCCTTTAATGTAAAAGTAATTAAGTGTATTTCACGATTATTGATTATTCTACTGTTTATCTTTAGTGGTTACTTAGAAGGGAGAATAGTCATTTAGATTTCTGGTGCGTAAGGCAAGTTGAGACAGGTGTTTCTCTGTTTGCTCCCGGTGGAGCATGGAAACACCAATGCGGCTGGTGTCCACCACAAGTCAACAGAAGCATTTTTATGCTGTTACAGTGGTTGTTCCTGTAATAATGTGTTTCATGTGATGAGTTCCCAATCTCGTCAGGGGTCACATATGACACGTTTGTGGCCAGGCACACCAGTCGTCACTTACGACATGTTCAGAGTGCGAGAACGAGTATTGATGTGGGTCGGTTGAGAGGTAGTAGTTAATTCTCATTATTGAGATTATTTGTTGTACATGTATTGAAGAATATTATTTTATGTCCAGTTGATTATTATTGTTATGTGAACATGGTTTGTGAGAGCACGTGGGCGTACTTAGAGTTGTATATTTCTCTCCTCCGCTCCTGAGGGAGCATGGGGCCACCGGTGTGGTTTGTCTCAGCATGAAGCATTCAGATGCTCTTGCAGCAGTGGTTTCGGTAGCAACCTATGTTACCCGGTGCGATTGCCAGCCTCATGCACAACACCATACTAGTCGCATTGGACGACACGCATGAGTGTGTGAGATAGTTGATGATATCAGGTGGGCGCATGTTTTCTGTATGGTAAGTGTTATTATCCATGCTATTGATGTTCACTTAGACATTGTTTTATTTATTGTTTTTCAGACAGTCTATGAACACTGACTGGGTGTTCGTTTGATTGTTTGTTGGATTGTTCGTTTGGTGTTCGGTTGTGTTCGGTAGAATTAAATGTTGATCTGCTTAAGGCTTTGGGTTGCTTGAATTGTTAAGTCTGCTGCTGAGAGGGTTGCAAGCAACCAATAATTGCAACCCCTGTCAAACGATCCTTTATAAATTTTCTTGGTGCACGGGTCTTGGGTGTGAGGTACATCTAGCCCCTGTCACAAGTGGCGTCGTCGGCAGGATTGACAGACAGCACGCAGTGAAGCAACTCTTCAGCAATCAGAGCAGCAACAGCCGAAACAGTAGAACACCCAGTTCAGTGCAAGGCAAGGGACGGGATCATCCAGTTTGTCAAGATTTCTAGTCAACTCTACTAGCAACAAGATGGCGGCACGCAACACACGTGCTGCTAGTAGAACTGATAACGAAGATGTGGCTGAGGTGGATGACCCTGTAGTAGGGCTAAATCGTCAACCAGAACGAGTGCAGTACATCGTGGTACCTACTCACAAGAGGGTGCGGTGCTTTGGGGAGCGCACGGGTCCTACGGCCGAGGAATATGTCAGAGAGGTGAGAGCTGCCTGGAGAGTAGGGATGATGAGTAAAGAGGACCAGGCAGATGTTATTCTTGACAGTGTGACCCCAAGTGTCCGTAGGGAGCTGAGGATTCAGGCTGATGACGGTGACCCAGAAGCAATGCTACATTCCATTCTTAGGGTGTATGGGGAGCGTCGGAGCATCCCAGAAGTAATGGCCGCGTTCTACTCTACCCGGCAAGGTGCAAGGGAGTCTCTTTGGGAATTCTCCCATCGCATTCACGAGGTGTTTGAAAGTGTTGTAAGGGCACAAAAGCAGAACAACGTCACTCCTTTGGCACCATCCTTTCTTCGTGACCAGTTTGCTGCTTGTCTGAGAGATGACCTACTAAGAAAGCTTGCAAAGGAAATAATCATCAAGGAGCCTACAGCATCGTTCACGTCGGTGAGGGACTATGCCCTACGGTTTTTGGAGACTGAACCCACTTCCGGGGCTGGTGTTGCCAGTGTCGAAGCAGCTTTGGGGGCTTGTGTTGCCAGTGTTGAAGTGGCAAGAACACAGAGACTGTGTCAGATACGCATGCATTAAACGCAGAAGTAGAGCGGCTGAGAGCACAGGTGGCTCAATTAGAGGCTAAAATTGATGCGATGTCTCAGGAGCAGGGGAGACGTACCAGGACAGTTCGTTGTTTTAGATGCAGAGAACTAGGCCACGTACAGAATCGATGCCCACAGGCGTTAAACTAGACCCCTCTGCGGCTGGGAGTCAGGTTACAGAAGGGGAGCAGAATGACTCAAAGATAAAGATGGTTGGTGGTCGACCGGAGTGTGAGGCGCTTATTGCAGGGAAGAAAGTCAAAGGCGGCCAGGGATGTAAGGGTAGCAGGAGGCGACCCAGGGCACCAAGGAAGCCTAGGAAAATAAGATGCTTCAACTGTGGAGACCTTTCGAACCACATGGCAGCCAAGTGTCCCCAGGGCCCGCTTCCTAAGCGATGTTTCCATTGTAGGTCCCCGGACCATTTGATATCGGTTTGCCCATCAAAGAGCGCCCTCTCTAAGCGTACCAACACATCTACATTGCCGTCACAGTGCAAGCCAAGAGATGGCCGTGGCAACTGTCACCATAAGGGCGCCGGGAAAAGTGGTCGGCATTTAGAGGAGGAGACTCATCTAAAACTCGTTGAAGGACACGTTTCCAGGCTACGAGGGGCGCACGTAAGAGCAGAGCCACCGTTGCAGAGTTTTGCAGCAGTCCGGAAAGAGAGATGTGACAAGCTGTCGTGTTCTACTCCACTACAGGTCGGAGAATTGGTGAAGAAGAGAATGCACGACGCTGAGAGATCCGAGATTCGTGATATGTGGTCAGAAGACGAGTACGTTGTAGTTCGTGCTCCCACAATGACAGGGGGTCCATATATCATCCAACGAATGGACAGAGCGAGTCCGAGCATTAGAGTAACCAGCAATGACCTGAGACGAAGTGAAGGAAAAGGTGATCCTCCAGATTTGGAGAATACGACTGAAGCGCCTGATTTAGTGCAGTTGTCGGGACGACAACAAAATCAGGCGGGGAATATGTGACAGCGCCATCTTGAGGTCTGTCGTTCTCGGCGCTGGCCCCATCTGGGCAGTCATGTTGTCTATGTGGTTTAGTGCCTTTTGATCACGTTATCTTCAAGCAGATTTATTACAAGGCCATAATAAGCCTACATATTAGTTGTGTTTTTGCTCTAGTTGTGTAAATCTGTGTTTTCATGCATTCTGGAGCAATAATCGCGTGTGTTATCTGTGTGGCGCAGATTAATCCGCGTAGCGCGCAGTAAATTGAGTGGTTAGGCCAGGGCTTATAAAAAGGGGTAGCAAGCGGCGAAACCGGTCTATGTTTGAGAGAGCCGCCCAGTGAGAACAGACTAAGAAGACACACAAGAGCCAAGCTGTAAATGCCTTGAGCACGTGAGTTAATTTAAATTAGCATTAGTTTTCTAGGATTCTGAAATTATATCGATGTGGCTATTTTAATGTTTAATGGAATAAATAGATAGATAGATAGATGTGAAAGTTTAAGAGCGATTATTTCATTCTTCAGAAAGGCAGACATAGTGTGAGGCTATTTCACTGCGAAATTTAGATAAGATTAACAATCGCAAGATAGCAACCTCGTGGTGATAAAAGGCGGTGATAGCGAGTCTGATTAAACACGCTCCGCGTGTTAAACCTATAATATGCTATGCCGAGCGACACGCGGTGTATTTAGTTCCAGTTTTTGGTTAAAGCCAAGAATATTATCCTTTAATGTAAAAGTAATTAAGTGTATTTCACGATTATTGATTATTCTACTGTTTATCTTTAGTGGTTACTTAGAAGGGAGAATAGTCATTTAGATTTCTGGTGCGTAAGGCAAGTTGAGACAGGTGTTTCTCTGTTTGCTCCCGGTGGAGCATGGAAACACCAATGCGGCTGGTGTCCACCACAAGTCAACAGAAGCATTTTTATGCTGTTACAGTGGTTGTTCCTGTAATAATGTGTTTCATGTGATGAGTTCCCAATCTCGTCAGGGGTCACATATGACACGTTTGTGGCCAGGCACACCAGTCGTCACTTACGACATGTTCAGAGTGCGAGAACGAGTATTGATGTGGGTCGGTTGAGAGGTAGTAGTTAATTCTCATTATTGAGATTATTTGTTGTACATGTATTGAAGAATATTATTTTATGTCCAGTTGATTATTATTGTTATGTGAACATGGTTTGTGAGAGCACGTGGGCGTACTTAGAGTTGTATATTTCTCTCCTCCGCTCCTGAGGGAGCATGGGGCCACCGGTGTGGTTTGTCTCAGCATGAAGCATTCAGATGCTCTTGCAGTAGTGGTTTCGGTAGCAACCTATGTTACCCGGTGCGATTGCCAGCCTCATGCACAACACCATACTAGTCGCATTGGACGACACGCATGAGTGTGTGAGATAGTTGATGATATCAGGTGGGCGCATGTTTTCTGTATGGTAAGTGTTATTATCCATGCTATTGATGTTCACTTAGACATTGTTTTATTTATTGTTTTTCAGACAGTCTATGAACACTGACTGGGTGTTCGTTTGATTGTTTGTTGGATTGTTCGTTTGGTGTTCGGTTGTGTTCGGTAGAATTAAATGTTGATCTGCTTAAGGCTTTGGGTTGCTTGAATTGTTAAGTCTGCTGCTGAGAGGGTTGCAAGCAACCAATAATTGCAACCCCTGTCAAACGATCCTTTATAAATTTTCTTGGTGCATGGGTCTTGGGTGTGAGGTACATCTAGCCCCTGTCACACATGTTTCAGGGCCATACAATAAGAGTTATCTGACGTCTGAAGATTTGGATTTTTGTGTTGGACTTGATTTTTCTTGATCTCCAATATAATGAAAGCTCCTCTTATTCTGATATTATTGTCTGTCCCTCCAACTTTCTATATTGTTGCCAAGGTATCTGTATGTTTTGACATCTTGTGGGGCGTTTCCTGCATTTATCCTGATTATCTTTGTCCAGATTTTCATCCCACTTGCTGTTATCTTTCATTAAGTATTTTCATTTTGCCGTAAGGATAGGAAAGCCAGGTCATCAGCATAAGTGATTAATTGCGTGAAGTGAAATGACAAAACATGTTTCTTAATTCTGTCACGTTCTTTGAAAAAGTTGGATCATTTACTGACAGTCTTTTTTACATCAAACACAGCATCAACAACTTTGTTATTTTTGCATATTTAAAAAAAATATTAATAGCGAAATTATTTTAAGTATCACACACTGCAACGGCATAAATCAAGAGACAATACCTCGAAGGGCTCTGGTAAAGCTATGAATAATTCTGCAAGCCATTACATTATTTTTCAATCAATCAGACAAGAATGAAAAAAACAACAACACAGACTATATATATATATATATATATATATATATATATATATATATATATATATATATATATATATATATATTTTTTTTTTTTTAAACATCCAAACAGCTAGTTTTACAACAAAGAAACCCCTAATAACACAAATTTGTGCCAAACCACTTGGACATTAACAAAGGAAAGGGAATGCAAAATTAACAAATATGAAATAAAGTATCCGAGAAAAGTAGCTGTTAAAAGACGAAGGGCGTCGAGGGGCAGTGTTGTCAGAGCACATACTTCTCAAGCCAAAGTTATAAACCTGGTAGTGTCACGCTCGAGTCTTAAAAAAAGATAAAAGGTCATGGTAGTCCCAAAGTAGATACTACCGTGCGTGAGTGAAGTGTCGGATACTTCGCTATACTAGGTCCAGCTTTGTAAGGTGTGGTTACCACTTCCTTTGCCTTCCCTAACTCTAGAGCAGAGTCAGGTACCAGGTAACTTTGCCACAAGAGGCAAGTGCTATAACACTCACGCTCTCGTCTACCCAGCTATAAACTGGTATCTGTCTTTGCTCGAGTTATGGAAGGCAAAGGCAACAAGGAAAGCTGAGACCTAGCATAGTGGAGTCTCTAAAACTTCACTCCCCTACAACAGTATCCGCATTGTGACTGCTTCTTCCCTTTAAGATATGAAGAAAAAAAGACAGAGAAATGACAGACTATACACATGAAGAAACATATCCAAACATGAGGATCAAATGATCTGAACTGAACTAAGAGTATAATTGATCAGTCTGCAGCACACATACTATATTAGACTATCAGCACAGAGGAAACGAGACAGCTCAGGAGAATTTATACACCACAACAACCTGCCAGTCCTCACAGATTTGACTGGAAATTAACAATAATCTTTCAGCTATGCTTCACAGCATTAACACCATTTAAATAAAAAAAATGTTCATTGACATTTTTGCAGTATAATCAGCCCTTACTTCCTCAAATAAGAAATAAAAAGTGTATATATATCTGAATAAGTTGGTGCCATTATTTGTAATTATGCAAAATCAAGCAAATCATTCTCAGTCTCAGTTCCATACACATCAGGTTCTGTCATACATCTCAGGTTTTTGTCATCATCCTAAATTTCCAGTGCCGTAGATTTGGTAAAACTGGCTTGGTACTTCAACAGAACTGGGTTGGCTTCACTAGTGATGAATTTTTCTACCTGCAGAAGCACACATATATACACACCTGTGTTAGTATACAGAAATATATATTGTTTTCTCTTAGAATCCACTTTTCATCTGCATTCTTTACTGGGAAATAAGCAAAACTGCAGTGCAGATGTAACTGCCTGTATCACAGTCCCCTTGCAGGTAGTCTGCACCAAGTAGTTGCATGATCTTGCAGTAGTAGTTTATGTGGCTATTTGTTTGACATGACTGCTTGTGCGCTACTTCACCAAATCATGGGTATGAAATCACAACCTGTTAGGCTGTAACTGGTTTCTAAATACAAAGCACATCAAACTTTGATTCAACAGCAATCACATAAGCAAAATATAATGCTACAGAAATTATCAATGTCACGTCTGGAAGATGATTTTTTACAGTGAAAGATGCTGCTACTTTTTTCACCTTTAACATTGCAGTTCAAAGGTGAGAACCGAAGGGATGGTAAATTGAACTAGGAAAGACTTAATGTCCCATTATGTTGCAAAGAAAGTGGAATGGAAAAGCCGCATGATGGAAACAACGGCAAAGAGGATATGGGTGAAGAATAACAGTTCATGCCACTTCTGATGCCGTTGAAAGCTATAGAAGTCACAGATGTTGCAGCACTATATTTTCAGTTCCGATGATTAGACTGACAATTATTTACAGCTTTGGCTAGAACAATAAGGAATAAAGTACTCTTGATATAATTTTTAAACATTTCCATTAGTATGTTTTCCCGGCTTCCAATGATTGTTTTCCGCAGTCCAATCTATTGACACATTCTCACATGGTTGAAATAATAAAATATTTTGTATTTACTATTATGTATTGGCACCACCTTTAAAATTAGATCATTCTGTACGTGAGATTTAGTCTTACTGTATGTAAGAGTTAGAAAGATAAATTAAAAAAAAACAAAAACATGATATTCTTAAAACAACTGCAAGACATAGGGACATATATGTACATACATCATCATCATCAGCAACCATCTCCACAACAATGGTCAGCTGTAATGGATCTCTAATGTCTTCTGTTTCATGTCTTGATGGTACACTCTTTTCTGTCCATCTCTTAATGTTATCTTCCTACTTTTAGCGCTGTTTTCCTCTTGCATGTTGGCCTTCAACTTTTCCTTCCATCATGGTCTTCAATTAAGGTGTTACGTTTTTTTATAAGACCAAAATATTTTTGCTGTCTAATGTTGATCATTAATTCTATTTTCATCCTAGGTTTTTTTTAGGACCTCTTTACTTGTTTTCTTCTCTTTCCCTTAGATGTACACCATTTGTCTATACGTCAATATCTCGAGGGCTCAACTACACCATACAGCAATGAAGAATATATATAACATTTGATGATTCTCAGTTTTAATTTGTGAGTTAATTGTTTAGATGTTAACATTCGCCTTCACCTACAACGCTGACCAAATCAGCATTGAAATAACAGTTTTTTTTATGGCTACAGTCTCGGGAGTTTTGCATAGCACTTTGTATAGTCTACACGTACTACCAGAATGGCAATAATGACACATACACACACACACCAAAAAAGAGAGGATTACCTGAGTTACTGACGTGCCTACAAAGGTGCTTGGCTCTACGCAACTGCTCAACTTATCCAGAATGGGGGAAAAATACGGGTCTTTTTGTATCCTGTCCAAAAGGTCACATGGCACACCTTCATGTTTCATGAGTGAGGCACTCTGAATGGCCAAACTGCGAATTTTCTCATGGCATTCCTGAAAAAGAAGAATACTAGGTGATAGAAAAGTCTCAATATTTATATATTCTTATGTCCTCCCTTTTATCTGTTGAATAAGCATGTTGTTGTTGTTTAATTAGGGATGCTGAGCTTCTTGCTCTTTTGCATCCAATACCAAGTTGAAGACTCCTGGGTATTATCTACACTGTAGATTTAGGCTTTTCCTGTGGCTTTTCTGACAATCCGAAATGTGCTGAGTTGAAATCATGAACTCGAGTTTCTCCAGCTTGGCTTGCATTTAAGGGATCAACTGGTCCCAAGCTAGAAGTAAGAAGCGCGTGGCATACTGTGCATTCACCGCCATCAAAGGGGGCTCTCCAACTATGCAGAGCAAAAATACTGTGCTCTGGTTTTGGGTTCTCCCATGGAATTATCACGTCCTACACACAGCCACTTCTCAGCTCCCTCTGCCTATCACTGGGTCCAGTGAGATCCTCCTGCATGCAGTCAACCAGGTCAAAGCCAAAGAATTATGTCTGGGGCTCAAGTGACTTCTCCAAGCTTAGTGTGCAATGCTAGGTTCTCAACAAAGTTTCACCACAGGGGGCAACCCTGTAAGTGTGTGGATGATTTCAAGAGTTAATGAGGGTGTAATTAGCCTCACAGACAGAGGTTCACTTCCACATATGTATATTGTAGCATTTTGCATAGCTGGTGGCTATATAAGGATGACTCCAGATATGCCTCCATGCATGTTGGATATATATGAAACAAACATCAACACATGGAGCAATAACTGCCTTTTGATGAATACAGTTCATCAGTTTATAAAATAAAATTTATAAAATAAAATCTGAAATGGACAATAAAGTGACGTTATAAGAGAAAGTGACGTTACAAAAGAAAGTGATGTTACAAGAGACAGTGACGTTACAAGAGAAAGTGATGTTACAAAAGAAAGTGATGTTACAAGAGAAAGTGATGTTACAAAAGAAAGTGACATTACAAGAGAAAGTGACGTTACAAGAGAGAGAGCAACGAAATGCTGCCTGTTTTTTCTTGAGGTTATTTTTAAACAAATAAAGCGGAGGAAACCCAAGACCTGTAAAAAGTAAAAAAATAAATATTATACACATAAAGGTATGTTTCAGGCACTATCCTCCCTAGTGTGATTCCTTTCCATAGCTAGGCGGTGTAGCTGTTCAGATGGTCCTGAGTTACATTCTCCGGTCATCCTATCACTTATGCTGTTTTTCTGTTGTCTAGTTTTCTACTTCTTTATTTCACACGGGGGCCAGAAACATACATTTATGTGTGTAATATTTATTTTATTTACTGCTACAAGGTCATGTGTTGACCAGGCCGGATCTCACGCTGAGCTGTAATGTTAATGTGATATAACATTTGATGTAATAATATAGGAGTTAATTTTCGTTACCTTTTTTTTTTAACGTTTGTTTCACATATATTAGTTGAATAGGTTTGAAGGATTAAAAATTTTAAAAACCATGGCGTCACTTTAACATCTTCCTTTATAACCCCACTTTAAAGTCACTAATACAGGTAGTCCCATGGCAGATACCGCCATAGGGGAGTGTAGTGTTAACTCTTTCAGTCCAGAGTTATTTTGCACGCTGTGCCAGACTTTTATTGTGGGCAGAATTTTATAGTGAAGTGTTCATCTTTCAGTCTAAATTTTTGTGTGAATTTTCCTTTGAACATGTACTTATTATATACCAAACTGTAGGGAAATGCATAGAAAATTGTAATATATAATGTCTTTGGTAGTATTAACACAAGTATGTTCGGTATACTTAAAACATTTTGCATGTAAAATTGAAAAACGCTAAAAAGTTGACTGTAGAATACGATCTTACCAAAGACAAATTACTGTTGTAGACAATAAAACTTTCTTTTTAGTCTTCAAACATCAAGTTAATCCATATACAAGTAAAAAAAAACATGCTTATGGCCACAATTAGTACATTTAGTGTTATTCACACCAGTTTTTCCGTGGTCCTTTGAAAGAAAAATATAAATTATGCAATCGTGCATTACGTAATTTTCAAACAAATAAAGAAGAATAACGTCATATAAAAACTTTTTTACTCTTGTTTAATGTTTTAATTGTATCCCTAGCTTCATCTTCTACCAAGAACTAGTGATTAGTTGTTAGGGTAGGTCTAGTTTTGTTGCTTTTTTGATCGGCCAGAATACGACTACGCCTACTCATCAACTAAACCTAGTGTGTCTAGCTTTTCTGCACAGATTCCATATTTTGACAACAAACTGTGACTACCAAACAATCATCATCAATGTCAGCAATGTTTCAAAGTAGTTTGACACAATTATTTGCTTAGGAGACTTAGAAAACGTAAATATAAAGCGTGACATAATTCTCTAGCAATAACAACAAAAAACGCAAACACGCAAATTTTCACAAAAATTGTGATAATAACATCAAAACACGCACATGTTCTGATTAACTACAGTCAAATTAGTTGTTTAGATAATAGCGGAAGTCATTCTACGAGTTTTAATATATGAACTGCATTAAACGGACGATTTTTAAGGTTTATGCGTGATAAACTAAAAACCACGCTGTGAGCGTTGCTCTGGCACGGCGTGTTGAATTTTGCAACGCTCAGAGCGTTGCTCTGGAGTCAAAGAGTTAAAGACTTCACTACACTAGGTCTCAGCTTTATGAGGTGGGGCTGACCGGTTTCGTGCTGCTTTTGCGCTCCCTAAGTAAAGAGCAGAGTAAGGTACTCATTTACAGCTGGGTAGGTTGGAGGGTGAGGCTACCAGGTTTTGAACCTGGTAGCAAGCGCTTTAATTACTCTGCGACTTGATGCTCAGATAATACAACATGGTAACTGCATTCCTGACTAACTGCGGCGACACAACGCAACCAACGTCTCTTTCAGGACGAACGAGGAAGAAGAAGAAGAAAAAGACTTCAATTCTCATTTTTTTTAAAAAGAGTAATGAGAATGTCCTGCCAATGTGCAAAGGAAGCTTATTCCTCATGTCAGAAGGAATCAATCCACACTCTCTTTGAGCCTGTTATTAGGTGAAGAAAGCTGGAATATATCATGAAATATTGGAGGAAAAGGAGGTAGAGGACGGCTGCGAGATAAGATACTGGACATTTTGACATCATGGCAAGGAAAGAAGCCAACAACAGAATTGATAAATAGTGCTGGAGACGGAAGTCATGGTACTTGAAGAAGAAGAAGAGAATTAAATGACGAATCAAAATATCTAACAAACATGAATTTTCACTTTCTGTCATCTATTAATACATTAACTACCGAATTGAAAAACACACTGTGGCCGAATTACATTTTTTTCCCATTTTTATCCTGTAGGTGTTTGCACAAAGTAAGCTGTAGTTTTTGTAATTGTTTACAGATTTTTATGAATTACACGTCATTTTAAAGATAAATGAATGTACTATTACAATAAGCACCATTTGTAACTCTAATAGAGGTTGTTGCTATTTAACGGCCCTCCGATGGCTGAGGACTTGCAATATTTTCACAATTATAACTGCTTGCGCTCCATCTCTACCAAAATCCTTATTTCAATCAATGTGCACACCGTTTTCACTCTTGTCCTCGTTGCTAGATCTATCAGTCAATTGTTGAAACAAGTTTCTAGTCTATTCAGCCGTTAGACGAGATGTGCAAGCATTTTTTGTGGTCCTATCACTAGTTGCCACGGTAAACAGTTTTAAACGATTTGGTAACTAACCCAAAACGCTGAAAAACATGAACATAATATCAATTTTCCAGTGTTCTACAACAACCATGCTTTGGTAATTTGTTTTCCAGTAGCAACTTAAAATTTCGAACTAGACCAGAAAGTGTTTCAGTACATTTTTCATTCATTTTATTACTAAAATTAGATCGACGCTCTGAGCGGCTTGCAGTCCAATTGATAGGATTTCAAAAGCCGGTCGCACCGGCTTGCAGTAGTTAATGTGTTAAGAAAAGAAATCAACAAGAGCTAACACTCAGTGATGGTGGATCCAAGACAAGACAAGACATTAAAAAAAACCACTGACCTGTCTGTTGCCTCCAGCTTTGACCATGGTCATGATTATGTTCTCACTGGCCATAAATGGCAGCTCATCATTGAGCCTCCTCTCTATTACCTGGGAGAGGATATGCCAAAGTGTCAGGGTGTATATAAGACTAGTGGAAACAAAAATTTAAAATAACACCAACAAGAAGATGATGAAAAAACTTAAAAACTAGCTTTAAAAAAAAAGGAAGAAAGAAAACAAGAAAAAATAAAAGAGAAAGATGATGAAAATGGAATAGGAAGATCTTACGATTACATCTGGAAGAAATTGAAGACATTGGGAGAAATGCCAAAGTTTAAGGGTACGTGAGACAATTCATTTTTTAAATTAAAGACCTAGTGAAAAATAAAACAAATAAAAAATAAAAATGACTAAGAGGAGGAAGAAGATGAAAACGGATATAAGATCCTATAGTTACATCTGGAAGAAACTGGAGACAAATAGGAGAAATGTCAAAGTATAAGGGTACATGAGACAATCAATTTTGTTTTATTAAAGAACTAGCGGGAACGTTTTAAAAAAATATACCAAGAGTAAGATGATGAAAATGGACAGGAGATCCAACGGAGACATCTGAAAGAAACTGGAGACATTAGGAGAAATAGGAGAAGTGCAAGAGTACATGAGAAAATCAATTTATTACTAATGAACTAGTGGGGGAAAAAAGGTCAAGTGGAAGATGATGAAAATGGAGAGGAGATCCTATGGTTACACTTTTAAGAAAGTGAAGACTTTAGGAGAAATGCCAAAGTGTAAGGGTATACGAGACAATCCATTTTAAAAATTAAAGAATAGTGTAAAAATAATAATTAGGAGAAAGATGATGAAAATGGATAGGAGATTCTATGGATATATGTGAAAGAAAGTGGCAACATTAGAAGAAATGTCAAAGTTTAAGGGTACATGAGGCAATCTTTCTTACTTAGTCGTTCCTCTTCTACCGTGAGGTGTAGAGGTTACATGAGGCAATCAATTTGTTTAATTATAGAAACTACTGCACACACAAACAATAACTAAGAGAAAAGTGATGAAAATGGATAGCAGATCCTCTATGGATACATTTTGAAGAAACTGGAGACATTAGGAGAAATGCTAAAGCAAACAGAAAATGGCAGATCATAGTTGTGCAAGGAAAAGGGGTAATAAATAATTCAAAGACGAGAACAATGAGAATTCCACATATAAATATGCTAAAATTTAAAAGAACAAAAACAACAACCATTTTATCAAATGGTTTGTTGCAGAATGAAAACTTGCTACATCATTTTTTTTATTAAATGACCCTCATCATTTTAAATTATTTGGTCAACTCTGAACTGGCTTTTCTGGCAAGAGCCTCCAGCCTTCAAGTATCACATTTGTTGAAATTATGTCTGATTATGCCATTCTAACAAAATTCTTTAAAAAACAAAAGAGAGATATATAGACAACATGTGCCAATTTTCTAAAATTAATTTATACTGTCATTAATGCCTACCTTAGGGTACACCACCAGCCCCTCAAATACATTCTGTAATGTATTTATTATTGCATCTGCAGCAAGAAATGGCTCGGCCAGGACCACACGGTGATTTGCACTGTCATCCAAAGTTCTTTCCACTGAACTGAGGCTGTCTGGAGGGGATTCTGAACCATGCTGATGAGTAAACGAGCTAAGGAGCAGCACTGTTCACTTCTCATTGGGTTCCGCTTGTAAGGCATGGCACTAGAACCTAGGAGAAGTAGAAAGATGAAGTCTGATTGCTGGAGTTGAAGTAGTTGAACTTATAATTATCACCAGAGACCATTAAGACGACAGAAAAAATATACATCAGACCATAAAGTCTTCTATATTTGAATATGTGCCATAATATAACCAATGGCCCTTGTGTCTAGATTTAACTTGGCGCTCCTCGTCAAAATGAGGCACAACTCTTATTTTTAAAAAAAGGGTTTTTACAGAAAATTCTTAAGAAGTTCACTGATGACTTAAAAAAAAATCTGTTGAAGATGCTGCAAAACAGGCTAACATACAAAAGAGAACTTACTGATGGCAAAGATAAAGAAACAGAAGGCATGTTTAGATTAGAGAGAGGAAGTCTTTCTACTTTTATGTAAAATAAAAATACATGTGCACACACAGATTTAGTAATTTTGCTTAAAAAGTTAGCGTAAATTGTGCCAATTAAAATATATCTGAATGTGTTTAGCCAACAAGGCAGGAAGAATTAATTAAAGGGGAAAAAACCTCACAATTTTTGCTATGGCACATAAGCATACGCCCATTGTAGTTCCAGGGATCTCTGAAGGTACAATGAAAGAACAGCATGCCTGCTCCCTCAGACATATTGTAAGAAATGACTAATATGAGGTGCACGGGACTGGCAAACTCATAATTTAAAACAAATAGCTACAGAACCCACTGCTGCAACAGCACAAAACTGCTTTGCTGCACACTTCCTGCAACAGAGGATCTGTGCTCCATGGGAAGCAAACAGGAGAATGATGATAATGATGACAAATGCAGTCATGAGTATTACAATAATAAAACTACGAGGGACGGTCAAAAAGTAATGCCTCCTATTTTTTATGTATGTAAATACTGCATCGGTGTGCAATTTGTAAATTTAGCAGGATTCCTCAAACACTCTTCTGCACTGTATAGCATTACCAACCTGTTTCAGTAACAAATGGCTGCCAAAGACGTTCGGTTAAAACAACGTTATGTCATAGAATTCCTCAATGCTGAAGGCGAGACCCCAATTCGCATCCACGAATGTTTGAAGAATGTTTATGGAGATTAAACAGTGGATGTTAGCACTGTCCGACATTAGGTACATCGTTGTGACGAAGCTGAAGTAGGTCAATCCTCAATGGCTGACACAAAGCGGACTGGCCATCCGTCTACCGCAGTGACTCCACACAACATTCATCGAGTTGATGGCATCATTCGTGGTGACCGTCGGGTAACACTGGATGAACTTTCTTCCATGTTGTCCATTAGTAAAGGCAGTGTCCAGAACATCATTAAAGACCTGGGTTATTCAAAAGTTTGTGCACGGTGAGTACCCAGAATGTTGACAGACATAAAGAAACAAGGAAAACCATAGCCATCAACCTCCTGCACCATTACGAAACTGAAGAAGAGTTTTTATCGAATATTGTGACAGGTGATGAGACTTGGGTTCATTTTTTTGAACCAGAATCCAACAGGCAGTCAATGGAATGGCATCACACAACATCGCCGACAAGAAAGAAGTTCAAAAGTTCACCATCTGTAGGGAAAGTTATGGCCTCCGTGTTTTGGGATGAGAAGGGTGTGATTCTTCTCGACTTCTTGGAACAGGGAAACACGATGAATGCAGACCGTTACATTGAAACTTTACATTGAAGAAGCTTAGAGGTCGTCTTCGGCAACTTTACCCATTAACTCTTACTATACGTGAGCTAAAACTGCGTTTTTACGCGCTAGTTTAGCTATCGTTACCGTCGCGCGCCACTTCACGGGGCGAGCCGTAAAATTGGTACTAAACCCGCGCCACTTCACGGGGCTTGCCGGATAGTAAGAGTTAAAAGATCAGAGAACTGCACTACTGTTGCACGATAATGCCACGCCACACACCGCTAAACGCAAAATTGATGCGATTGCAGAATTTGGCTGGACATTATTACCACATCCCCCTTACAGTCCCGATCTTGCACCTTCTGACTTCCATCTGTTTGGACCACTGAAAGAAAATCTTCGCGGACATCACTTTGAGGACACCGAGACCCTTAAACGCGCCGTACGCCAGTGGTTTAGGAAAAAGGACACAAATTTTTACCGTGCGGGGATACATGCCCTTGTGAGAAGATGGACAAAAACTGTAACAAATAACGGAGACTACATTGAGAAATAAATTTTTGAAGTTCAGACTTGGGGCTACATTTCAATGTGAATTTTATCTGTTTTCTTGCCTATTGAATGAAATTAAAAATTACGAGGCATTACTTTTTGACCGTCCCTCGTATGTACCTTTCTCTAACAAAAAGCTGAGATCAAAAGTATGCAGGATTATTGGTTTGGTTTGGTTTGAAGGACTATCTTTATTGCACAACTCCATCAGTGCTCCGATCTCCTCTACAAGGAGAATCTCAGCACAGTGTACGAACTCCGTAGCACTGGCAAGAATCCCAATGTGTGTATATAGGAATCGCATTCTATAAATATTTTTGTGGTTGGTAAGTTTCCTAATTTTTAAATTTTGCCAGGGCAGTGGCTGTGTGGCCTACTCTTTACGATTTCCACCTGCCAGGGGATTTTTAATGTGTGCAACTTACACACGGGACCTCCTATTTTTGCACCCTTATCCGAGAAGGCTCAATAGACCAGCTCCACAAAACCGCCAGACATCCAGCCAGCAGAAGAAGAGCTACAAATTAACTGTGAAAGACCAACGAAGGAAGAAATAAAGAAAGCCATAAAGCTTCTAAGAGATGGAAAAGCAGCTGGGCCAGATGGCATTCTAGCAGAGGCCATCAAAGCAGATATCGACACGGCTACAGAGATGTTATATAAATTACTTGGTAAAGTCTGGAAAAGGGAAGAGATACCAACAGAATGAAAGGAAGGAAATCTGGTTAAGTTGCCTAAGAAGGGAAATTTACAAGAGTACACAAATTATAGAGGAGTAATGTTACTATCAGTGCCAGGAAAAGTATTAAACAGGATTAACCTCGAGAGATTAAAAGAGTCCATAGACAAGAAACTGAGAGATGAACAAGCAGGTTTTCGACAAAACAGATCCTGTACAGACCAGATAGCCACTTTGAGAATAATAGTTGAACAAAGTCTGGAATGGAATTCATCACTATACATTGGATTTGTGGACTACGAAAAGGCATTTGACAGTGTAGACAGAGAATCACTTTGGAAATTGGTGAGGCATTATGGGAGTTCCCCTGAAGATCATTAATTTAATAAAGAAAACATATCTAGACATAACATGCAGAGTTCTTCATGAAGGACAGCTTACAGAACCATTTGGGATAAGAACAGGAGTGCGACAGGGATGCCTCTTGTCTCCATTTCTTTTCTTACTAGCAATTGACTGGGTTATGAGAACATCGACGACACACAACAGAAATGGAATCCAGTGGACTCTGACTATGCAGTTGGATGATCTGGATTTTGCTGATGACTTGGCTCTTCTGTCCCATAACCGTAATCAGATGCAGGACAAATTGAAAACACTCGATGAGAGGTCACAGCAATTGGGTCTGAAAATACACAGGGAAATGACAAAAATAATGAGAATAAATGCAGTTAATGATAACAGGGTTGAACTTGAAGAACCACTACAAGATGTAGAATTGTACACATATCTTGGCAGAAATATAGACACAGTTGGAGGGACAGACAGTGATATCAAAATAAGAATACAAAAAGCAAGAGGAGCTTTCATTGCATTGTGAAATATATGGAGATCAAGAGAAATCGGATCCAACACAAATATAAGAATCTTCAACTCAAATGTCAAGTCACTATTATATGGCTCTGAAACATGGAGAACAACAAAGACAACAACCAAAAAGCTACAGACTTTCATAAATGGGTGCTTGCGTAGAATAGAAGGATTAAAATGGTATGACAAGGTTACCAATGTGGAACTGATGACAAAAACCAGTGGAACAAGAGATCAGAAGAAGACGATGGCGATGGATATGACACACATTGAGGAAACCTGTTGATAGAATTACAAGGCAGTCCTTGTTCTGGAACCCCCATGGCAAGAGAGGCAGAGATAGACCAAGAAGCACATGGAGAAGAGAGCTGGAAACAGAGGTGAAAATGATGAGGAGAACGTGGAAAGAACTTGAGATGATGGCATGTGACAGGAGGACTTGGCATGTGTTTGTTGAAGGCCTATGCTCCTTGGGGAGTGGAGGGTTATGATGATGATGATCCGAGAAGGCTAGGCACCTGATCTCACTACCTAGGGGACCTTGTAGAGTATGACATCATTAGAATCACTGGTTTTGAAAAATATTTCCGTAAAATATATTCCCTCTACTGGAAAGCGAACCCGGTACCTTTATAATTCGAGACGGACGCGATACCTCTTAGCTACTCCGACCCCATATGCAGGATTATAAAGTGAGGGAGAGGTAAAAATCAAGAGAAGGGAGGCAGGACTGAGATAATTACCAATCTGGTCTGCCTCAAAAGGTTCCTCTAATTCTTTAAAGCTGGCCAGCAGCCGGATGTCCGTGCAAATCTGCAGATTACAAAAAACATGAACAGGGGCAAACAAATATACAGAAATGATATCATAATTTTCCTTTGCGCACCTTACGGAGCATGGAGCCACCACTGCAGCTTGTCCCTTGCAGAAAGTCTGCACCAAGAAGTCACATGCTCTTGCAGTGGTGGATTCTGTGGCTATTGTTTTCGCATAATGAGGTTGCCAGCCTTACGCACAACCTCTGATTGGTCGCCTTGTAACGAGATGTGCGTTAGGATACAGTAGTCTTATTCTTTGCCCCTTCAGAGACCCCCCCCCCCCCCCCGAACTACACAAGGCATAGAAATGATATAGATCACGAAAACCGATTTTGGACAATGAGATCAATGTTGTTGTTGAGACAGAAACACTTCTTTTTCTCCTTTCTTGCTCCTCAGTCAAGATACATGCAGCCATTACTACAGTACGCCTGTAAGAAAGTACTTGATTAGTTCTTACCATAATACAGAGCATTGTTAATGGGTCATGAGAACATGATAGAAATGTGGACAGAATACGCTTAAGATGTATGATGATGAAAGACCAGATTTGAACGACCAGGACAGCTGTGGAGGTCAATAAATTCAAATACCTGGGCACATTAATAACAACGGAGGGAAGATGTATCTCAGAAGTGAAGAGCAGAATAGCTCAGGCAAAAAACAGCTTTCTATAAAATAAAGAGTATTTTATGCCAAAACTTTTGGGAAACTTATTTCACAAATTAAAAAGAAGCAATCTACTTTTTATGAGCATGTTATGAGGAGAGAAAGCTGGAATATATCACACAATAGGTAAGATTGAAGGAAAAAGAGATAGGGGAAGACAAAGACAGCAAATACTGGACAGTTTGACATCGTGGCATGGAAAGAAGTCAACAGTAGAATTGATAAATTGGACTGCAGACAGGAAGTTGTGGAGAGACATGATCTCTGACGCCACTAGGCATGGTACTTGAAGAAGACCATAATACAGGCAAACGATAAAGGTAGTCCCATAGCAGATACTGCAGAAGGGGAGTGAAGTGTTAGAGACTTCGCTATACTAACTCCAATACTGCAATAGGGGAGTGAAGTGCTAGAGACATCACTATATTAAGTCCAGCATCGAGAGGTGGAGTGGCCAGTTCCCTTCCTCACTGCCTTTTTCTTCCCTAACTCAAGAGCATAGTAGGGTACCCATTTGCAGCTGGGTAGATGGAAGTGTGATGATACCGTGATTCGAACCTGGTGCCTTTGCACAACTCAGTCAATCAGACACTTCTTACAGTAATAGTTTCTGCAATTTGTTTTTTGTGCAGACACACTATTAGAGAATTATGTACTGTTTTTAAACATAGCAGAAAGAAAGCATACTTTTCATTCACTTTCTCTCTCTCCCCCCTTTTATCCACTCCACTAATTCCAAAGAGTGTCCCACTGGCAAAGCGGTTAGAGCACTTGATCTAATGGCAAAGTTACCTAGTTCTGGGATTGAAACCTGACAGCATCACACTCCAGTCTATCCAGCTGTAATTGGGTACCTGACTCTGCTCTTGAATTAGGGAAAACAAAGGCAGCGAGGAAGAAAACTGGTCGCCACAGCTCATTAGGCTGAAGTCCCTAACACTTCATTCCCCTGCAGCAACATCTGTTATGGGACTACTGCTATAAATTCAAAATCATTGCAAGGACAACTCAAAATAATTCACCACTTATGTTTTCATTTCTATATCCCACAATTCTCTGTTCTCTCACATAAATAACCGATGACTTGTTGCAAAGAAACAGACACTGGTGTTTTATATAACTATTGGGTTACCACAAGGGCATTGCACTGAACCTGAGAAGGGCAAAGACATTACATGTCCTCTGCAAGGTTTGAAATGTCACAAGTTCTATCTATGTGTGTTTAGTTACATATCACTGCCACAGAGCTTGAGTGGATGTGTTCCTAGTTATAACTAACAGTAAGTTTTGCTGGGAAGGACGGCATTTGGAACGTATAAGTTAAGTTTTCTTTTCTGGTCTAAAAAAAAAATGTGTTCAACTCTATAAAAGAAGCAACAAAAAAATTGCTTGTATATTATGTCAAATCTCGACATGTATAAAATAAAGTAGTGATGACCACTTTTGAATTTACAACAGTTCCACGCCCTTTCATTGATTGCCACCAAATTTGGTATTGTCTTAAAAATGTTTGCAATTAAAATATAAATACCTGATCACACTGTGCATTTTAAAAATATTCTGTCAGTATTAACGACACATTGTTCAGATTCTTACACCACTAGCCAATTTTTAATATTAACTAATTTTGTAAAATTATAATTATTCAATCTGTAATTGTTAACGTAAATAATAAATCAACCATATCGATTGGAGACCGACCTCTGTGCAACCTACGTTTTGCTGATGATATTGATCTGATAGCTGGATCAGAATCAGAACTTCAAGACCTTACCTCTAGACTGGAAAAAGTAACAAGAACGTATGGGATGGAAATTAATATAGAAAAAAGCAAGATATTGGTGAATAGCCATAAGAAACATGTTCCGACCAACATTACGTTAAATGGGCAAACGTTAGAAGAAGTTAACACCTTTAAATATCTCGGGTCCACTATATGTAGTGATGGAAGATCAATTAAAGAAATCAAGACAAGACTTGAGATGGCCTCAGCTGCCATGACAAGGTTGAATGTGATCTGGAAAAGTAACATCAGTTTTCCTGTGAAGATCAAATTATACAAATCACTTGTATTATCTATTCTCTTGTATGGGTGTGAGGGCTGGACACTCACTGCAGATACGGAGCGAAGGATTCAGGCTTTCGAGCATAAATGTTATAGAAGAATTTTGTGCATTTGCTATAAAGAGCACAAAACAAATGTCTATGTTAGAGAGAAGATAAACACCTATGCAGGTCACCAAGAACCACTTTTGTCAGTAGTGAAACGTCGAAAGCTTGCCTGGTTTGGGCATGTAACTCGTCATGACTCCCTTTCGAAAACGATCCTTCAGGGAACAGTCGAAGGTAAACGGAGAAGAGGAAGGCAGAGAAAATCCTGGGCTGATAACATCAAAGAATGGGCAGGACACGGTTTTTCCACACTTGTACGCATTGCTGAGGATAGAGAGCAGTGGAGGACCCTGTCTGCTGATGCTTCCACCATGGCACCCCTACGACCCATGACGGGTTACGGGCTGAGATGAGATGAATTGTTAACGTTAAAAATGTAATCTGTGAAGAATCCATTCATATCTTTTGCAGATTTCCAGAACATTTTATTTGCAAATAACATGCTGTAATGGTTAATGTTCTAAATAATGAGAAGGATCCCGTTACACGCCCATTGAGAATATGGTGTTAGGCCCAAATTTTCTTGACCATCGGCACACTAGGGGTGATGTGGTCAGCATCACACTGGCCGCCTTAACCTTCCCAGTGTTGCTCTGGTATCCAATTTTTGACACTGAGTTGACCCCGGAGCCGTTTGTGGTCTAAAAATTCCCATCTCAACTGGGGATCAAACCATGGACCACCGAGCCAGGAAGCCAGTGCACTAACCACTGTGGATCCCAAATAATGAGTACCGGGTACTGTTAACAATTCAGACTGGATTAGGTACATTTGTTCATCAGTTCAGAAATATCTAATCCTGAAAATTATCTTACTTTGATTTAGCACTCAAATGCCTGACTTTCAATTCATGCTGTAATGTTACGCAAATATCTCCAAGCCTGAAAGAGGAAAAATGTACCAAACCGTTGCCATATAATCTTAGTTATAAAATCCAGTGAAAATTATAGACATCCCCTGTGTAGGAGTGGAAGAGAAAATGGTGGTATGACGGCCAGAATAAAAACTGGGAACATATAAAGACTTATTGGTTTGGTTTTGAAGCACACGGACTACTCCATCAGTCTTACTATCTCCTCCCTTGAGGAGGAAAGGGTGCACAAACTCTGTAGCACCGGTGAGAATCACAATGAGTGTATATAGGAATCACACATTCTATAAATATTTTTGTGGTGGGTAGGTTTCTAATTTTTCAAATTTTGCCAGGGCAGCAGCCTGATAGGCCTACTCTTTACAGTTTTCAACTGCCGAGGGATTTTTAACGTGCGCACCTTGTACACTGGACCTCCTATTTTTTTGCCCTTATCCAAGAAGACTAGGCATCTGATCTCACTACCCAGGAGACCAGGGGGGAGTATGACATCATTAGGATCACTGGTTTTCCATAAATTATCCTTCCTCAACTGGGAATTGAACCCGGTACCTCTAGAACACAAGGAGGGCGCCATACCTCTTAGCCACTCCGACCACCAAAGATTTATTATCAGTATTATTAGTAATAGTATTAATCCATTTAAAAAAAAAAAATTTTGTTGTTGCCAACCTCACATTTTTGGGCATTTTCACATATTTCAGTGCTCCTGTCACGCAGGTAAAGCAAATACCTTTTGCTGTATGTTAAAAAATGAATGTTTCACAAATTTGATCTAGTTTGATGTAAGCAATTTAATGAAATACAGCGGCAAAGGGTATAATAATTTCACCCTGGACAAGCTATCTGGCTATCCTTCAGAATCACAACTAAACCATTGAAGACTGCAAAAACCAAGCCATATAACCACAACAGATATCAAAATCAGCACAGTTGCAACAGATAAAGACATGAGTTCATTCAAGAAGATGTTGACGCGAACCCTGTCCGGTGACAAGAAACAAGAAGTAGAATACTCATCCCGTAGAGCAATGGTCGCCTCACCACCTCCGGGAAAGGTGACAGACAAAGACGGTGGGTACTTCTTTTACATGTGCTCAACAACTTATGCATGTAATAATATACAGGAAAGTAGGGCAGTAAAGAAGTAATGTGTGTGTGTAGGTTGTGATGATTGAATGAACAGTACTAATGCTGTTATAACATGTAAGTACCAGGTTTAGTTTAAATGAAAGTTGTAGCCTTATTTTTTTATTTATGAAAATATCCTGTGCAACCTCTTGTGGGTTTTAATTAGGATTTATAGTGTCACTAACTCCAGATAATAATTTTGTTTGCCGATATCTATCATGGTAAGGTATATTCTTCTCACTTCTCTTCGTGCTTAGTTCATTCACTTCCCACATGTAACGTTTCTTACACCATACATTTAATTTGGGGGATACACATTATACATGTCAGAAGCAACGTGCTGTTACTAAATCCTTGATGCTGTGAGAACCAGGCAGTGAGAAAGATCCATAAGCAATTGCAAAAGGTGTATGGCAATGATTCTGTTGACCTGAGCACAGTTAGTCATTGGGCTAGGCGATTATCTGGGTAATGAAGAATAAAAGTTGCCTCTGGCATAGGTAAAGTGCAGCTTCCCTCCCTTCAAAACATATTGTATAACAACAGTTCGTGGGGGGTGAATGAACTAACTGTGAAAATACCAAAGCCGCATAATTAACAGAGTTTTTTTTATTTTTTTAATGTATTACTTTTTGAAGGACTCTTGTTTTAAAAAAAAAAAACTGTCACCTTCTTTCCAAAGAATATGGCTCATTTTCATATTATTTTATCTCCAAAGACCCCCATCATGAAGTCTGGAAGCCACAGTTTTCAAGCGGAGACCAAACAGACGAGGGCCGCCTACCATTTTTTAACAGCGGATTCGCGGCCTGTCCAGATTGCGGGGAGAGAAATGTTTGGCGGTTTGAGGAAAAGGCAGGAATTAAGCCCAATGGTGACACATACGGAACGGAATTGTTCATCTGTCAGACAAAGGGGTGTGGGTGGCGGACCACTTTCAAGTATGACGATGGAGGTAAGATACTTAACCAAGCCTTATTGTATCATCTATTGTACTACATACTCAAAAAACTTATATTTATATATTTTTTCTCAGCAATTTTGATACAAACAATTGACGCAGCATTTGATGAAATACCATACACTTTTAGTTTAGAGAAATTTCCCAAATTACAGTTATTTTGTTTATATATATATATATATATATATATATATATATATATATATATATATATATATATATATATATATATATATATACACAATGGTGTAGCGTGGTGGGGGGGGGGGGTGTGTTAAATACTCAGCGGATAGTGACAGCAGCATATCCCACTTATGAAAATTCCTATCCAAAGTACACAAAGACTGAAATGTTAGGTGAGGTGGAAGAATCTGAAAAGATGAACAGCTCACGAAGCGGAAAGTCGGAGAAACTGAAGCCTCAACACAGACAGCCCAAAGATAATGAAAAAAAAAATGATAATAAAAGCTATGCAGGTGACTCCTGCCACTTGAGGACCCCTGCCGTAAAATGTAGCAGGGAGCGAGATAAAGAATATCTCTAAAGATACTGTAAAGCGTATGTAAAACCAGATCATTTAAGCCTACCAAATTCTATCGACTGACTGCATTCTGAGAAAGCTTACCTAAAATGTAGAAAATTAAATCTTGACAGGTAAGAAGAAATGAAGTTAAGACACACAACATGCATGAAGAAATAACCAGTTTCGCCATCTCTAAAAATTCTCAGATGCATGTGTGAATATGCTTGAGGAAAACAGTTGACAGTCTCGGGTTGCTGACATTTCCACAGAGATTTTATTGCCGAGTGTCGATGATGGCCATACACACTTTCATGTTATGCCAGAAAACTCTAATGTTTAATAAATTGTTTTTTGTGGATAAGAGGGTATGTTTTCCTTAATCCAATTATCATAAATGTTGATTTGATTAATAACCAATCTCACCAATTAATTCAGATAACTGGAGTTCTGCTCTGTGTGTGTATATCAACTCACACACATACAAGGTGTTTATCAAGTCCTTGTGCAACTTTTACAATTTTGTATGTACACATATTAGAACCATACTGCTATTGTTCAACTAGGGCTGCTGAGCTTGACACTCTTTTGCAGCCAATGTCAAGGTGAAGAACCTATGGCTTTTTCTGCGGTTTTTCTGCCATTTTGTAACTTGCTGAGTTGGAGTCATGAGCTCCAGTTTCTTTCCTGGACATTCAATTCTGGCCTGGCATTCATCCAAAGGATGTCCACATCTTATTTCATGCCAGAAGGGGGAGCGAGTGGCATACTGTGCATTCCCTGACATCTATGAGGGCTCTCCAAATATGCAGGGATAATATTCTGTGCTCTGGTTCTGAACTCTCACCAAGGAATCAAAATGTCCTGCACAGGGCCACTTCCCAGCTCCCTTCACCTGTCAGGAATTCTTTGCTAGATCCTTCTGCATGCAGCCAGCCAGAGTTAAGTTTGAGCTCTCATTTGATTTCCCCCAAGATTAGTGTGCAATGCTAGGTTCTCAACACGTTTCACCACAGATGGGCCACTCTGGTATGGCTAGTCGATATCTGAAGCGCTGACCAGGCAACTTGAAGTTTGCCTGTTTCCAAAATGCACCATGTGGAGGTGTCTTAGGGTCTTGGTTAGATTTCTAACCCTGTAATTCATAAGAGAGCAGCGCAAATTCCTTTGCATCACTGCTAGAAATTCAACCCTGGAATTCTCGCAAGAGCAGCTTGAATCTCTTTTCATTCCAGAAGCACGCTGTAAATGGCATACGAAGGCATAATTTATTAAGTTTTAAAACAATACAGTTCAAATATTTAGGCTTTAAGACAAATGCTATCTTTTCGTGTCATATCATTTAATCCAACTGTCCAACTTGTTGAACACATTCTCCAGTTGCTGCTTAATAAACGGCATTTATAATCCTGAACTGGAGTTCATCCAAAGAATGTGGTTTTGATGAGTTTATAACAGTTTTAACGTTACAAATTATGTTTTTATATGTTGTTTACAATGGGCAAGTTATTAAAGTTTACAGCTGCACAAGGACTTTATAAACACACCACATAAGTGATTAATAATTAGATACTATTTTCTGTCTGTGGCCTAATGGATATGAACGCAGTTTCATAATCCAGATATACCAGGTTCGAAACCTGCTGCAGGCGGTTTGGTGGCAGATCGCTTTGTGTGGATTTTTAACAATGGTATAAGCGCTGTACCGTTCAGAAAGCAATGGCAAACTACTGAACGTAAAAATTGCCTAGAAAAATCACAAACAGCCAATAAAAGCTGGGGTTGATTGCCACGTCCTGTAAAGGATAAGCAACTAACTTTTAACTATTTTCTTACTATTCACGCCTCAGTGTCAGGAAGCTCATACTTTGAAACTCGACACTGGCCCAGGGGAATTATGAAGTTCCCAGTAACTTTTATGATGATGTGGGCAGACAAGCACAACCTCTCACAGAGATTAAAGCATCAAATATTCTCCAAGGTGAGTGAACAGATATATCAGCTCAGCAGACAAATGCCTGCATTACCTTAAACTGAATGGGTTTCAGTTTCTAACTATTTAAACTAGTTTTTACACTGCCAAAATGAGCTACTGACTGCTGACTGTGGAGTATCACTACAGTCACACTAAAGCAAGGGTTCTCAACCTAGGATATAAGGAACATTTGGTAAATAACTCTGTTATCCCAGTGAAATACTTCAAAAGTTGTAGTGTCAGTGAAATACTTCAAAAGTTGTAGTGTCAGTGAAATACTTCAAAAGTTGTAGTGTCAGTGAAATACTTCAAAAGTTGTAGTGTCAGTGAAATACTTCAAAAGTTGTAGTGTCAGTGAAATAAAAATTGTGGATTAAAGATAGCAAAGCAATTCCTGTTCAGAATCAAATCCAAAGAGAGAAACACATTGGAGGCTGAACATGATATGAACCAAGAATAAAACTGCTGATTGACAAGAAACATAATCAAGGGTCCCATTAATTTACTTGACTGTAATCCAATAAATATTTAACAATTTTGCGAAATTAAAAACAAATTTGATGTAGAAAATAAAGTTTTCTTGATGAAAAATGAATTAATCTGTTTATTTATTTTATTATATCCATGGTTAACTCTAGAATTTATTTTCTCTCATAAGTAGGGGAAGGTTAAATACAAGCCAAGTGGGCACAGGAGACCAAAAAAAAAAAAAAAAAAAAGGATGGGCACCCCTGATCTAAAATTTGTCATTTTGTCGACAATGCTGCTAACTCTCTGGATCCCCCCCTTTTTGGACGTTGATTCTCTAGACACTAATATGTGCGATCCTACAGCGCCATCCCTAGTTTAATACTGGTGCCCGATCGTTCACAATTAACATCTAAAAAAATATCATTGCTGCATTCAGATGCACGCCTGAATATCCCAGGCATACATATGAGAGCTTTAAACATCTACCTGACCCTCTATGAACATCATTTTTATTGTTCTCCTTCTTTCAAAGCCACACAACAGGACAGCCTCAACAATGAAGTTGAAGATTCTTATTTTCTGCTGAACCTGATTACTTTTGAATTCCACATAATTCAAAATAAAACGAAAGTGCCTCTTGCTTTTTTTTTTGTACAATACAGTTGCTCTACTTACAGCAAGAATGGATAAAAAAAAAATAAGCAGAGTGGACGGAGTCACTGTGTGAAAGAGTGCAAAAGGCACAAATCCAGAATGTCAGCAATATATGGGAACAACAATATCTGAAAAATAGTGTGTAGGAATGAAGTGACAAGATAAAAAATGTCAAATAAGCATTAACGAAGAACAGCAGCGGAGATTATCCACATTACAAATGATAATACTGAGCCCACGCCATAATTCTAGAAAATAAAAGGATGACTGCTGACGAAAAGGTGTATATTAAACAAGCATATAAAAGTTCTGCCACAAAATCATCTGAGATTAGGCTTTCATAAAGTCTGTGTTGGATGACGTGTGTCAGGGAAGAGGAGTTCCAGCCGTGTAGGCCTGAGGGCGGCAACGTATATGGAAAGTGTATATGCAACATGTAGCCAGTTATAGCCACAGGTAAATGGGGTATGTATCCCCATATGTTAACAAATGTGTTCTTGAAGGATTGTGTTTCACACAGATGATTGTATGGCTGACTGGAGCCCTGTGATAATGGAATGTGTCAGGAAAGTCAATGTGTCTGCATATGGACTGGCCGCACAACCATGGATGTATGTTTAAAGACGGGCGTGTGTACGATGAGGATTATTCATAAATGATGAAACGTGATGTAACGGCTTTACGTGTTTTATTGATTCAGTTTGACGTTGTGAAGTTTTGAGGATTACAGTAGACTTTATATATCTGTTTGTTGATGATAGACCCCTTTGAGCCATACGAGGCTAAGCACTTATAGACTGTTTATTATCAGCCTCGGCCACATCAACCCACGTAACAATACCACTATTTGGAAAGATCCCTATCTTTCTTTATTTATACATTAAACATCATCATCCTCATTTCCCTTTTCGTTCCCTATGAAGCCACCGCCGCAGATCCCCCTCGCAGGAAGCCTGCACAAAGCAGTCACATGCTCACAAGGCAGTGGTTTCTGTAGCAATTTGTTTTACACGATGAGGTTGCCAGCCTCATGCACAACCTCATTAGTTGCCTTGTAGGACACGCATGAGGGAGCAGCGGTTCTTTCTTTGTCTCATCAGAGGTCCCTGGGACCTACATTTGGCAAAATAAAACGTGTGAATTCTATTAAACCGATACAATTTATCTTCAGGAAATCACCGGTGACAAGCTGCTGGAACTTGACGCAAAGAATCATCTGCAAGAGAAGCTTGAGATCAGTAGAAAAGACGCAGAGAAGATAAGGAAGGCTCTAACAGATCCAAGAGGCGCAGTTCTAATTAGATCAACAAAGTAGATTAGGAAAATTACCAACAGTCCTTAAGAGTTCTTGGGGTACATGCAAAGTGATAGAGCAAACCAGAAGCACATTCTCCTTATTTATCTTTAGAAATAATTAATTCTGACTTGATCTGCTTTTCAAGAAAATTATTTAAAATAACTGCCAGTTAGTAATACAGGCACACCACCAATTTTCCGGGAATTGATGGTTCAGCATGCCCTTTAAATCTGGGCAAAATTATGAGAGGGAAAGTGAAATGGTGTTGTGTTAAGCGCTCACTTAGAATGTTTACATGGCACTTTCTGGTGATTATTCATTCAATGTGCATTGCCTTTATTAGCTTATTTTGCTTAAATTTACCCCTAGTCTTGGCTTCTAAGAAAGACCCAAGTGTCAGTGGTGGTGTCAAGTATAAACACTAGTCCATATTGATAAAAGATACAGTAGAAATGCTGAAAACAAAACTGGGTCAAGTTGTTTCCATGTGGAGGCAGTGTGACATCTATGGTTTTGCTTTGTCAACTGTTTATGATTTAAAGAAGCAAAGGGATAAAATATAGAAAATCTATTCAGAGATGACAACAAGCTAATAAGTTGGGCTAGGATTTTGATGATTTTGCATCTTTTTTTTTTTTTTTGGCTTAACCAAAACGTTGCTCAGTTGAATATAAATGTGTTTTATGCTTTTTGCCATTGTCTGTATTCTTCTTCTTCGATCCTTAGCCACCGACCGTCAAAGCAGTCAGTGGCCATCACGCCTAGTGGCGTCTTGTAGGGCAACAACAAATTGATTCCACTTTGCACGGTCGGTGGCCATCCTTCGTACAGTGCCCCAACTCTGGTTCATTCTTTGCATCTCAGCCTCCACAGTCCTCCGCCAAGTTGTTTTTGGTCGGCCTCTCTTTCGCTTTCCTTCAGGGGTCCAAAGCATAGCTGTTCTTGTGATGGCATCGGGGTCTCTTCTGAGGACATGACCAACCCAGCTCCAGCGTCTGCCAGCTATGATGGTGTGCATGTCCTCTTGCTTGCTACGAGTAAGCAGATCTTGGTTGGTGGTGGTATTCGGCCAAAAGATTCGGTGAATTTTTCTTAGGCATGTTGTGTGAAAAGAGGACAATTTTGACATTTCCTTCTCTGTGACTCCAGCATTCCGCGCCATAGAGAAGCACAGAAAGCACGCAACTCTGGTATAATCTTAATTTTGTGCTTGTGCTGTATTGGGAATTGTCTGTATGTTGGGGCATTTTTAGAGCATTTTTTTTTTGTTTGTTTTTTTTCTCCAGTCATTATTTAGCATATTTTTACATTTTCAATAACAATAGGCACTCTTTAGTGTTTTTTCACTCATTTTTTTTTCAAGTCACTTCATTGTTTTCCCCATGCTGTTAAATCATTTTCCCTAAACCCCTAAAAACAAATGTTGCTGGTAAATTTTCCTACATAATGTCAAATTTTGGATTTCTGCCTTGTGCCATTACTTCCTTAGAGAAGTTAGCAGTTCTATTAGTGGATCAGATAGATTTGGTGAAGAAAATAATGAGTGACAGACAGTATGAATGGAGACGTAGGAAAGGCTGTGCAAAAGACAACTGAGCAAGTTTTGAAACAAAAATGTGAGATATGAAAAGCTGTGCTTAATATCACACTTTTATCTTGGTGAATTTTCAGCAGACTTGAAACAACTGACGTAAGAGGGACGGTCAAAAAGTAATGCCTCGCAATTTTTAATTTCATTCAATAGCCAAGAAAACAGATAAAATTCACACTGAAATGTAGCCCCAAGTCTGAACTTCAAAAATTTATTTCTCAATGTAGTCTCCGTTATTTGTTACAGTTTTTGTCCATCTCCTCACAAGGGCATGTATCCCCGCACGGTAAAAATTTGTGTCCTTTTTCCTAAACCACTGGCGTACGGCGCGTTTAAGGGTCTCGGTGTCCTCAAAGGGATGTCCGCGAAGATCTTCTTTCAGTGGTCCAAACAGATGGAAGTCAGAAGGTGCAAGATCGGGACTGTAAGGGAGATGTGGTAATAATGTCCAGCCAAGTTCTGCAATCGCATCAATGGTATGTTTAGCGGTGTGTGGCGTGGCATTATCGTGCAACAGTAGTGCAGTTCTCTGATCTTTTAATGGGTAAAGTCACTGTGGTCACTGTGCCTAGGTGGAACTGTGCTTGCCTCGCCAAAACGAAGCAAAATTTTATTTAGTAAAAAAAAGTTTTTTTTAAATTGTGAAAATCTGCACACTGTTTCTATTGTGCATTGTAATTCTTAATTCATGGTATGGCATCAATGGTATGTTTAGCGGTGTGTGGCGTGGCATTATCGTGCAACAGTAGTGCAGTTCTCTGATGTTTTAATGGGTAAAGTCACTGTGGTCACTGTGCATAGGTGGAACTGTGCTTGCCTCGCCAAAACGAAGCAAAATTTTATTTAGTAAAAAAAAGTTTTTTTTAAATTGTGAAAATCTGCACACTGTTTCTATTGTGCATTGTAATTCTTAATTCATTAAAAAAAAAAATTCCCATTTGCCATAGAAACTGCAAATATAATCAGTTGTTACTTCAAGTCTTTTGTGTGTGTTTAATAAGGAATTTTGTCAATTAAAATACAATTTTAACACATTAACTACCGAACTGTGGCCGAATTAATTTTTTCCCCCCATTTTCATCCTGTAGGTGTTTGCACAAAGTAAGCTGTAGTTTTCGTAATTGTTTATAGATTTTTATGAATTACACGTCATTTTAAAAATAAATGAATGTACTATTACAATAAGCACCATTTGTAACTCTAATAGAGGTTGTTGCTATTTAACGGCCCCCATCTCTATCAAAATCACTATTTCAATCAATGTGCACACCGTTTTCACTCTTGTCCTCGTCGCTAGGAATATCAGTCAGTTGTTGAAACAAATTTCTAGCCTATTCAGCCGTTAGACGAGATGTACAAGGATTTTTTGTGGTCCTATCACTAGTTGCCACGGTAAACAGTTTTACAGTATTTGGTAACTAACCCAACATGCTGAAAAATATGAACATAATATCAATTTTCCAGTGTTCTACAACAACCTTGCTTTGGGAATTTGTTCTCCGGTGGTAATTTAAAATCTCGAACCAGATCAGAAAGTGTTTCAGTACATTTTTCATTCGTTTTATTACTAAAAATAGATAGGATTTCAAAAGCCGGTCCCAGGCTCGCGGTAGTTAATGTGTTAAGTTTAGCACAGAAACTGTGACTATTATAAATTGCATGTTAAGGAGTGAGTGTTTTTGGTTAATAAAATAGACTTTCAGTTTGACACAGAAAAGGTAAAAACATGAAGTTGTATTTTTACGTCATCTCCCTGTTTTGTTTTATTGTAACAGCAAGAAACTAAATTATATTTGTTAGGTTCTTTTTTAACTGAAGTATTCAAGACCTAATCTTCACACTCAGACAGCTGAGTGAAAAGGCCCTTGAGTATAAGAGTGAGATCCATCTTTGTTTCATAGATCTGGAAAAGGCGTTTGACAGGGTCCCCTGGAGCAAACTTTGGGACTGTTTGGCAAGGAAGAACATTCCAGCACCTCTGATTCATGCTATACAGAGCTTCTACAGGTCTTGCAGAAATTATGTGAGGACAGCAAACCATAAGGACCATCACTGGTGTAAGACAAGGTGATATCCTGTCACCTTACCTTTTCATACTCCTCATGGATGATGTCATCAAGGCATGTAAGGAGAGAACAAGAAAGTATTCAGTGGGGTACTGGAAGAAGAGACAGGTTTGTATTTCAGAGCTGGCATTTGCTGATGATGTTGCCCTGATTGTTATATCAAGGGCACATCTCCAATCCAACCTGCAAGTCTGGAAGGAAGAGCTGGAGAAGAGAGGGATGGTCATAAGCAGCTCTAAAACAAAATCCATGGTGATATCACGAGAAGAAAGAAGACATCAGATTAAGCTGGGAGAACAGGTCCTGGAGCAGGTCGACCACTTTAAATACCTCGGAGCTATTATAGACCGAAAGGGAGGCATCAAAGAAGAGTTGGCCACTCAAAAAGCAGCAGCTGGGAGACTTTTTCAGGCCATAAATCGAGGATTCCTCAGCAAGAGAGAGGTTGATAAGAAAACGAAGATGGCTATATACCGCTCCACGTATGTCCCAGTCTTGACATATGGATGCGAGTCATGGGCAATGACTACAACCCACAAAAGCCAGATCCAAACCTCAGAAATGAGGTATCTGAGGAAGGTGGTTGAAGTAACAAGAAGAAAACGGTCCGCAACCAGACGATACGTCAAGGCCTAAAATCCCACCCCCTGCAGACCCAAGTAGAACAGTCCCAACTAAGATGGTTTGGCCATGTCTGCAGAATGAGAGAAGATCGGGGACCACGACAAGCATGTGAAACAAAGAGCCAGGGATCCAAACCCCCAGGACGACCCAGAGTCCGCTGGGAGGACAACATTAGACAATCTTTGAAGGACTGAAGACTAGAATGGAACCAGGCCAGGAGGAAGATAGCCAATAGGATAGTCTGGCGCTCTCTCTTCCAAACGCCTACACCTCACGGTAGAAGAGGAACAACTAAGTAAGGTTCTTTTTTTTTATGCCTTTCATTTTTCTCTTTTAATAATACAAAATAAGTTAACTCAAAAATGTCCTATAAAATAAAAAAAATGACGTAAAAACACTTCTTTTTTAGTTTCCGAGCTAACCTTGAGTTTTTTTTTTTTTGATCATAAATGCATTTTTATAGGTCATTTTCTAGCCATATTTAGGTCCATTAAAATCCTAGCCCTACAAATGAGTATTAGAAAAAACTATGACAGATGGTAAGAGTACTAAGAATATTCAAGTGATGATGGAATGGTTTTGGCAAAGTCAGAGTGGACTTGTCAGGTAGCAGAACAAGCCCCACTGTTCCATAAAGAACTTAAATTAGAACGTGAGGGTGGCTATAGTGAGAGGGATGGCTTCAAATGTTTAAGATGCATAATGGACTTTACGCATTTTATATTTATTTTATGTATCTAGCAGTCATGGTGCTTTAGAGACACAGGAATTGTATAAGTTGGTCAGGGGTGTGCTGTTAAATTATTATGTGATCTCAATTGGTTTGGCAAAACGAGTAATTCAGCAAGGCTTAGGAACCAGACATGACATAAAATCGATGGTGTACCTGTATTTTAAACTGATGATGGCAATCAATGTTTATGACCTATGTACACTTCAAATAATAAAAAACATTCTTAAAAATTAAACATGCCTAAAAGCAAACTTGGTTTTTTTTTTTTATCCTCCTCCTTTCATTTTGAGACATGAAAGTTGAGTCCACTTTCAGAGTGGGTGAAAAGTTGCTAATAACAATTCTCAATTAATATAATGCAGAAAACATGAAAACTACAAAATCTTGAATAGCCTGATATCTTTCCGGATTTGATGCAACACAATGAAAACTATTGTTAATATATATTTATATATTTGGTGCTTGTGAGAATAATCTGTTCTCGACGGTTCCTGACACACACATCTAGTTAAAATGGCTTTCTAAGAAAATATACATGTGTATTATTTCACACTCAAGATATGCTCAAGAACTGTAACTCCCAAAAATGATGTGATGAAGATCAAAAGTAGAATACATAAAACATAAAGCTAATTCCTGTGCTCAGTTTTACTCCCACTGAAAGGAAAGACATTTCCACGGCAACTCGTATAAATGTATAGGCGTGTACACAGGGATACACACGTTTCTGTTAACTTTCCTGAAACCAGCTTAGAGAGTTTTTCTTTTCTTTCTTAAATAACTACACATATTGATCCAAGCAATAATAGCCCTTAAAGTCTAATTTTCTGCAAAATTTACAGCTGCAAGCTATGGAGACTTTATTGTTTGACTTATTAAAATGACACTGTCAGATCTTTATCATCATCCTTGGGCCAATGAAATTTTTTTTCAGATGAAAATATGTATATATAATGAAAAGAGAAAGAAAATTAAGTGGTTTGGTCACCTCATAAGAATGGAGCCAGATAAATTACCACTACATGCCTAACACAGTAGAAGATCTAGCTTCAGGGTACAGGGGAATATCAAGAGGCAGATGGATAGACAACGTCACAGAAATCCTACAACACTGGCTCATGCCAACCAATCTGACACACCTCGCTCAAGAATGCTCCCAACCATGGTTCATAAAAACAGTAAAATTAAAAGGTAAAGTAAGTAAGCAATGAAGCTGGATCCAATAATGGATGAGTATCTACTAATGAAAAAAAAACTTTACATTCCTGCTCATTAAAATTACATACTCTGGAATAAGGATAATTTCAGTGCTTTAGGCAGTTAAATTTAGAAACTGATGTTAAAGCTGAAACTTAATGCCATTTTGTAAGAAGTCATATTTTCAGCTGCTCCAAGTTTAGCCAGCAAGATAACAAGTCTGGCAATGACTACAACCCATAAAAGCCAGATCCAAACCTCAGAAATGAGGTATCTGAGGAAGGTGGTTGAAGTAACAAGAAGAGACATAGTCCGCAACCAGATGATACGCCAAGGCCTAAAATCCCACCCCCTGTAGACCCAAGTAGAACAGTCCCAACTAAGATGGTTTGGCCATATCTGCAGAATGGGAGAAGATCGGCTACCATGACAAGCATGGGAAACAAAGAGCCAGGGATCCAGACCCCCAAGACGACCCAGAGTCCGCTGGGAGGACAACATTAGACAATCTTTGAAGGATCGAGGACTAGAATGGAACCAGGCCAGGAGAAAGACAGCCGATAGGATAGTCTGGCGCTCTCTCTTCCAAACCTCTACACCTCACGGTAGAAGAGGAACGACTAAGTAAGTAAGTAAGATAACAAGTCTGAACAATCAGAAACATGCTGGTACCATATGGTCTTATCTCAAATAACTCCAACAAGAAATGAACAGGTAGCTCATTTCAATGTGTATGATGATTTCATATTACAGTGGTCACAGCAATTCAAGTTATTCACATCTATAGAATCTAGTGCACAATGTGACATATTTCATGGACACATAAGTCCAAACTTTGCCACTTTGACTCTCTATCTTGCCCATAAGTTTAGTGTAAACTTTGTGTAACAAATATCTCTTATACTAAGTATAAAATATTCATCCATATAATTTGTTCACATGCCCAAAAGAAAAATGTTATTCAAATTATATATAAAAATAACACAAATGCAGCTGCTCACTATATAAAAAATTTTTTTTTTAAAGTTCGATATTCAAACATAAAAAGATATTACTCTGCAATGACTGCACTCTCAAACATTAAAATATGTTAATGAGTAAGTTTAATTTTATTATTTTACTTTATGAGCACCTTTGTTTTTTTTTTTTTTTTAATTCTCAAATGCACGTGTTGCGTATAAGAGAGTAAGCAAAAGAGTAGGGAGAAGGTGGGTGGCATACTATATGTGTTAGTTGAAGAACAGAAAGCAAACTGACCTTATGTACTGAAGCTCCAAAACTGGCAAGGACAGACAGTATATCCGTGTCTACCTTCCTTGGATATGTTTGACCACAAATTATGAAATGGCTGACAATTGGGGGAAAAAAGAAACCAAAGAAATTAAAGTTGTCTCAGCCATGCAATAAAGCATATAAGAAGCATCTTAATGGTGAAAAGTGCCATATATTTACATATTTGCACAGTTTTGTCACATCATGCGTCACACACCCACTTAACGTAATATCAACTATATGTCATCGTCATTACCCTTTCAGCTCCCCAAGGAGCACAAGCCTTCAACTATTTCATGCCAAGCCCTCCCATTCCATGCCATCAGCACAAGGTCTTTCCCCATCCCTTTAATTTCTATCTCCAGTTCTCACCTCCATGCGTTTTTTTTTGCTCCACTTCAACCTCTCTTATCTTAAGGATTCTGTAATGCTATCAACAGATTCCCTCCCATCGTGTCTTATTCATTAACAGCATCACCTTCTCAACTCAGCTATGTGTGCTTGCCATAAGAACAAATGAATTAAAAATCTCAGAAACAAAAACCGCAATGGCGCAGGCAATTTGGCAAACTATACCACTAAATAAGAAAAAGCCAGAGTGTGACTATGACAAATGACTTACTCCGCTCCAGCACTAAGACAGTATATTGTCTATGGTATATGTACTTTACATTATATCAAGCACCACTCAAGCATAGTTCTGCATTTTTCATACTACCTGGCTATCAGATGCAAGACAACTACTTGCTTCATAAACAACCCAAGAAATAGCAAAATTTTTCCTGTAACGCAGGTTTTTTTATCCTGTGGTCCATGAACAACTTGGGGGTCCATGAATGGATTCTAATGGGTCCATGTACATTATCTAGAATTGAACATGTAAATTGTTTGATTTTGCCTTTATGTACATTTTTTTCCAAGAAGGGGTCCACGGGCTTCATTAGACAATCAAAAGGGTCCATAGCCTTCATAAGAAATCAAAAGTGTCTATAGCCTTCATTGGACAATCAAAAGGGCCCAGAGCAAAAAAAATAAAGAAAAGAAATCCTGCTGTAAAGTAATTACAAATAAAATTATGCAGCAAGGTGCTTGCAAATTTGTATATAAATTATTTTTCTTGTCACCTTTTTCGCTCCTTTTGTACACACTTACACATAAACACAACAAGGTGTTATACAAAAGCAAGCTTTTTACTGGCAATTGAAGGGATTTATTATGTTATTCTGACTATCCCCAATTTCAGTTTATGCACATCTATAACATAACCCTTGCTACACACATGCTTCCATGTGCACACACATAAATATTCATATACAAGAAAAAAGGTAGTCCCATAGCAGATACTGCTGAAGGGGAGTGAAGTGTTAGAGACTTTACTATACTAGGTCCAGCATCGAGAGGTGGGGTGACCAGTTCCCTTCCTCGCTGCCTTTTCCTTCCCAACTGAAGAGCGAAACCAGGTACCCAGTTACAGATGGGCAAACTGGAGCACGTCAACACTGTGAATCGAATCCGGAACATTTGCCGCGAGAGACCAGCGCTCTAACCACTTTGTCAATCGCATGTTCCATACGTTAGTAACAAATTGGTAAACACGTATTAAAAGATAACAAAAGTACAAAGACAGAAGACTAAAATGGCATTAGAGAAAATAAAGATGGAAAAAAGACCAAAATGACATGTACTAAGGTTATACACAAACATTTAGCAGCATAGTGGCCTATCACGACAAGTTTCCCTCTGTATGAGGAGTTTTGGAGGTGACTGACTTATACAACAGTGTCCCTCTTGATAAAGTGTTTAATGCCATTAATCTTTCCCTTTTGTTTTCTTTTTTTTTTTCCTACTTCATCCTCTAAGAAGATGACTTTATTAAATCTTCAGCTACAAATGACCACCACCTTTTATAACACTATTCATATCTTAGTTCTGTCAATGCATTTATCTAGGAGCCAAACCCATAAATATAGAAACCAAACCCAGAAATTTAGAAGCCAGCTTAATGATAAAAAGAAATAAAATTAGTATCCCTAACACAGCTACAGGTTCATAACCCTTTTTCCGAAATCACTGGGGACAGCCTTTTATTGGAAACCTGATTTATCTGGTTTTCAGTAGCCCAAATTCGCCAAAAATAGTCCTAGTCGCTTAATCTGCATTCTTCTTCTTCTTCTTCGTTCACCCTGAAAAGGACGGTGGTTGCGTTGTGTCTGTTTACGCCTAAGCTGTGATATCTGCACCTTTTGGTCGACACATCCGACTTCAGCACGGCATTTTTTAGGGACCGGGTTTGCCTTCCCATTGCGATCTGCACTCGCTCAGCCAGACTGCACTGCTGCAGACTGTTTCCAGGACCACCACGTGGAGGTGGAGTGCGGTCTTGACCAGCTCTGGTTCGCTGGTCCTGATGCAAGCAGTACAGCTATGGGTCGCTGACTGCATTCACTATTGCTGCATCTTGGGGTCCCAATCTGCATTCAAAAAATAGCCTTAATGTGTCCAAAATAGCCAGAAATCACCCAAGATGTGATCAACAAGTAGCTCAAACACACTTTTGATTTTCAGAATATTTCGGTGTTTGGATAAAAAATTATAGACCTGTACTAACATTCCAGCTGACAGTTTCTAGGTGCTGTGGTGACCTGGTTATCCAGCACTTCTCCACCGTTGTTCACACATGCTGATTTTTTCATATTCCTTGTATAATGTTTGGTACTGGTGACACAGTGAAGATAGTGTGGCATATTATCCATCATATACCCTTTTATGTTCCTTATGGATCATGCAGCCATCCTTACAGTCCATCCCTTGTTCGTTCGTTCCCTTGCAGGAAACCTGCACAAAAGCTTTTTACATGCTACTGCAATGGCAGCTTCTGTAGCAACTTTTTAAAATGATGAGATTGCCTCCCTCATGCACAACTTCATATTAGTCGCCCTGTACATTAGACAATCAAAAGGGTCCATAGCTTTCATTAGACAATCAAAAGGGTCCACAGCCTTCATTAGACAATCAACAGGGTCCACAGCCTTCATTAGACAATTAACAGGGTCCATAGCCTTCATAAGACAATCAAAAGGGTCCACTGCCTTCATTAGACAATCAAAAGGGCGGTTATCCATTTTTTCAGTCTCATCAGAGACTTCAGGGAACTACACTTGGTGTGATGGTTTATATTCTGTGTTTATGTGTTGTTTTCTTATGTGCAATAAAGATCTTTAAATAAAATTTTACAAAATCAGGGATTGTTGATACATATTACTCAACTTCACCTTAGTTTCAACATGATCAAAATCAACACACCTTTTAAAGCCTGCCATCTCTGTCACCATATCATCCAGCTGTTCAACTTTACTGGCATCCCCCTCAAACAATGTCAAAAAACTGGCCTGGGTGCCAGTAGTTCCTTTCACTCCTCGGAAACGCAGTTCATCATAAACCCTCTCCAGACCTTTTAGATCCATTAGAAGTTCCTGCGACCAGATGCATGCACGTTTGCCTACTGTGGACACTTGGGCTGCCCTAATTCATGGACAAGAATAATTAACAAATACATTATTCAAACCTAGCAAAAATCACTCACAAAATATATTATGATGTTAATTAAAACAGGATCCATTTCAAAATACACTTCGGTTAATATGTTTAAAGGAAACAAAGCAAATCTATAAAAGTTGTCTGAGTATCTCAAATATATACGGCACTGCTAAATGTCCACTGGACTTCAGTGCTACAAGTGATTATGATGGACATACAACAATTACTGTTATAATCATATCATCATTTTCCATTGCACCCCCTACAGAGTATGTAGCCACCACTGTTGTTGGTCCCCGTCAGGACGCATGCACCAAGCATTCACATGTTCGTGCAGCTGTGGTTTCTGTGGCAGTTTGTTTTACAAGAGGTTGTTAACCCCATGCACAACCTCATATTAGTCACCTCGTACGACATGTCCGCGGGAGTAGTCCCACTCTTTCATTGCCTCATAAGACAGTCTTAGGAACTACAAAGGGCAGAATGAATGATAAAACAAAAACTACTGTTACGCCGTTATTCCCATTGTTGAGGTCTGCCGGGGGATTTTAAGGTATTTTGTAATGAATGATAATGAGGCATAAAATCAAACAAACGTGTTCAAAGACAATAGATGAATAATACATGACAACATGGTAATTTAAATGTCATGAGATATTTACTTACTGTAAATGTGTGTAGGAAAGACATGGAAGTGCTCTATTCTCCCAAGCAAATTTACATAACTGATTCAGACATGATGCAAGCTGTTGAAAACAAATGCATAATCAAGTTATACTATATATAAAACTGTTATTAACACATGGCACCCTTCAAACACACCTGTCATTGAAACAAAAAAGACAACCCCTTTTTACACCGAGTACAACAGCAATCCACCAGTGTGTTACAGGGGCCGAAATGGGAGCAAGAATAGTAACACTTATTGTTATTGTTGAACAGAATCGACATCACTGCGCTCCGGGCAAACCCATAGGTGCTCAGTCTCCCTCAGTATATGCCAAAGAGTGTGAATGCTAACTGTTTTTGTAGCTCTCTGGTTATAAACACGATGGATGCATCCTCTCATGTGTCCGTCTCAGATAGCCTGACGTTTGCCACATTCCAACAGTCTTAACCTTGATGATTCATCAATTGCAGTGTCATTCTCAAACAAGTGATCATTAATTGCTCTCAATATCTCTCTCTTATCCATATCCAGTGTCCCCACTGTTGGTGCTCTTGATGCTAGTCTGTCAGCTCTCTCATTATCACGTACCCCTGCATGACCAAAACAGTAGATCCACACCAGCTCCTGAAAATTTGAAGCTTCTATGGAGGTTTTCCATTCATGCCTTAGCCAACCATTTTGAATCTTTCTAAGCATATAGTGAGAATCTGACACAATGACTGCCTTTGTTACTGAAGTTTCAGTTAGCCACCTTTAAGACTGCAGTAGCTGCCTCTACCTCCATTATCATGCTGGAAGTTGTTATCTTGTACGCCCCGCTATGTTCAGCGACGATTCTGCCCTTTACCCCAGCAGAGCAGCCCAAACCTGATTTCTCACCACGGATCACGGACCCATCAGTATACACAATGGCATCATTATCCTATGTATGATCAAGTATCAGTTGATTAATTTTGATTTCTGCTTTCCATTGCCCAAAGTTCTACACTCTCTGCCAAGGCTAATGATGACTTGCTGGTAGTTAATCCAGTTCTCATCTGACTTACTCCACTCTTCCCCTTTGAACATATTTTCAACTGTGGTCACCTGCTTGATCATTGTTTCTGCCTATGCCATCCATGACATCCCCCTCTTTATTCTTGCTCCCTTGATGTCAGCTATGTTTCCATGCAGGGGGTGCCGTTTGTCTGTGGTTACTCGCATATAGGCTTTTGCCTGGGCCATCGCATTTCTGGATCTAATCGACAGCATTCCAAGCATGTACCCCATTGTCACAATGGGAGTATCACGCGTACATCCCAATACTATATGCATCCCTTCATTTTGAATGCATTCTAGTCATTCACATTGTTTTACTGACAGCGCTAGTATTCCCAGCCCATACTCAATAACTGGTATGACGAGCTGATGATAAAGAAATAGTAATCTCTGCTCCAGATGCGCAGCGGCCATTATTTTCAGGGCTGCCAGACCTCTCCTGCATTTCTGTATGATGTGATCAACATGGTACTTATACGATAGCCCGCGATCGAATGTAATTCCAAGGTATTTCAGCTTTTCTTGCCTTTCAATTTTCTGTCCATTGAGAGTAATATCTGGAAGATCTGTTTTCACTATGGAGTTGTTTAAGGAGCACCACATCACGCAGGCCTTGTTGGGATTGACTTTGGAGCCAGTTTCCTCGCACCAGTTGAACACTTCGTGTAGTGTCCCATGAATGCTATTTACCATTTCCTGTTGGTCAGAGCCAGTTTTGTAAATGAGTATGTCATCAGTAAAAGTCAATGTTCGTCCCAACCCAGTTGGTTGAATGGTGGCTACTTTTGCTGTGTAGATGTTAAACAGCACTGGTGAAAGTGGAGAACCCTGGGGTAGTCCCGGTCAAATGCGCATTGGGTTTGATGTCCATGTTCCCAAGTGAATGCCACTGATCTCTCAGTTAAAGCAGCTGCAATCCATCTTGTTCAGACAAGGGTTAACACCGCAAGCAATTACACAGTTCATTAATGTTTCAAAGTTCACACTGTTCCATACCAAGCAAGTCATAAAAAGCGAATAAGGAGGATTGGGCACGGGGCCAGTTCTCCCATCCTGTAAAAAAAACATGCTAAACCATAAAAACTTCAACAAACATGGACAGGCCAACTAAGGAAAATAAAACTCAGCCGACCAAGACTGGAGGCAGTCCTCTGGCAAGAAGGCGCATGACGCAACACACAGAAAGCCGAAAGGAGTCTGTGTTGCTGACTAACTTTAGCTGATGGTACGTGACAGAAGGACTTGGCATGTTTTTGTTGAAGGCCTGTTCTCCTTGGGAGAGGGAGCTAAAGGGTATTGACTGACAGACAACAGCAATTAAAATTTATAATCAAATAACCAGGTGAATATGTCAATACATACTGTTCAAAATTATATTATTTTCTTCATCTGATAAAAGTGATAAAAGCAGTTATGCCCACATACAAGTATAAGCAGTTTTATCAAATAACATACACATGTTGTAGCATTTTTTAATTGTTTTTTAAACTTGGGACCTATAATTCAAATAAAATTAAATACCTTTGGTTTCAGAATCCCAAGCCCATCACGAAGCACTATCAAATCCTGAAAAATAAAAAAAGACAAGATATAGGAGAGTAGAATGACTGGGCCTTGTGTCAATATTTTGTTGCTTACTAATAAAAGAGATATCTTCTACGGACAATTAGCAGATGACAAGAGAACAGTTGGACGACCGCAGCTGAGGTTCAAAGATGTATGCAAGAGAGATATGAGGGCACTGGACATGGATCCAGTAACATGAGAGGATTCTTTTTCTTCTTCTTTCGTTCGCTTGAAATATATTGTCTATATCTGCAATGTTGTTTCTTGTATAAACTTCACTGTCTTTTGTAGTTCATACAGAGGTCCATATAGTTTTGCTTCCAGTGTTGTTTCTCTGGGCCAGTGGGTTTGCCTCAATATATCATATTCGGGGCAATCTTGAAGTACGTGCTCCGCAGTCTGGGGTGCCTGTCCACATGTACACATGGCTGAATTGCCAATCTTGAATTTTATATACATGTGGCTGCGGAGGCGGTTGTGTCCTGTTCTGAGGCGCAGAATGACTATTTGTTCTGATCTGTTCATAGCTTGGTAGTCATCCTGCGTTGGTGTTGGTGGCTTTCTGATAGATTTGATCATCTTTTTCTTCTGATGGTACGTAACTGGTACATCCGGTTGCTCCTCTGCAGCACCTTCTTTAGCCAGTCCATCTGCTCTCTCGTTTCCTGGTATTCCACAATGAGACGGTATCCACTGCATGGCGACCCTGCGCTGGTTGCACAGTTCAGAAAGTAGGGCTTGTATGCCTGGCAATTTTCTGGACTGAAGTGCTTGGAGGGCTGATCTTGCATCTGTCAGGAATACTACAGGCTGTGGACCGAGATTGGTGTTCAGTAGTTTCTCAGTTGCCACCTTGATTGCCTGGATTTCTGCATCATAGTTGTTACAGAATTTCCCCGTTGGTACTCTGACCGTATCCCTAGTGTTGTTTGGGTATTCTATGTACACCCCTGCTCCTCCATTCTTTACTGCATTCTGTGCTGACCCATCCGTGTATACTCGGACCCAGAGGTCCTGTGGGTATTCATCATCCAGGAAACTGAGAGTGACTGTCCTACGTTGCACGCTGTTCTGTTCATCCCTGTCGAATATTCCTTTCACTTTTGTGTGGATGTGTACTGGTAGTCCATGCTCCTCTCTCCAAGGGGTTTGTTCTGGCACAGACTTTAGGGGGCTGTTAACTTCAGGCAGGTCTGAGGTTTGTCTACGAAATCGTTTGGCCTGGTGGATAAAGCTGCTTCTTTTCAGTCGCCCCATTGCTAGGTTTTGGAATCTGTCCTTCATTGGATGGCTCGGCATACAGAGGAACTTTTCTGCCTGTGTTAGCACTTTCGTGTCTCTGCGTTCTCTCAGTGCTTGTATCCTCCCCATTTTCTCCATCTCCACTATAGGCGTTGATTTCATTGCCCCCGTGATGACCCTAAGCGCCTGGTTTTGCACCTTATCTAGCTCTTGTAATGTGGTGTTTGATGCTGGACACCACGCAGCTGACCCATATTCCAGGTGTGGTCGTATGCCCTGCTGGTAAACTTTACTAAGTATTTTCCCGCTGGCTCCCCATGTGGTTCCACTTAGTTTTCTCAGGATGGCTAACTTCCTCCTGGCCTTTGTTGCTGCCTTGTTGATGTGCTGCTTCCATGTCAGCCTATCATCGAATGTAACTCCGAGATAGGTGGGTTGTTTATCTTCTCTCAGGAGCTCTTCGTTTATCTTGATGACACCAGCTTTTTGTTTGGGAGAGAGGGTGAAGAGCGTAGTGCTGCACTTGTCTGTGTTGATGCTGACACACCATCTATTTGCCCATGAGGTTAAGGCATCTATAGCTCTTTGTAGCAGTTTGGTGGCCACTGTTGCATGCTCATCTGTGCACCATATTACCAGGTCATCAGCGTACATTGCCACTTTCATTCCATGTGGTAGTTCAGCAACCAGGTCATTGATGTAGACTAGGAAAAGTGTGGGGGACAGAACCCCTCCCTGAGGGACGCCATGACGCAGTAGAATTTTCTTACTCTTGAGGCCATCTAGTTGTACTCGGGCTCTTCTGTTATGCAAGTATGCTTTCACCCATTTGTACATCTTACCATTCACTCTACAATTTCTCAGTTTCTTCAGAAGCCCTTCTTTCCAAACCTTGTCAAATGCTTTCCTTAGATCTATCCATGCTGCTAGTACCAGTTTCTTATCTTGGAACGCATCCTCAATCTCTTGGGAAAGGTAAGTTGCCTGATCTTCGGTGGAATAACACTGCCTAAAGCCCGCCTGCTGTGGTACAAGAAGGTTTTCACTTTCAAGGTACCACTGTAGCCTGAGGTTGATGATACGTTCCATTGTTTTGCAGAGGCAGCTTGTAAGGCTGATTGGTCTGTAGCTGGAGGCAGTGGAACTGTCTTTTCCTGGTTTTAGGAGTGGTATCATGATTGCTTCCCTCCAGGTCTGTGGAACTCTGCCTGAGTTCCAACAGATATTGAAGATCTGCAGCAGCTTTGTTTTTGCTGCGGTTCCCAAGTTCTTAATCATTTCATTGGACACTCCATCAACTCCTGGCGACTTTCTCATTTTCAATTTGGATATTGCAAGCTCCAGTTCTCTGAATGTGATTGGTGCCTCCATAACTTCAGGTATGGTTCCATCTCGTCCTGTGTATTGTTGTTTCTCACGAGTCTCCTGTTGCTTCTCTGGGCTAACTTCGATGTTGTTGTCTTTAGCAAAGGAGTCTGCAAAGTGATCAGCTGCCTGTTTTCCCATGAGGATGTTTCCATCTTTGTACAGAGCAATCCTTGAGTTTCTCCCTGTACCTTCATCGTTAAGTTGTTTTACCAGCTTCCACAGTTTCCTCGTATCTCTTTCGAAGTTCAAGGACTCTGTTTTCTCCTTTCAGCTTCTTCGCCTGGCCTGCAACTTGGCCCTTTGAAATTTGGCCTTAGCTTGCTGGTAGTTATTGTGGTGTTCTTGGCATGGACTGGTCTCTGCCTGCTTTCGAGATGTTTCCACGTCGTTGTGCAGCTGCTCTAGTTCACTATTCCAATATGGTTTGTAGTGCTTACGAGCCCCTCTAGGTATTGTTTCACGAGCAGCCTGTAATATGCATCTGCTGAATTCATCGACTAGCTTATTGATGTCTTTGTCTACAGTCAGATCTCTAGCCAGTATACTAGTACGGTGCTGGTACATTGTCCAGTCTGCCTTCTTGTAGTTCCACCTAGAGAGAGTGCTGCTCTCCTTGACAAGTTCATTTTCCACAATTAGGAAGACTGGCCGGTGGTCGCTGCCTCCAAGTTGTTTCCCTACAACGCGTGTGGTGTTCCACTCCAGGCCAGGTGAGTGGAATGCCAGGTCTGGTGTAGAGGTGGTGTGCCATGATCTCGAGTAGAAGGTTGGTGGGTCGATTGGCTGGTTAATCAGGATACGCCCATTGTCATCCTGCCAGTTTTCAAGCTCCTCACCTCTCCTGTCCATGTGATCATAGCCCCAGCACTGTGAGTGGCTGTTGAAGTCTCCGCATACAATCAGTCTTTCTTTTGCTGGGATTGTATCTAGTGCCAGTGGGCGGTCGCTCGGACAGTAGTAGTTGAGCAGGTGGAATTCTGAACTTTCTGTCCTGAGATGAAGCATCTGGTATTCCGCCCCCTCCATATATGTTTCAAGCTGACATGCACTGATGTTATTCCTCACGAGTGTCAGTATTCCACCCTTTCGCCTGTCTATTCTATCAGATCGGTAGCACTGGTAGCCTCTGATTTTGAAGGCTATGTCCTTGTTGAGGTGGGTTTCTTGCAAGCAACATACATTTACTTGCTCTTCATTCAAGATATTTTCGAGCTCTAATTTTTTGCTGTAGCCGTCTTTTTTACTATTGACGCCTTCAGCATTCCAGTGCATTATTTTAAATGGTCTTTTCTTTGCTTGGCCAGTAGCTCTATTCTCATGCCCCCTGGCTCCACAGGGCAATTGAGAAGGACCCCCAGTAGTAGGGGTTGGGCCCTTCCGAGGCAGAGGGCCCGGCACTGCACCTGCCTGGGTGTCCGTCACAGGGCGAGCGCCATAACGTTTTGCAGATATAGGCATACTTCCATAGCGCATGTGCGTGGCATCCTGATTGCTGTGGTGCGCCTCTTGGCTGGTTGCCTCCGTCTTCAGCACCTTGACTTGCTAGGGCAGACTGTGGTCTTGCTCGAGTGTAGGAGGGCCTGGCCAGTCTTGGTTTTTCAGCCGCTGATGGCTGTACTTGAGCCCCATCTCCACGTCAAGGAGCTGGCCTCGATGGGGACATGAGAGGATGAAGCTGCTGATCGCACTAAGTGGCGATGCTATTTACGGCGCCACCTCAGACTGGGCGAAAAGCAGCTCACACAACAAGCAGAAGAGAGGAGAAAACGTCGAACGGAGCAAAAGGAAAATAAGCAGCTGAGGGCTGTCATCACAGGGGCACATTCCCATAGTCAGTTATGACTGAAGGGGCTATTATTATTACTAATAAAAATACAAACTTAAAGAAGGGTGCTGTTTTAACCGCCAGCCCAAGAATAATTATTACCTTACAAACTGATATGGAACTGCAATAAACACCTCAATATCGGAGTGATTCAGTAGAGAAATAGGCAGATGACACTTCAACAATATATACACTACAAATTTGTTGATGTATTTGGTAAATAAACTACAGCTGCGAAAACTCTTCAGAGCATCGTTTAAAGTTGCTTTCAGTTCAGGTAAATGTTCATTGGTAAACGCATATTTATGTTGTATTCGTATCATTTCTTTTCTATTTCAAACATCTTTCTATTTCCATAGGGGTAATGTAAAAATATACTTGATATTGGTAATGATTAAACATTGTGTATTAAAACAGTGGTTCCCAACCAGTGGCCCATGGACCACATATGGTCCGCAGCTGCGTTATCAATTTGGTATTAAGTGCTTTGATTTTGCTCTGATCCTCCCTACGTTTTTAGTGATTGTATTTATATGCGATACTTTGCTTTTACCAACTTGTGTTATTGAATATAGGCCTATTCATCTATTGAATAAAAACAGTTAAGTGTTTATGGCATTGCGATATTACAAATAAGCTGGTGGTCCGCAACTTATATGTAGTTCGAAAAGTGGTCTTTGGATGTAAAAAGGTTGAGAACCACTGTATTAAAACACATAATTATTATTAATAATCAAATAATTGTGAAGTATGTATAGTTATGCCATGAGAAACAAGGCAAGTTTCAGCACAGTCAGTGGTAAAAAAAAGTTCACAAACAAGAAGCGATGAGAAAGAGCTCAATCACAACTAGATGGAGCCAAATTAACAAAATAAATTGGGATTAGGATACTCCAAGACAGAGGTCGACACAATGTAGATCCCCCTCTGCAAGTAAACCGCACAGGATGATTTAATACAAGGATCCTCAACCTTTTTTGCACCGCAGGCACATTTTAGATTTATAAAGAGGGTGGCAGTCACCAACCAAATACTGCAACTTACTTATTTTTAAAAAATGTTCATGTTTACAGCGAAATATGCAGTATTTATATAAGGCTGAGTAACCACATTTAACTAAATAAGAAATATTCAGGATTTTAAAATTTGATCTTCAAATCATTAGGCACTGCATGTCACTGGTCAACATTTATAGTTAAAGGTGTATGTTCCAGTGAGCAAACATTCATTCAGATGAGCATCAGTGAGCCATGACCTGTACTAGGATTTGTCAATGCCTGCAGGCATTGCGTTGAGTGCCCCTGATTTCACAGATCTATGGGTGACGGAGGGGCGAAAGAGAAAAAGAAAAACAATTAAAAAACTAAAGAAATTTTGAACTAGCCCTCTCCTGCCAGCATTTAGAACCACTGATACTGCCAGAATTAAAGGTACAAGCTAGCTTACAAAAATTCACTTTAACCATGAACTGCATGAGACGGGAATTTTATCTTTTCTGTGAAGTGAACATTCTGTGAGATATAGGCTGAATTTTTCACAGCTCTGCTGACAGAACTGCAAGAAGCAGATCATTCAGCAACGATAACAGTTCCATCGTGGCTGCATTTACTCCTAATACTCTGAAACCTGAAAACATACATGATTTAATGGGTGGAAACTAGAGGACCTTTGGGAGCCGCAATAATGGAGACAATTTTGGAAAGAGCATTTCATGTGTTTTTTTTTGCAACAAAATGTTCTTATGATTATAAGTATATCCACACAAAAATTTCTGTTAAAAATGAATTTCGCTGGTACCTCACCTTCCTATCAATCTTTTTTTTGCAGCATTTCTATGGTAAAAATATATAATTATCATAAAGAGTTATTCTGCACAATTTTGGGTCAGTAATAAGTGACAGCTCCATGTGCTTCTCATGGGTCTCTAAAGACAAAGAAATAACAGGACCTGCTCCCTCAGGTATGTCATACAAGGCTTCTAATATGAGGGTGTGCATGAGTTTTGCAACCCCATCATGTATAACAAATTGCAGGCTTCCTTCGTGGCTCCATCAGGTGCGAAAAGGAAAAAATGATGAATGAGATCACTAACATGGAACCGATGATGATAGGAAACTCTTTACAGAGCGATACAACAGGAAGCAATCTGATCATCAGAAAAAGTCCCCCGTCCAACAAGTGTTTCGGCCCGATTTACTCCTTTACACTCTGGGGGGGGGGGGGCCACTTGGGTCATGACTCCCAAGCGTCTCAGCCTCCTGTTGTCTTGTATCGAAAATGAACCCATTTCACTTATGGTAGCAACTTTAAAATCCACAACTCCGCCAGCCGTGGAGGCAATTGTGAAAGTAACAAAGAGAAGACAAATTATTCCGTTCGTTCCGTCGCACATCACAACTAAGGACACACACTTGCGCGAAGCCGACGAGTCTAGCCACTGCGCGCTAGCCACAGAAATTCTGTGCCTGACACTCCTTATAATATACGCCACCTATTGCCCCTCAGTCACAGCCCTTTCACTAGTACACCAAAAAACTCAGCGTATTGTGTACTTAGAAAAATTTTGGTGTTTTCTGTACTGCAGCGTTTATTGTCATGATTTCCATTGCCCATTGCGGTTGTTCCACAGCCAGCCTGATGCCTTTTCGGCAGTTTCACTAAGCCTCTTCAGTGCCCTTGTTCTCGACTGTCCCCTCAGCCCCAACAGTTTCAATAAATCATACACTGATGCAGCCACAAGCCCTTTTGCGCCCACTTCAACAGCCATGACCCTTGCAGTGAACCCATCGTGTCTCAGATCCGCGGCCAGATCACTATACTTGGCCGCTTTGAGCGAATGTTGTTCGTCTAATCTGGATTCAAATGGCACGGTCAGTTCAATCAGTATGACCTGAAGCGTTGCTGAAGAATGAAGCACTATATCCGGCCGTCTCCGCGATTTTCTGATACTCTCTGGATATGCCCCTCATCCAGGTAGGTCTACCGCCATCTCCCAGTCATTTGCACAGTCAAGAAGAGATGGTAAACTGCTACCAGGTTTACTCGGTTTGGGGTGTGCTGACTTTCCTGCCCTCAGAAAGTATGTATTTGCGGTGCTCGGCCTGGGTTTGCTATTCGCCTTCATCCTTGCCAGATCTATTGTCGCAGCAAGCTCATTCAGCACTTTGTTATGGCGCTGTGGTAAAGTGGGATGATATAAATATTTATAGGGGACTTAGTGTACTGACTGAGATCAGCTGTGAAGGTATCTGTATCTAATAAGTGTGGTGTATTACAGATGACCTTACTTGCTACCACATTTAGACCTCAGCCATACTTATTCTGGGCTATTGTGATGACTACGTTGAATGTCTAGGGTTATGATAATGATGAAGTGTATGTTCACAACACACAACGGGCTGATCACCCGTTTGCCAGTCACTTCGATTACGGAAACAACAGCAAATGGGTTGATTTGCCGTTGCCCTAAAGACGCCACTAGGCGTGATGGGAAACAATGTCAAAGAAAACCTATCTGCTGTTGCCCTAAGACGCCACTAGGCGTAATGGCCACTGACTGCTTTGACGGTCGGTGGCTAAGGACAGAAGAAGAAGAAGAGAAGATGTTCACAACAACCAACTGACAGATAAACAATTTAATTTAATCCACAATACTTTACAACACTGTGACACACACATACATAGAACACTCTATAATACTATCTTAAATGAGTCAAGGGTTAAAGTTTAAAAATATATGTATTAATTCCTTCAAATATTAGATATCCTGATTCAACTACAAAGTGAACCAGGAATCACAATCAAATGTAATCACAAGTTATATGTACACAATTTATAGATAGAATCTTTGTATTGACATATATTATTATTGCAATATGTGTGCGTAAGTTGTGCTGTGGTACTATGAGGTAATACTGGCTTTTCAAGCTAGGTGGTTGTGTGTCATCATGACTTCAAGTGTTTGTTTCTCGTGGAAATAATATTGGGAAAGTTCAGTTTCTTTTTATTTGAAACAAATAAATGTCCCTCTAGATTTAAGGTAAAGTCACTGTTAGAGGGGTATACACAAGAATGAGCTGCTCTGGCCACAGAATCTTAACTTCTGTGTGGGCGGCAGGAAACAGTCTCCACTGCTCGCTTGCTTCACCGTGTTCTTGAGAAACAATAATGGTCGCTATCTTGACCAAGGAGTAAGCTACCAGCCTCTGGATTCAGCAAAACTCAGACCAGGTGCTGCTTTAATATGTTAGTACCACTGTCCCTGAAACAAGAAGGTTGTACCTCCTACTTCAGAACTAATTTATAATCTATTTCCACACTGAGCACAATACATAACAAACACTGAGTTCAGCGCGGTAGGCCAACTGTTAGCTTCTCATGTAATAATATTCACCAGTATTCCTCTCCCTAATGGTTACTACGCCTCTGCAATTTCAGCTGTAATTCCTTCTATACAATAAGATAGGTGTCACAGTACTATTTGGCAATTCCATGCAGTTATACTTTTCTCCGACAAGTTTTGTTCAGGTTGGAGCAATATCTAGGCTTTGCCTCATGTTTGCTACTGAACCACACACATATACAGACATAAATTATCAATTCACATTCAATTTTCATCTAAAAGATATCAAATATGTCAATCTTACCACAATTCATGGAAATAATAAACAAATACGTTGACTGGCGATGAGTTATGGCACAATTCCGATCTGCCTCTGTCCCAGGCTTTCATAAGAAAAATATGAGCTGGATCTCAACGCACTTGCTTCTCAGTAAGTTTATTTTAAAATGTGGCACTGAACAGACGCTCCTAATTGACTATATCAAATGGTCTAGCCAATAGGACCATGTTTACAAAAGCTTTTCAAAAAATTTACCCTTCCTACGTTTCCCCTAACAACCAAAAATAGTATTTGCAGTCCGACTAATCATGTTTCGCCTTACATATACTTCTAGCCAATCAAATAGGATTTAACTTGTTGGCCTATTTCCCATAAAATAGTGGTTTCAAAACATGCCACTGAGCAATTATGATTTGGTGCTGTCAGGCAACCTCACTATTTTCTTTTGGCTATAATTTGTTAGTTCCTAGACTGTTTGCGTAACACTTAACAGATTCTTTGTCAGCAAGTCCTAAGGAACCCAAATATATAAATTTAATGGGGCTAAGTGGCTGCGTTCAAAATATGTATTTTCTTCTACCTCCCGTTCACTTCAATACGATGGGGTGTCTTCTGTACTGTCATGATTTCAGACAAAAAACAGTATAATGTCATGTTTCCTAATAAGCATTAACCATGTTTTTTAAAACCTAACCGTGTATTGGTAGTGTTTTTTATCACTGTCTATTTGAAAAAAAGTTAGTGCTTCATGCCTTTCGCGCGTGATGGCATTAATTTATATCGCGAGACTGTGGTAGTATTGCATGCGTTCCACCGTACAGCTCTCTCTCTCTAAGGCCGTCTGTCTTTTCATTACGCAGTGTATAAAATGAAATTAATGGAATATTAATCTAGGTCATTACGCAGTGTGTATATCTCAAGGTTTTCTAAGAAATACAGTACACGTTTTATTGTTTTTTTGAAACGCGTGTAGTTGATGCATTAGGCTTTACTAGTAAACGTGAAAGCGTTACAATTATGCAGACGAAGTAGAAAAAGGAGATTCTCGAGTACAGTCATTGTGACAGCACTGTTCTTTACCATTCTTCTTTCCTTTTATTGAATTAATTCGTTAGGCTTTACATTTACTTTTTAATTTAGATATGTGGATTTAGAATGTTTCACGACAAATTCTCCCCACTTAAAACAGACGTTATATGTCAGTCTATAATTCTATATACACATAGAGAAATTTATTATTATTCCTGGGGCTTACGTTGATTTTCATCACACAGATGGCGGCTTAGAAAATCCACTCCCAGGTTTGTTAATTTTATTTTTATCATGGAATAATGCAGGTGGGTCAATTCAAAGTAGGCACGACTCAAGAAATCTGCCCCAGACCTCTGCAATCCAAGAATCCATTTCAGATATGTTACTGTACAGCTGCAAGTGTTACGGCTTGTCTTACTACTGCTTAGCAATCAATATTCACCATTTCTTTTCTCTGAGTCTGCTCAACGACATGTCCAGAGAAGATTAGATGTTCCTCAAATTGTACGTTATGAGGAGTTGATCTATATGGTGATATCTGAGTTGTGTAGTGGATCCAATAATTTCTCATCAGCCTTAATAAACACTCGGACTATCCTAAATTCAATCCGTAAATCTATAGATCCTGTCTATGTATCATTATTCAACATCTTTGGCTTGCATCGCCAGGCTTTAACTGCCGTGTATATAAGTTCAAGGTGAACGTAATCTGCTTTGTTCGCGATTCTAATCCGGACTCTACCTGGTCCTATAATCAATTTGATACGGATCCTTACGCTATCTTACACTTTCCAGTGGATCTGCCGTTCCACATATATATCGCACTGTATCTTTTCTTGCTAGTTGTTATTAAAAGATTCAGCACCGTTGGACGTGAGTTTATTGGGTTGCTTGTCAATATTTCAGATATTATAATTCATCTATTCTAATTCCAGCTTTATAGTTCGATTGCAGTTTTAAGCCATTATTGTGAGATTAAATTATTATTATATTCAGTGTCGTTATTGTATATTAATTCTTCCGCAGTGTTGGTTAGATTATAGTTAGTCTTATAAATACCTGTGATAATCTGGACTGACCTTGCAAGGATTAATGACAGTCACAGCACAGAGTGAGAACTTGAATAATTCAGGCAATCAACAAGTTCCATTGACGACTGAACAATTTAATATATATTTTAGCACAATGAGCGTAACACATTTCACACATTTAACTTGGCTTTATCATAGTCCTAAGCTCTACACAATGTTCCTCTCACAGACTTAGCTCGTCTGGGTTAACCGTTAAGTTTATAGCGTAAAAGAGTGTGTAACCAACTCCTACTGAATCCGATCCTTAGAATTATTATCCCTTCACAATAATAGTGAGTACATTATCCGTAAATCTATAGATCCTGTCTATGTATCATTATTCAACATCTTTGGCTTGCATCGCCAGGCTTTAACTGCCGTGTATATAAGTTCAAGGTGAACGTAATCTGCTTTGTTCGCGATTCTAATCTGGACTCTACCTGGTCCTATAATCAATTTGATACGGATCCTTACGCTATCTTACACGTTCCAGTGGATCTGCCGTTCCACATATATATTTAATCAGTGGCTATGCCACATATTCAAACACGATCCTTAAGTGGTTTTACCACACATTCCAACACTGCCATTCGGCTCAATGGCCATACATAGACTAAAATGTAACTAGGCTAGACGCGTCATACATCGATTTGCGCGATTTCTGGTCTTAGTTTAATTGAGGTGTCTTGTGGTGCATGCATGTGAATTGTGGCCACAATTCACACGCCTGCAAGCCGCGAAACAGTCCTCAACAATCCGGCAATGGATCCACCTGACCTTCTGATTTTTCGTTAAATGTGTACTGATTTTCACCTGTGCCGCTGTCTCACAGGGATGTAATGGATATTCAAATGATGAAAGTGGTTCCTTTTTCATCTCCATTGCAATGGACAAGGTCAACAAGTGTGTCTCTTCCTGATTTTCTCTTTCCAAATATTTCTTCAGGAGATTCACATGATAGATTTTTTCTTTCCCCTTCTTATCTATCTTATAATTGGTTCTAGACACCTTCTCTAGAATTGTATATGGACCTTGCCATCCAATTTGTAACTTATTCTGACTACCGGGTAGAAGAAGCAGTACCTTCTCTCCCACTGCCAAATCTCTGTCTTTAGTATTCTTGTCTATTTTTCCATGCACTGGTAGGGTCTCTTCCACTAGAAGCACTGTAGTGATGATTTTTCTTTCCAGAATCATCCTGCACAAAACGACCGCTACCAATTTTTCTCTTGGGGCTTTCTCCCCACTTAGAATTCTTGTTGAGAGATTTCCTCTCTACATCTTCCTCCTCCAGTTCACATAAGTCCGATTGAGGGATTTTCGGCCTATCCTGGGGTAAGACATCTTTTTGCACTCTCTGCATAGTGGCCATTGTAAAACAGTTAATTGAAGCTTGTCCCTGAAAAGGGGCTTCCCATTTCGCTTGGTCCACTTTATTATTCTTTCTATTGTCAGGCCTAAGTTTGCCCCGTGGCGTGTCCAGGTCCTGATCAATGTTTCCACTTGTGGGTGTTCCCTCATGTGCTATGCTACACCTCTCTACAAAATTTTCAATGTCCCACTTTGCCTTGGGCCAATAATAATTCTGAGCTACCTTTTGAATGATGGTACCTATTTTCTCATGGTCCCCATCTTGTTTCACATGTAAGCTCCTTATTAAGTCTGTCCTATACCTTTTAGGAAGTACCAGCTGTCCCTGACCTTTGGATCTAGTTCCAGTCTTCCGGTATATCAGGTGGTTCTTCATATAGAAGTCTCCTTTACTTGTAGGTGTGTGACACTTTGACAATTTTCTAAAACAAGGCTTGAGGGTCTTATCCCCAGCCTGTGCTTTCCTCAACTCTTCTGGAGTGGTATTTAACATAATATCCTCCTCCTTTCTTGAGGTCGACCTGACCTGAAGGGTGGCCATTACTATAGGGTTCCTTCTGCAACGGTCAGTGTCATGATTGTTCATCTTACAATTTTTACACCACCTCCTTCCTTGGTTGAAAGATTTTCTTTCATCATATTTCCTTTCATCGAATTGTGGGTTTTTATTTTTATTGTCATACCGTGGCCTATCAAACTGGTGCTTACCTTTGTTCTGATCTCTAGGATCAAACGTATCAAGGTTTTGTGGTGCCCTAAAATAGTCTACCTGTTTCTTTTTATTACCTGTTACCTCTGCTTGAGCTGCCTGATACCTTTCAGCAACATTTAGTAACTCACCCAGCCTCTCTGCACCTTGTTCCATGAGAAACTTTCTCAGGTCTGGAGCCATGGACTCTCTTAATTGTTCTATAAGGATCATTTCCTTAAGATCTTGGGTTTTCCCCAGAGCCGTCCATTTCTCCAAGTATGTCTCTAACCGTGCAGAGAACTGGTGATAGGTTTCACCTGACAGTAGTTTAGCATTCCTAAATTTTTTTCTATAAAATTCGCCTTCTTTTCATATCTTAACAAAAGAGCCTGCTTTAGCATGTCATAATTTTCTTGATCACCTCTGCTCATTTTGGCAAAAACTTCATAAGATGCACCACGAAGCCCTTGTGATAACTTTAAGCTCCACCTTTCTCTCTCTAACCCATACGTGGTAGCTAATAGTTCATATCTATTTAAATAGCTCTCGATATCATCTTCTTTCTCAACAAAATGATCTAAATGAAAATTCATAGCTGAGGTTGAGGCTCCCTGACTAGCAGTGGCATCAGAGGTAAAGGGACTGGCACCATTTTCAGGAGCATGGCCTTGAAATTCCAACTCCCTTAGTCGTAACTCATGTTCCCTTTGTAATCTCTTCTCCTCCTTTTCTGCTTCCCTCTCTGCAGCCTGTCTCCTTTCTTCTCTTTCTGTAGCTTGCCTTCTTTCTTCTCTTTCTGTAGCCAATCTTTTGTCTTCCCTTTCGGCAGTCAATCTTTTTTCCTCTCTTTCTGCCTCCAATGCCTTAGCCTCAGCCTCAATCTGCAACCTCTTAATTTCCTTTTCCGCCTCTAATTTTCGTTCAGCTTCTTTTTCTAATCTTTCCGATTCTAATTTTCTGTCTGCTTCTTTTTCTAATCTTTTTTCTTCACGTTCAATATATTTGTCACATTCCGTAGTGACATAGGCAATCATAACTTGCCCGTCCATTCCTAACTCTTTAGCAGTCTGCACAGCAGCAGATCGAAATTTTGCCAAGTCTGCCATTTTCTAACAGGCAAATGTAAACAATTTAATCTATCAATAATTATCTAAGGACAACCACAGGCACTGAGAGCTCAACCTTATTTATTTTCACCCCAGGATACCTTTTAATTTTTATTATTCCCTGAAGTAAATTACCCCCAATATTTATAATAAGGAAAGATTCAAAATCCCGGACAGGACCCCAATATATGTGGTAAAGTGGGATGATATAACTATTTATAAGGGACTTAGTGTACTGACTGAGATCAGCTGTGAAGGTATCTGTATCTAATAAGTGTGGTGTATTACAGATGACCTTACTTGCTACCACATTTAGACCTCAGCCATACTTATTCTGGGCTATTGTGATGACTACGTTGAATGTCTAGGGTTATGATAATGATGAAGTGTATGTTCACAACAACCAACTGACAGATAAACAATTTAATTTAATCCACAATACTTTACAACACTGTGACACACACATACATAGAACACTCTATAATACTATCTTAAATGAGTCAAGGGTTAAAGTTTAAAAATATATGTATTAATTCCTTCAAATATTAGATATCCTGATTCAACTACAAAGTGAACCAGGAATCACAATCAAATGTAATCACAAGTTATATGTACACAATTTATAGATAGAATCTTTGTATTGACATATTGTAGAGCCCTTTTCGTAGACAGATGAAGGTAGTATCATATTGTTAATATGTTGTCCTACCTCTGTAAGTAACTTTGCGCACCGACTCACATGAGAGTAAGTCTTATTGGTGAGTTTGATTTCATTAGCGCACTGTTGTGCACTAAGGCGTATAGGGGGTTATGTAGACCGCACGTGTATCTAGTCAGTCAGTCTACGTCATAGCTGGGGTTGAGAAGCTTAGTGCCCAAGAACGAGTCCATTGATTCATGGCGTTCGAACCCGTTTGCGGGTATATTGTTATTGGGTATGACCGTCCGTCTGTTCATAGATGAGGACTCGGGTCTACAGTAATCTAGTGTTATTTCGTGGGAAGAGAAGCAAGTATGATTGTTGATGATAATGTCTTTTCGTTCTCACGTAGACGTCTAGTTGAACCAATACGTCATTGGTACAAAATGGAGTCTTACGTGAAACTTAATATGTAAACTTTAAAGCCGACGGAAGGATCATCCCGGATTGGCTTGATATAAATTGATATGATATAAATCAGTATTCGGCTGTTACGAATACGTACCCCGCAAAGCAGAGGTGACTCAAGTATTTTTGCTATATCAAAGCTATGATGCCACGAAGGTCGTGGGCAGAAAAGTATATAGTATTGTTATTCGTCATTGATTGAAAATAAGAGGCCAGTACTAAAGGAGATACATAGTATCAGAATCTTATATGATGTTACAGACCTGACAAAGTTCTCCGTCATTGCCAAGGTCATAGGACAGTGGAAGATTGAACTATTTTTTATATAACTGCCTCATTTGCTTAATTAGATGCCATGTTATGAACTCTGAATAATTATTCTGACGTTACCTAAGCGATGATCTTTATGAACGAATTAACTGCATTTTTAAAATATGAACCTTACGTGGTGTGCTGTCCAGTGAACGTCAACCATCCATCGTCAACCTTATATGTTCGTCTAGTGAACCGTACCATGTTAAATAAACTGATTGAACTATACATCTTCTTGGCATTAGTTACCATGCCCAGGGTTGGCAGTTGCAGTTGACTTTTTACTACTTGTTCCAAATTGAATACATTCGCGTTATCAAGTAGACAGCTTCAACAAACTCACTGTCACACCTCAAACAACGAACAAACAAGAACCAACACCATAATCGAACCCAACACATATATTATTATTGCAATATGTGTGTGTAAGTTGTGCTGTGGTACTATGAGGTAATACTGGCTTTTCAAGCTAGGTGGTTGTGTGTCATCATGACTTCAAGTGTTTGTTTCTCGTGGAAATAATATTGGGAAAGTTCACAGTTTCTTTTTATTTGAAACAAATAAATGTCCCTCTAGATTTAAGGTAAAGTCACTGTTAGAGGGGTATACACAAGATTGAGCTGCTCTGGCCACAGAATCTTAACTTCTGTGTGGGCGGCAGGAAACAGTCTCCACTGCTCGCTTGCTTCACCGTGTTCTTGAGAAACAATAATGGTCGCTATCTTGACCAAGGAGTAAGCTACCAGCCTCTGGATTCAGCAAAACTCAGACCAGGTGCTGCTTTAATATGTTAGTACCACTGTCCCTGAAACAAGAAGGTTGTACCTCCTACTTCAGAACTAATTTATAATCTATTTCCACACTGAGCACAATACATAACAAACACTGAGTTCAGCGCGGTAGGCCAACTGTTAGCTTCTCATGTAATAATATTCACCAGTATTCCTCTCCCTAATGGTTACTACGCCTCTGCAATTTCAGCTGTAATTCCTTCTATACAATAAGATAGGTGTCACAGTACTATTTGGCAATTCCATGCAGTTATACTTTTCTCCGACAAGTTTTGTTCAGGTTGGAGCAATATCTAGGCTTTGCCTCATGTTTGCTACTGAACCACACACATATACAGACATAAATTATCAATTCACATTCAATTTTCATCTAAAAGATATCAAATATGTCAATCTTACCACAATTCATGGAAATAATAAACAAATACGTTGACTGGCGATGAGTTATGGCACAATTCCGATCTGCCTCTGTCCCAGGCTTTCATAAGAAAAATATGAGCTGGATTTCAACGCACTTGCTTCTCAGTAAGTTTATTTTAAAATGTGGCACTGAACAGACGCTCCTCATTGACTATATCAAATGGTCTAGCCAATAGGACCATGTTAACAAAAGCTTTTCAAAAAATTTACCCTTCCTACGTTTCCCCTAACAATCAAAAATAGTATTTGCAGTCCGACTAATCGTGTTTCGCCTTACATATACTTCTAGCCAATCAAATAGGATTTAACTTGTTGGCCTATTTCCCGTAAAATAGTGGTTTCAAAACATGCCACTGAGCAATTATGATTTGGTGCTGTCAGACAACCTCACTATTTTCTTTTGGCTATAATTTGTTAGTTCCTAGACTATTTGCGTAACACTTAACATATTCTTTGTCAGCAAGTCCTAAGGAACCCAAATATATAAATTTAATGGGGCTAAGTGGCTGCGTTCAAAATATGTATTTTCTTCTACCTCCCGTTCACTTCGATACGATGGGGTATCTTCTGTACTGTCAGGATTTCAGACGAAAAACAGTATAATGTCATGTTTCCTAATAAGCATTAACCATGTTTTTTAAAACCTAACCGTGTATTGGTAGTGTTTTTTATCACTGTCTATTTGAAAAAAGTTAGTGCTTCATGCCTTTCGCGCGTGATGGCATTAATTTATATCGCGAGACTGTGGTAGTATTGCATGCGTTCCACCGTACAGCTCTCTCTCTCTAAGGCCGTCTGTCTTTTCATTACGCAGTGTATAAAATGAAATTAATGGAATATTAGGAGCCGCGCTAGCGTAGTGGTTACAACACCGCTCTGGCGACCGGGTGATACAGGATCAAACCCGGGCGACGGCATTTGAGGATTTTTCGTCGACCGGGATTTGGACTGGATTAACTCGAGACCTGGCGAGGACATTTGAAGGAGTGTCGTCGACCAGGGACTGGCGGCTCCTGAGCCGACCCAGCTGCAATGGGTACCTCCGAAATCGGCGAGTATTTGCCTGAATGGCGAGGGACACCTGTCTCTGTACAAGAAATAAAGGGATACTCACGTAAAATCAATGTCAGGTTAGACATAAATAATAACCTGAGATTTCGCCTCGAGTATTAGCGGGCGTACGAAAAAAAAAAAATGGAATATTAATCTAGGTCATTACGCAGTGTGTATATCTCAAGGTTTTCTAAGAAATACAGTACACGTTTTATTGTTTTTTTGAAACGCGTGTAGTTGATGCATTAGGCTTTACTAGTAAACGTGAAAGCGTTACAATTATGCAGACAAAGTAGAAAAAGGGGATTCTCGAGTACAGTCATTGTGACAGCACTGTTCTTTACCATTCTTCTTTCCTTTTATTGAATTAATTCGTTAGGCTTTACATTTACTTTTTAATTTAGATATGTGGATTTAGAATGTTTCACGACAGGCGCCAAGTGTATCGCCCTTGACCTAATGACACCTTTCATGCTGAAAGCACGTGTTCAAGTGTCTGCCTCCCTTGGCACAGGGGGCACTGCTCATCATCCGACTTTCCCCATTTCACAAGGTTGGTGGCCAACGGCAGCAGGTCATACATTGATCTAACAATGAAGCTGAGCCTAATAGGTGCCATCTGCCATATATCATTCCATGTCAAGGACCTCTGCAGGGCTCCTTCCCATGTAGTCCATTGGCCTTGTTGGACCTGCTGCACTGCTTTTTGCAACCTCTTATCATTCTCAGCTCCTCGTATCTCCTGAACTACCATGTCTCTGCACTCCCTGCTTGATGCCTTGGACCACCAGCGGATGTCTCCATGACCAAATCCCCGTCTATTCGTTTGTGTGTATCCGATTACCTCCCTCAGTTTGAGTGACTCTGGGCAGCATCAACAGCTTCTTCCACTCTCCACTTCCTTCCCGTTTTCAGTGTGGGCTGAATGGACTTAACCACGTCATCAGCTGACTCGCGTAGCATCATTGCAAGCCTTACTTTTCCAACTTTGTACTCTTCAACAACTGACTTGAAGGGAAGCAGAAGTTTTGACTTTTTGCAGTACAGTGCTACATCTGACAGACCTGGTGGTACCCCTAGCCATTTTCTCATGAACTTGTTGACCTTCTGCTCTATAGCTTCCACTGAACTTGTGCTTATTTCATATATAAGCAGTGGCCACAGCAACTTCGGTTATAAACATGAACTGGAGGCACCACAGTTTGAACTTTCCCAGGAGTCTGCTTTGGTCTATGATCTGTAGTCCTCTGTCTGCCATTTCTATTGTCTGTTGCACTGCCTTCGAGTCTTTTAATGAGGCATCGTACACCCTGCCAAGACCTTTAAAAGGTTCCTCAATGACAGTAGGGATTCTTTGGTTGGAAACCATGAATATGACCTCTGCTATCTTCCCTTTCCTGACTGATAATAAACTAAACAAAAACGTAATTTAGTGTGTCGGTCAGACCCATACCCAATTATCCATAGTTTTTCACGTTTTTGTGTGTCTTGTTGTCATATAATTGTGTGTGTGTGTAGTGTAACTTATATTTCATATAGGGAGAGAAAGGTCGTCTGATATTAAAATATAGTCGTTTAGATAGGCTGGACTAGAGGAACTACTCACTCCAGAGACTGATCTTCCTCTTACCTCGTGAAAATCTATTTCGTACACCTTTATTCTCACACATTTACCACTATCACCTCTGCTCAGACGGGACCATAAATATCTTCTGACTTATCTATCTAAAAATTAACGACAGCAGTTCTTGAGCTTATACCAAAGTATAACTTATTGTCATCAGACTTACATTTATGCATAAAATGCACATTTTTTAGAAACTGAAACTTACCGTATTGTCTCCTACATAGCATGATGTTGCCCCTAGGTGTATAATGGATGCCGCCTTTGGACACACGGCACCAAAGGTGTGGACATGAGCCATAACATCATGACGAAACCTTTTCTCCTCTGCAGCTGCCATCTTGAAGTCAATGTTCTCTAAATTGTTTTCCATCTCCCTTATCTGCTCATCAGAGATCTCTAAACCTAATGCCTGTTGAAATGCAAATCATGAGACTGCTTTATCTGTCTGGTAGCCCTCTGTCATAAATGCCAAGCTAATCTCTGCACAAGCCTAATTTTGTATGCAAATTTTAGTATCAAAATAAATAATGTATTGTTGTTGTTTAACTAGGGCTGCTGAACTTGTCACTCTTTTGCAGCCAAATGGATGGGTGTGAAAAAAAAATCGAAAAAATGTGATTCGTCTTACGAGGACAAAAGACAAAGAAAATAGCCAACGTTACGGCCACAAGGCCTTCATCAGGGAAAGGAAAGAAAGTGAAGGCTAGATAGGACACATAAGAACCTAAATAAATATAAAAATTAAAACTAGGTACTTCCCTGAAGGCATCGAAGTCCTAACCATATGGAGCCAAACCATTTTGCAGCCAAACAAATTTCTCAATTGCAGAAAAGCCACAGGAAAAGCCTAGACCTACAGTGTAGATTCTTCTTCTTCTTTCGTTCGTCTGAAATATATTGTCTATATCAGCAATGTTGTTTCTTGTATAAACTTCACTGTCTTTTGTAGTTCATATAGAGGTCCGTGTAGTTTTGCTTCCAGTGTTGTTTCTCTGGGCCAGTGGGTTTGCCTCAATATATCATATTCGGGGCAATCTTGGAGTACGTGCTCCGCAGTCTGGGGTGCCTGTCCACATGTACACATGGCTGAATTGCCAATCTTGAATTTTGTATACATGTGGCTGCGGAGTCGGTTGTGTCCTGTTCTGAGGCGCAGAATGACAATTTGTTCTGATCTGTTCATAGCTTGGTAGTCATCCTGCTTTGGTGTTGGTGGCTTTCTGATTGATTTGATCATCTTTTTCTTCTGATGGTACGTAACTGGTACATCCGGTTGCTCGTCTGCAGCACCTTCTTTAGCCAGTCGGTCTGCTCTCTCGTTTCCTGGTATTCCACAATGAGACGGTATCCATTGCATGGCGACCCTGCACTGGTTGCACAGTTCAGAAAGTAGGGCTTGTATACCTGGCAATTTTCTGGACTGAAGTGCTTGGAGTGCTGATCTTGCATCTGTCAGGAATACCACAGGCTGTGGACCGAGATTGGTGTTCAACAGTTTCTCAGTTGCCACCTTGATTGCCTGGATTTCTGCATCATAGTTATTAAAGAATTTCCCCGTTGGTACTCTGACCGTACCCCTAGTGTTGTTTGGGTATTCTATGTACACTCCTGCTCCTCCATTCTTTACTGCATTCTGTGCTGACCCATCCGTGTATACTCGGACCCAGAGGTCATGTGGGTATTCATCTTCCAGGAAATTGAGAGTAACTGTCCTACGTTGCACGCTGTTCTGTTCATCCCTGTCGAATATTCCTTTCACTTATGTCTGGATGTGTATTGTCCAAGCTCTTCTCTCCAAGGGGTTTTTTCTGGCACAGACTTTAGGGGGCTGTCAACTTCAGGCAGGTCTGAGGTTTGTCTACGAAATCGTTTGGCCTGGTAGATGAAGCTGCTTCTTTTCAATTGCCCCATTCCTAGGTTTTGGAATCTGTCCATTGGATGGCTTGGCATACAGAGGAACTTTTCTGCCTGTGTTAGCACTTTCGTGTCTCTGCGTTCTCGCAGTGCTTGTACCCTCCCCATTTTCTCCATCTCCACTATAGGCGTTGATTTCATTGCCCCCGTGATGACCCTAAGCGCCTGGTTTTGCACCTTATCTAGCTCTTGTAATGTGGTGTTTGATGCTGGACACCACGCAGCTGACCCATATTCCAGGTGTGGTCGTATGCCCTGCTGGTAAACTTTACTAAGTATTTTCCCGCTGGCTCCCCATGTGGTTCCACTTAGTTTTCTCAGGATGGCTAACTTCCTCCTGGCCTTTGTTGCTGCCTTGTTGATGTGCTGCTTCCATGTCAGCCTATCATCGAATGTAACTCCGAGATAGGTGGGTTGTTTATCTTCTCTCAGGAGCTCTTCATTTATCTTGATGACACCAGCTTTTTGTTTGGGAGAGAGGGTGAAGAGCGTAGTGCTGCACTTGTCTGTGTTGATGCTGACACACCATCTATTTGCCCATGAGGTTAAGGCATCTATAGCTCTTTGTAGCAGTTTGGTGGCCACTGTTGCATGCTCATCTGTGCACCATATTACCAGGTCATCAGCGTACATTGCCACTTTCATTCCATGTGGTAGTTCAGCAACCAGGTTATTGATGTAGACTAGGAAAAGTGTGGGGGACAGAACCCCTCCCTGAGGGACGCCATGACGCAGTAGAATTTTCTTACTCTTGAGGCCATCTAGTTGTACTCGGGCTCTTCTGTTATGCAAGTATGCTTTCACCCATTTGTACATCCTACCATTCACTCTACAGTTTCTCAGTTTCTTCAGAAGCCCTTCTTTCCAAACCTTGTCAAATGCTTTCCTTAGATCTATCCATGCTGCTAGTGCCAGTTTCTTATCTTGGAACGCATCCTCAATCTCTTGGGAAAGGTAAGTTGCCTGATCTTCAGTAGAGTAACACTGCCTAAAGCCCGCCTGCTGTGGTACAAGAAGGTTTTCACTTTCAAGGTACCACTGTAGCCTGAGGTTGATGATACGTTCCATAGTTTTGCAGAGACAGCTTATAAGGCTGATTGGTCTGTAGCTGGAGGCAGTGGAACTGTCTTTTCCTGGTTTTAGGAGTGGTATCATGATTGCTTCCCTCCAGGTCTATGGAACTCTGCCTGAGTTCCAACAGATATTGAAGATCTGTAGCAGCTTTGTTTTTGCTGCGGTTCCCAAGTTCTTAATCATTTCATTGGACACTCTATCAACTCCTGGCGACTTTCTCATTTTCAATTTGGATATTGCAAGCTCCAGTTCTCTGAATGTGATTGGTGCCTCCATAACTTCAGGTATGGTTCCATCTCGTCCTGCGTATTGTTGTTTCTCACGAGTCTCCTGTTGCTTCTCTGGGCTTACTTCGATGTTGTTGTCTTTAGCAAAGGAGTCTGCAAAGCGATCAGCTGCCTGTTTTCCCATGGGGATGTTTCCATCTTTGTACAGTGCAATCTTTAAGTTTCTCCCTGTACTCTCATCATTAAGTTGTTTTACCAGCTTCCAGTTTCCTTGTATCTCTTTCGAAGTTCAAGGACTCTGTTTTCTCCTTCCAGCTTCTCCGCCTGGCCTGCAACTTGGCCCTTTGGAATTTGGCCTTAGCTTGCTGGTAGTTATTGTGGTGTTCTTGGCATGGACTGGTCTTGCCTGCTTTCGAGATGTTTTCACGTCGTTGTGCAGTTGCTCTAGTTCACTATTCCAATATGGTTTGTAGTGGGGCAAAGTCTACAGACAGGGGGTATGATGTGCTGGTGTTGTGGGTAGTGGGTTTCCCCCCTTGCTTCACCCTAGGCCTAGTGAATTCTGTTCATGAAAGGAGCGACCATTGCGGTGTTAGTCTCTTGGCCTAGCAAAACCTCTCATACCCCAAGATCGTTGTGCGTGGTGAAGAGCCACACCCTCCTCGAGGTAGTCCTGGTAACTGAGGGTGCGAATCCTCAGGCTAAACACAACGGATCTAGAGGAGCAAACCTCGATAATAAAACCGGTGCACTACACCGTACACGCCCTCTGTGGGTGGGAAGGAGCCAGATGGATACTGAACAAGTCTTGGGAGTGGGAACGAGTGTGGACTGCTCCCTGAAGATCGGAACCCATCGTACAGGCACAGAGACTCAGGACGTGACGATCCTATTGCCTTCAACTCTTGGTCACATGCCTAGAGCCTCGGAGAACTCGGCGTAACCAGCAGGCAATTTGGTGGCGGGGAAAGAGCACTGTGAGCCCTACCTTGGCTACGTATCACAAGGAGACGCAGAAACACCCCCTTTATCTCCCCCAGAGCTGGCACAGTACACTTCTGGCTTCTACCCGGGGCGTTAGGAAATCCACAGGCACCCCAGCATCACAATGCCAAGAAGATGACAAAGTTGGAATTTACTAACTCAAACCTGGCAGAGCAAGTCCTCCAACAGATGCGGCCGATGCTGGGCCCACTGGCGCGTGGACACGTCCCGATCCCCATCGAGACTTGCCCGGGGAGCCCACCCCGGCTCAAAAAAGCAGAGAAGGCCACTCTCCAAACCTCCGATGTCTTGCGGGCAGTGTTAGGATGTGCAAGAACATGGACAGGAAGACTCCACAACTTCCCCACTGAAGACACGCCCACGGCGACCGTTGCCTCAATTGGCTGTGTGTGGTGTACCCGGAAACGGGGCCTCCCAGTACTGAGACACAGTTAAGTCCCCGATGTCACTTATCGGTGCAGAGTTGAGAGAGATGGCTGAGCATCACAATCCCCCCTGTGTTGCAGCATGATGAGAACCCAGAATTGCACACTGAGCTTGGGGGGATCACTTGGGCACCAGACTTAATACTGGCTCTTGACTGGATGGCCGCATGCAGGAGATTTCTACAATGGGGGGTTGGCAGGTGGTGGGTATCTGGAAGTGGCTCTGTGCAGGACGTGAGGATTCCTTGGGTGAGCCCAGAACCAGAGCACAGCATTGTGCAAGCTCTGCATAGTTGGAGAGCCCCCTGGATGACGGGGAATGCACAGTGTGCTACCCCACCTATCCCCAACTGCTAACTTAGAACCAGAAGTGGGGTCCTCTGTATGCGTGCCAGGCCAGGATAAAATGCCTGGGAAAGAGACTGGAGCTCAGAACTCCCTAACTCAAAGTTGCAGGATGGCAGGAAAGACAGGGCTATTTTGAAGATAACGCAACCATATTTTCACCATACGAGCTCGGACGCCGCCTCGGTAAACAAGGTCCGCGCAGAGCAGTGACACCCCCAGGCTGCTTGCGAATAGTCTACTACTGGGAACATAAACAGATTAGGGATGAGCCCACTCTCCCGTTGAACAGGTGCTAAAGTCATAGATACTGGGCCAGAAGGCGCACCGGAAACCACAGTATCACGCAACTCGCTTTTTTTTTTCTATGGAGAGTACACCGTCAAATAAATCTCGTACTGGTGCTCGCCCTGTGGAACTCCACCAGGCAGGTGCAGTGCCGGGCTCTGAGCCTCGACAGAGCCCACCCTCAGCTACTGGAGGACCCTCTAGACCGTCTTGTGGAGTCAGCAGACGGCGGAGGAGAACTACTGACCAAAACAAAACAGAAAAAGAGAAACCCAGAGTGCCACTTGTCATGATGCACTGGAATGCAGAGGGAGTGAACAGCAAGCAGGCTGGATACAGCAAAAAGACAGAGCTGGAAAACATCTTGTATGAGAAGCAAGTCAGTGTTTGCTGTATCCAAGAGACTCACTTGAAAGCAGATCAAACCTTTAAAATAAGGGGATATCAATGCTTCAGATCCGACAGAAAAGATAGACGAAAAGGAGGAGTACTTACTCTTGTAAGGAATAACATTCCTGCACACGAAAGGAAAACCTTCATGGATGGAGCAGAATATCAGCTGTTGCAGATAAAGGTAGACAAGATGGAAATAGAACTCCTGAACTATTACTGTCCGAACAACAAACCCCTGAGTCTCAGCTCTATACAGGTACCAGCCACCAACTTTATAGCAGTTGGAGACTTTAATAGCCACTCCCAGAGCTGGGGCTATAACCATCTGGATCACAGAGGTGAAGAGGTTGAAACTTGGCAAGATGATCACTCCCTAATCCTAGTCAATAATGCCACAGATACTCCTACCTTCTACTCCAGAGGATGGCACACAACTTCAACACCAGATCTTGCCTTCTCCACACCAGATATAGCTGGATCTATTAGTAGAGAAGTAGGAGACCAACTAGGGGGAAGCGACCATCGCCCAATCTTTCTTACTGTCCAGAGTGCAACTCTCAGTACAGGCCCAGCCATTACAAGATGGAACTACAAAAAAGCCAACTGGGGTTTATTCAGGCATCAGGTGAACACGCTGCTGTCTACCCTCAAGGTACAGAACAGAGACATTAATGAAGTGGTAAAAGACTTCAACAGATGCATACTACAAGCTGCAAAAGAAACCATTCCCAAAGGATGCCGGCGTAACTACATACCATACTGGTCCAGCACACTCCAAGAACGTCAGGAAGCTATGGACAGGGCTAGAAAGGACGCAGAGTCTCAGCCTTCACTTGAAACTCACAACAAATGGAAAAAGGCTGTAGCAGAGTTTCAGAGAACAAAGCTAGAAGAAAAACGGAAAAGCTGGAGAACTAAAACGGCATCGCTGAACCTTGAGAAAGACGGCAGGAAACTTTGGAGATTAGTCAAGTCTCTAAATGAAGAGCGTTCCTCACCTAGGCAGACTATCACATTGGATGAAGGTGGCAAACTTTTCAGAGGAAAACAAGCTGCAGACTTGTTTGCTAGAAGATACAGTTCAGAAAGCAACTTACCCATTAACATAGATCATCAGAGAGAGATAAGAAAAGAAATACTGGCAACCATGGGACAGACAGATACTCCTGCCCCAATGAGGGAACCCATCACACTAGGAGAACTACAGAAGGCTATTTCCAAGCTTAAGTTTCAAAAGTCACCCGGCCCAGACAAAATCAGCAACGAAATGCTAGTAAATCTGAGCTCAGCAGCAAAGACAAAACTGCTTGAGATATTCAACCACAGCTGGTTGAAAGGAACGGTACCCCAAGTATGGAGAGAAGCCATCACAATACCCATACTAAAGAAAGGGAAATGTAAGACCGAGGCTGCAAGTTACCGGCCAATCAGTCTCACAAGCTGTGTTGGGAAGACTATGGAGCGAATAGTCAACCACAGATTGAAATGGTATTTAGAGTCTGAGCAGATCCTGGTGCCGGAACAAGCTGGATTTAGAGAATGCTACAGTATAGAAGACCAAGTTACTTACTTGTCTCAAGCAATAGAAGATGCCTTCCAGGAGAAGAAAAAGGTCCTAACGATCTGGGTCGACTTCAAGCAGGCCTTTGACAAGGTGTGGAAAGATGGCCTCATTGCAAAACTTAGGAGAAGTGGAATCCAAGGCAACATGATGAAATGGATCCAGTCATACTTGCATAACAGGAGAACTAGAGTCACTCTTGACGGTCTGCAGAGCAGAAAAGTGTTGCTCCATCAGGGGGTACCTCAAGGAGGAGTAATTTCCCCAACACTCTTCCTTGTTTACATCAATGACCTGGTGAAAGATCTCCCTGCAGGAGTTAAAGCTGCCTTATATGCAGATGACCTAGTACTCTGGTGCGCTGATGAAAATGTCACCACAGCAAATTATAGAATGCAGCGGGCAGCAGACATGCTAGTGTCATGGGCAGAGAAATGGCTTATCACAATAAACACAGACAAAACCTCCACAACACTGTTCTCCCTCGCCCCCAAGGACAAATCAGCTAACATACACCTAGGGACAACCGTGATCAAGGAAGAAAGCTACCCCACCTATCTTGGGGTGACATTTGACCAAAGGCTTACATGGAATAAGCATATTGAAAATGCAGAAGGAAAGGCCCGAAGACGACTAGGCATACTCAGAAAATTAGCAGGTACCAACTGGGGAGCAAATGAACGAAATCTAAAGAAGATTTATAATGGAGTAATAAGACCACACTTAGAGTTTAGCTCAGCAGCATGGTCATCAGCTGCTAACTCACATCTGCAGTCTTTGGACAAGGTGCAAAATCAAGCTCTCAGGCTCATTACAGGAGCCATGAAAACTACACCAATAACAGAGATGCAGAAGGTTGCTGGATTACAGACATTGTCCCATAGAAGAGACACAAAAACCATGATCCAGATGGAAAAGTACAACAGTATGCCAATGCACCCAATGAAGGCAAGACTAGATGATCTGGCATTGGGACGTCTAAAGCGTAGCAGCTTTGTGCATCGGGGGAAAAGACTTATAAGACAGCATCAAGAAGACCTATCCATGAAGACAACACCACTGAAGCCCACCCTATACCCTGTACCATGGGAGCAGGCCAGCAGTGCCCTCCAAATTAATACATCAGTCAGTGGTCTCACAAGTGGATGTGAGTATAATGATCTGCAAAAACGAACTGCTACATTGAGTATGATCCAAGAAAGCTATCCCGATCAATCATGGATACATGCCTATACAGATGGATCAGCAACTAATGCTGTTAGGAATGGAGGTGCCGGTATCTTTATCTCATATCCTGACAACCACTATGAGACTAGGCACATTCCCACTGGTAAATTCTGTTCCAACTATACAGCTGAGGTTCAAGCTCTAGAGCAAGCTGCAAATATGATTTATAACACCAACTCTGACTGCCACCAGGTAGTCATCCTCACAGATGCACTGTCTGTCCTGCAAGCTCTCAAGGGTGGTAAACTCCCGCATCTGAGAAATGAACTAAACAAGGTAGCTGCCAAAAAGAGAACCATACTTCAGTGGGTACCATCTCATTGTGGTGTACCCGGAAATGAAAAGGCAGATAAACTTGCAAAAAAGGGAGGAGAATGTGAACAAGAAGATAATGAAGTCACATACTTTGAGAAAAAGAGAGCTATCCAGACTATCAGAAGAGAACAGAACCAACCCAAAGACGACTATCACACTCTCGACCGGCAGGGACAGATAACTATTTTTCGACTCAGGACAGGGCATAACAAACTGAATAAACACATGCACAAGCTACGATTGTCTGCTTCACCACTGTGCACATGTGGATTAAACGAACAAACTGCTGAGCATGTTCTACAGGACTGTCCTCTGTATGACCAGTTAAGAAAGATATACTGGCCGAATGACTCAACACTAAACTCAAAGCTATATGGAGTTAAAGAGGAACTTCAAACAACAGTCGAATTCATCATGAGAACTCGTCTGACGGTGTAATCATCAAAGATGCGATCGCAAGAAGAAGAAGAAGAAGGTTTGTAGTGCTTACGAGCCCCTCTAGGTATTGTTTCACGAGCAGCCTGTAATATGCATCTGCTGAATTCATCGACTAACTTATTGATGTCTTTGTCTACAGACAGATCTCTAGCCAGTATACTGGTACGATGCTAGTACATTGTCCAGTCTGCCTTCTTGTAGTTCCACCAAGAGAGAGTGCTGCTCTCCTTGACAAGTTCATTTTCCACAATTAGGAAGACTGGCCGGTGGTCGCTGCCTCCAAGTTGTTTCCCTACAACACGTGTGGTGTTCCACTCCAGGCCTGGTGAGTGGAATGCCAGGTCTGGTGTAGAGGTGGTGTGCCATGATCTCGCGTAGAAAGTTGGTGGGTCGATTGGCTGGTTAATCAGGATAAGCCCATTGTCATCCTGCCAGTTTTCAAGCTCATCACCTCTCCTGTCCATGTGATCATAGCCCCAGCACTGTGAGTAGCTTTTGAAGTCTCCGCACACAATCAGTCTTTCTTTTGCTGGGATTATGTCTAGTGCCAGTGGGCAGTCACTCGGACAGTAGTAGTTGAGCAGGTGAAATTCTGTACTTTCTGTCCTGAGATGAAGCATCTGGTATTCCGCCCCCTCCATATATGTTTCAAGCTGACATGCACTGATGTTATTACTCACGAGTGTCAGTATTCCACCCTTTCGCCTGTCTATTCGGTCGGACTGGTAGCCTCTGATTTTGAAGGCTATGTCTTTGTTGAGGTGGGTTTCTTGCAAGCAGCATACATTTACTTGCTCTTCATTCAAGATATTTTCGAGCTCTAGTTTTTTGCTGTAGCCATCTTTTTTACTGTTGACGCCTTCAGCATTCCAGTTCATTATTTTAAGTGGTATTTGCTTTGCTTGGCCAGTAGCTCTATTCTCATGCCTCCTGGCTCCACGGGGCAATTGAGAAGGACCCCCAGTAGTAGGGGTTGGGCCCTTTTGAGGCAGAGGGCCCGGCACTGTGTCTGCCTGGGTGTCCGTCACAGGGCGAGTGCCATAACGTTTTGTAGATATAGACATATTTCCATTGCGTATGTGCGTGGCATCCTTGGCTGGTTGCCTCCGTCTTCAGCACCTTGACTTGCTAGGGCAGACTGTGGTCTTGCTTGAGTGTAGGAGGGCCTGGCCAGTCTTGGTTTTTCGGCCGCTGATGGCTGTACCTGAGCCCCATCTCCACGTCAAGGAGCTGGCCTCGATGGGGCACAGTGTAGATAATACCAACGATTTAACAGCATGGATTTGTTTACAGAAGAGTGACAAGCTCAGTAGCCCTAGCTAAACAACAACCTGCCTGCCCCTGAAAGTCACAGTTGAGATGAAGTTCAGTGGGGCTAATGTCCAATTTCGCCCAAATTTCTACTGACCCGGTGAAAACCTGTCACCCACGTCATTAGGATTTAGAGTTAGTATTCTTAAACCTAACTTGGCTGAGATGACGAACAGTGGGCCGTGTGTGATACAGCCTTAAAAACGAATTCAGATATGCAGTAGTATGGGGTAACAGTTAGGAATACTAAACCAAACCCTAAACTCAACTTTAATCCAGTTGAAATGAAGTTCATTTCAACCTCTCTCTAATCGGTGATGGGGAAGAATAGTGGAACAAGGTCAACCATTTTGCCCGAATGCTATCGATACCGCACACGTAACAGTAGCCTTTCTCTTCGACACACTGTAAAATACTCATTATTAACACCAACCAAAATCCGCCCCGAACACCCTACTTCTGCATGCGCGAACACTCTTCGGCTTAGGTTTTTTTTTTTCCAACAGTGCAAGCTTTTAGGTCAAGGTTAGCGCACGAACTGCAGCACAATTATGTGTCAAAACAATAGCAGACGTGTTCTAAAACAAAAATGCAGACATAGACCTAACCCTCCCCCCCCCCCCCCCCCCCACCACCAAAAAAAAAATAACGTTAACAACGAAAATGTAGACATAATCCTAATTCCCCCCCCCCCCCCCCTCAATAAAAACCCCGTTAAACGCGGAAATGCACACATAGACCTAACCTCAACCCCAGTGTTTCGTGCATTTAGCTGATTGTTCCGTGCCGGAGCGTTTAAACTTTATTGGATAGGCCTACGCCGATCGAGCACATAATTCCGTGCCGACTGCATCAGAATAGGTGTCCATCGCCGGTCGAGGTCGTTTGTGCATCAAATGGTCATGATTTATATATATCATCTTCCTACATACACCTAACCGTGTAAACGCCGTAATTACATACATTGTTCGTAATAATAGCCACTTGCCAAAAATAGACCAATATGACAGCCGCTACGCCTACTGTCACGTTGCAGCTTCGGTGTTCCACTGTTCTTGTTAAATCCAACTCACCTTTTCTGCCTTTGCAAGATATAGCCACAACTTTCTCCAGGTTGAAAATTTCTTAAAGTCTCCAAAATTCTCCTTCATTTCAGTACTTGCATAACGAGAGGCAAGAGGTGTTTTATACACCAAGTGGTCAGTCAGAATATCTCTGGTAGTCGCCATGTTTGAGCAGTAATCTTGAGCTTCAGTGCCGGCGAGTTCCTATTGTGAAGATCGTTTACTTTGTACTAGGCATCGGAGTTTACAAGAAAGTATCGCAATGCAACAATCGTACGATATACATTTCGACTTTAACCAAGATTTCTGATATACTATTGGTTTTTTTTTTTTTTTTTTTTGGTTGTGTAGGAATTGTTCTGTGAAGGAAATTTGTACACTAAACTGCTCTACAGCTTTTGTACATTAAACAGCTCTGCAGCTGACCCATTTATGTGGTAAATAGTCATTATATTTTTGAAGGATAATTGTGCATTAAAATAATTCGTAACTTCATCTCCACATTGAAGGTCGGCTGATCTTCAACGTTGTCTGTCTCTTGTCTTGATGGTCGACTCTGATAGACTTAAATCTGTCAATCTCTTTATATCTACGTTTTTAGGACTTCTTTGTTGTCTTCTCCTTCCATTAGTGTGCCATTCTTCTATATATTCACACCGCAGAGGCCTCATTTCTTTCTTCTCATTGCTATGTTTCTACACCACACAGTAATGAAGAAAAAAAAAAAAAAAAAAAAAATATATATATATATATATATATATATATATATATATATATATATATATATATATATATATATATATATATATATATTAGAACCTTATATTCGGAATTAATTGGTTCCTGAGAGTGTTCTGAATATTGAATTTTCTCAATATTGGATCAATTTTTTGCATAGGAAATAATGTAAATTGGATTAATTCATTCCAGACCCCGAAAGTTACTCTTCACAAACCATATTTAAGTCAGAATATTGGTTAATTAAATTTGTAAAATAACATGTAGGCCTACAAGCAAAAAATCATACATGAACGTTGTGACGAAAGTACTGAGATTCTGTCTTTCAAATGGCCTATGTCTTTTTCTCCTGGCATTTTGTTCACTATTTTTGGAGGGATTACAGAAAAATCCTTCTCCATGTTTCTTCTCCTTCTATTATGTACGTTTTTTCAAGATGAGATCACGATGGAGTTTGATCTATGTGTTTAGAGTGTGTGTGTGTAGGAAGATTGGTGCAGTATTATTCTAGATTAAGATTATATTTCTTCCAGGCAGAGTTCAGTATCCTCAAAGAAACTTCTTCCCATGCTTTATCTATTATCCTCAGACAATGGAGGATATTGAAGTGGTGCTTCCAATAATCTTTAAGGGTAAGAATTGAGGCATTTCAAAGCATCTTTGAAACAGGAATTTTGTGTACAGTTTTTTTTTTAAATTTAGCAATGACCTGCTGATCCGTTGGTTGGATTAGAGGGGTGGTGTTAGGGGGTAAAAATTTCGTTTTAATGAAGCTGTATTTCCCAATCAAATCTTCTTCCAAGCCTTTCCGAATATAGCGACATTTGCGTATATCGGTACATTTTTTTCTCCGAATACTGGATTTTACGAATACAGGTGCATCCAAATACAGAGGTTATATATATATAACTTTTGATGATTTGCAATTTGAAAAAGTAAATTACTTGTCCAGATGTTAATTTCTGTCTCATGTTGCTAAATGTAACTTTTGTCTGCATACGACATGCTTCATTTCTGTTTTGCATCTGCAATCTTCTGTTTTTATTTTACGTTGTCGATTGTCATCCTTTTTGAAAATCGTATGTGATCAGGTTGAAAGTAGCGATGAAATATACGTGAAATTACACTAGACAACACATACATCGCAAATCAGCTTGTATCAAACTATAGGTAAACAAACTCTAAAAAAGTATTTACTTCTAACCCTGAAACGTCTAATATTACTTTATGTTAAGTATTATAAAATGTTCTCATAGGTAAGCATACCTCAATGTCGTTAGCTCTAATAGCACTGACGCAACTATGCAACAGCCCGAACCTCACTTGGTTATCGTACGAGAGCGCGTTTTGCACAAGAAGACGATCTGGCTACTTCTCGGCTCTGACTGAAGCCTTCAACTCTTTTAGTTTAAATCTTATTTATACTCCCCGGTACCTTATGATAGCCACGTCAAAATGTCAGGCAAAGCTCCGCCCATCCCTCTAATGAGCAAATCATGAGTCATATGCTCAGTTTGGATGACATGAGATCACAATTTAGTAAAGATTATCTTCCTAAACGCACACAATTCAAGGTCCACCCACTAGTGGTTACATTCCCACGCTATCTCTTGCCTGGAGTCACACCTCTCACGGGTTTGTGCTCAACAAGGTGTGTTCCTCTGGTGTCAGACAGCGCCGAGATGTCTAAAACCAAGGGCCGTCTCGCATTACATCTTCTGCGACTCACACGTTTGTCTTCCTTTCATATGGCAAAGGTGTTTCGTTTAGATCGCCCATTCCCACGTGAGAATGCCAACATGAGCACCAATATACACCGTAGACTAGATCGACAACTATTACTCAGTCTAAAATTACACCTTTCTGGCCACACATATATATATAAATATATGATGTGTGTGTGTGTGTAAAACAGTAGCTAAAACCTAGAGTATCTAATGTGGATCTTCAAAGATGTCTACCTTCGCACAAGATTACTCTTGGCAGAGATACAATGATAATGATGCTTCTACCTCAAGGTAGTGTTCATAAAATACTTCAGAAGTCAAGCTAAATGCTGAATGAGTCAGAGCACGTTAAATTTGTATCTGACCCACCGTCTTTTGTCTTCTTCTTCTTCTTCTTCCGTCCTTAGCCACCGACCGTCAAAGCAGTCAGTGGCCATTACGCCTAGTGGCGTCTTAGGGCAACAGCAGATAGGTTTTCTTCGCCATTGTTTCCCATCACGCCTATTGGCGTCTTTAGGGCAACGGCAAATCAATCCATCTGCTGCTGTTAACCGTCTTTTGTGAAGATGCATATTGTATTATTTAGCTTGTTCAAGCCCACCACTGATTTAATTCAACGAAATTCCTCCTAATATTATTATATTGCTCTTCACATGTAGATATAACTATATATATATATATATATATATATATATATATATATATATATTTATATATATATATATATATATATATATATATATATATATATATATATATATATATATATATATATATATATCGGTTTAGAAGCAGCCAAGAAGAAGAAGAAGCTCCAACATGTGACTTACATCAGGGAGTATGTTTGTCTCTTATTTCTGTAGTTTCATGTTCGCTTAATTCTCACTGTCTTTATCTCCTGTCTCTTGTTTGTCTGTCCCTGACGAAGGCCTTGTGGCCACAACGTAGGTTTTTTTCTGGTCCTTTCTCTTTGTAAGACGTATTACTATTTGTGTGTGTGTTTTTTTTTTTACATTCTACCGTATATATTTATTCACACGTGTGCACGTTGCTCTGTAATAATTAATTCAACTATGAATTAGTCAAAATCAACATATAGAAATGTAATGATCAATTATTTTAACACTTGTAAATAAATGTACCTTGGTGATTACAGAAAATAGGTTTCTTCAATGAAAGTACGTATTTAAGCATGATGAATCTGGGCAAATAAATTCGGTGGTATGTGGCCTGTTAAAAATGGGACTTCCCAAAATGCTGAAGTGCTGATGCTGCTTTTCCGTAGATTCGTATACGTGGTGAGGGGCACGTTTCCAGATCAGTTCAGGAAGTAACCTCTCCTGGTCAAGGTCCAATGTGCTGGAAGCACATCACAGCCCTTTGACATACGCGGTGGCGTTAGACAAGTCTGCGTCTTGGCTCCAACCCTCTTCGAGATCTTTTTTGAACTTGCACCACTTCACATACCTGAAGTCTACCATCAAGGACAAACTTTCTCTGTACACAGAAAGTGACAGCCGCAATGGCAAAGCTGCAGCAACCTTTGCTCACCTCACGACGCGTGTTTGGGGAAACTCCCAACTGACAATGAAGACCATAGCTGCGGTACGTTACCCCTGCTGTACCCGAACTGTTCTTGTGCCATCTGCCAGTTACCGTAGAAGATATCTTTCGGGATGCGACCATCTTCCATGCGGCAGACATTTTAAAAATAAAGTATCCCGTTCAACCCTTGATGGGTTGTAATTAGGATATGTGGTGTACTAAGTCAAGAAAATAAATTCAAATTTTCAATACCCAAATAGAGTAAATCAAAACCAAATTTGTGTGAATGTCTGTGTGTGACCTCCCCCTTCAAATAAACAATTAAAAAAAAAACGAATAATAAACAACAAACTAAAATGAAGTCTGCCCTGTTGTTGAAAAGGGGTGAGACCAGAAGACGCAGCAATAGAGACCGCAGTCAGCGACTCATAGCTTGACTGCCTGCGTCAGGACCAGCGAACCAGAGCTGGTCAAGACCGTGCTCCACCTCCACGTGGTGGTCCTGGAAACAGTCTGCAGCAGTGCAGGCTGGCTGAGCGAGCACGGATCGCAATGGGAAGGCAAACCCGGTCCTAAAAAATGCCGTGCAGAAGTCGGATGTGTCGACCGAAAGGTGCAGATAGCACAGCTACGTTGTAAACAGACACAACGCAACCACCGACCTTTTCAGGGCGAACGAAGAAGAAGAAGAAGAAGAAAAGGGGTGAGAAAGCCCGGGGATGTCCGAGATTACAGAAAATCCACTAATTACCTGCTATCAGCCATACAAGCACCACATCAGACTACCCCTTTTCCTCACACCATTACTGATCGTTATATATTATTTTCGGGAGCCATGCTGGTGTAATGGTTACCACATTGCGCTGGCGATCAGGTGTTCAAGATTCAAGCCCTGGCGTGACCATTTGAAGAAGTGTCATCGACCGGGATTTTGACAGAATAACCTGAACGGCTGCTGAGATAAACCCTCTGTGGATGGGAAGGAGCGAAGCTGTGACAGTGAGGCTTGTTACCCTGGCATTATACGTGCCAGTGAGATAGGTCATACGTTTTTAGTAGACCAATCAAAATCATTGACGGTGACAAGGGCCCACAACACATGTCGGGCTAAGAGGTTAATATTATCATTAGGGCAGTTCCATCTAGACGACCTCGGGGAAGGTTGTGTTTTCTACTTGTAAGCTGAAGAGAAGCCATGTTTGAGCTGTCTCAACTTTCGTGGAACCACAAAGACAAGTTTTAAGTTGAAGTTCTTAAAGTATTTCAGAAAGAAGCATTACTGTGTGTAGACTTTAATGATATCGTTTTTTTCACAACAGAATATAAGCGGTAGCTAATTTTTTCTGTACAAGGAGAAAATACTATGTTGAGTAGTAACACATGTAAGTACGATCTCAATGTGTATTTCAGTCCCCAGATAGGATTTGATTTATGTTAAAGGAAGAAAACCAAGAAAACAGTCACAGATGTATATGAGGACTCATCATCTGAAGAAAATAGTAACTTTAATTATTGTAGATAAAAGACGCTACTACATGTACTGAAGAGTCGAAGAAACAAAGGGAAACAAAGGACAAGGTGACCTAGATCGTGAGTTGCACGAGATTCCTGGGTACTCACACAACTCAGAAGGAAGAAAAGTAAATACGGAGACCTTCAGTAAACTACAATCACAACAAAGAATATTGATTTGTTTTCCAGCTGTATTTGTTTATTTATGTACTTTATAAATAAACCTTGTTATATGACTCAGCCGAGTTATGCAGATTGGTCGAATGATTTAAATGGGAAAAATTACAACACAGTTAGAAGTACACCACTATAGCACCTTATCACCATCAATCCGAGAGAAGAACGAACCTGCTACATTCCACAAGAATCTACATCTCTAGCGGGAAGCTAGTAATAACACTTGATGGACATTTATTGAAAGAAGATATAAAAAAGTAGAATTAGGGAACGCGGCCACATATTATTATTTGGTACCGTGCCCTGTCACATAGTGATTATTTGGTACCGTGCCCTGTCACATAGTGATTATTTGGTACCGTGACCAACTCTCGAGGTGCACCCATTACACAGGAAGACAATCACAACGGAAGAAATCAACGGAACTTGTTGATTGAAATGGATCCTAATTATGACCAAGTACTACAACAACAACAACGAAAATTGGCCCAACAGCAGCAACAACAACAAATGTTAGCCCAACAACAAGCCCAACAAATAGCACAAAGGCAACATCAACAACCATTGAAGAGATGTATACAAAGAATTGGTAGAGAGCCCAAGTTCGAACCACATCCTGAGAACGAACCCTTGGAAATTGGCCATTCTCGTCAACAGTGGAGAAGGAATAACAGTCATAAACATCACTATAACCACAGACAGGACCACCAACAGTACGAGTATATAAATATTGATTATACACCGCCACCCAGACCACAACAGATTTATAAAGTATCCCAGATACATTGTTACAATTGTGGTAAGCCAAATCACATTGCCAGGGCGTGTCGAGCAAGACCCAACAGCAACAAGATAAATAGTGTCCCCAAGCACTGGGATAGCCTCAACAACAGAACAAGACGTATAGCAGTGAGAAATTTCATAGGCGAAATAAGAAAAGGAACAACGTGGCAGATAAACAATGTGACGACAAGAAATGAAAAACACTGTAGAATCACATTAGACAACGGACAAAAAGTACACATATGTCTAAAATGGTTTAGAAAGAGAACCAACAATGAGCAAAGTGAGAATGTCAAACGACCACTTCGACATCTACGAACTGTAAATATCGTACAGCTGAAAGTAGATACAGCAACACAAACAGAGAATAGAGCTACAGTTTCAGTACACAACAGAGACACAATTATCAAGACGAAGAAAGGAAATAGCAATGCAGTGTCAAGAAGAAACAAAGAATCAAGAACTTATCACAGACATACCATGAGAGTCTACCAGCACTACACAGAAACAACACATCGGTGTTCGCAACGTTATTCACATGATCATAACCATCATTCCCTACCCCCTCATCTGCCCCCAACATACTCCCTGCACGACCCCCGTCGCAACCCCAGTGATTATGTGAAGCGGACATTTGATGACAGAAGACATACCATGGAACCCAGAGGACAAGATGACCATAGGCCCATACCGAAACCTAAAGTTACCACGGGCAGACAACGTAGAAATGCCACCATGTATTATCTACCATCCAGTACGACATCTACTAGTACGTTGGATGAGGACGATGTGGAAGCAGAAAGAACAGAGAACATACCAAGTCCATTGGATGACGCTGTTCATCGATTACGAAGATATCGTGAAAACTCCTCAAGTGAAGAAGATATACCACCTGCAGAACTTCGTGAAAGACTGGTTTACCGTATAGATAGATTACAACATGAACTACAAAGCAACTCCGAGACCAGTAGAAATAGTAGCATACAGTCACCCACAACAATACCGAAACAAATATACTACAGATCTGAACAGCCCACGACCAGTCATCAACAGTCCAACTCATCTTGGAGTAGTTCGGATGGTATATCTTTAAAGCAACGTCAATGTAACGAAAGTACTGAGATTCTGTCTTTCAAATGGCCCATGTCTTTTTCTCCTTGCATTTTGTTCACTATTTCTAGGAGGAATTACAGAAAAATCCTTCTCCATGTTTCTTCTCCTTCTATTATTTACGTTTTTTTCAAGATGAGATCACGAGGGAGTTGGATCTCATCTGCGTTATGGTTATTCTTTATGTGTTTAGAATGGGGGTGTAGGGAATTGGACAGTATTTTTCTAGAAGAAAGATTATAGATGCTAGATCAGGATTGGCACCAGATTGTCTTTTTTTAAAAAAGATATGGCATGTGGCCTAGACGCATTTTTCGGGAGTTAAATTAATTGCGGCCATTTTTGCTTCATTGCCAGTATAGGGCTAGGAATAATCCCGTTTCTTTGTCTAAAACTCATGTACGTTGCATCAGAATGATCTAAAGGTTCTGATTGGCTGAGAGCTAACTGCAGTTCTTCTTCTTCTTTCGTTCGCTTGAACTATATTGTCTATATCTGCAATGTTGTTTCTTGTATAAACTTCACTGTCTTTTGTAGTTATTCAAGATATTTTCGAGCTCTAATTTTTTGCTGTAGCCGTCTTTTACTATTGACGCCTTCAGCATTCCAGTGCATTATTTTAAATGGTCTTTTCTTTGCTTGGCCAGTAGCTCTATTCTCATGCCTCCTGGCTCCACGGGGCAATTGAGAAGGACCCCCAGTAGGCCACCGCAGAGGCACTGCGCTGCGCCGTCACAGGGCGAGTGCCATAACGTTTTGCAGATATAGGCATACTTCCATAGCGCATGTGCGTGGCATCCTGATTGCTGTGGTGCGCGGCTGGTTGAGTCTTCAGACTTGAAAGACTGCTTGCTCGAGTGTAGGACTTCTAGTTTCAGCCGCTGATGGCTGTACTTGAGCCCCATCTCCACGTCAAGGAGCTGGCCTCGATGGGGTAACTGCAGTTGAAATGCAGAGCTCCCATTGGCTTAGAACCACGCCGCGCATATGACGTCATGAAGTCGGCGCGTGGGGGCTTGAGAATAAATACGCCCGAACTTCATAAGTTCGGTCTCTAAAAATTAATTGCCAAGCCGGGTGCCAGAGTCAAGTCGATTGCCTTCAGTAGGACATTCGAGATTTGCAGGTACCGGCTTTTGTGGGAATGAGAGCGGAATTTTGAGACCACAAAATTTCTCCCACGGCAAAGTTGTGGCATTCACAGAACCGCAAGGGTTTTACGTTAATTGCCAGTGGTGGAAGGAGAGAAAGAAAAGACGTTTTCCCAGGCAGGGGAAGACATTTTCCAGCGAATAGGATTTTTGTGGATAAATCCTGAGCTCTGACGCTCGGTCGGTTACACACGCAGATTTGGCATGCTGCCAGCGTTGTGGTAATTTTATGTTCGCTTCTTCACGGCCATAATAAAGCCGAAAGCCCCATCGCCCAGTCATAGGTAATCGGGCAGGTAACCTCAGAGGTGTTAGGAGAAGCCAGCTACAGTTCCAGTCCAGAATCCAGTGGGGTTCTGTTAAAACTTAGTCATCAATTCCAAAGTAGTGGGGAGAGAGAGGGTAAACATTCTCTCTACTGAAGTCAGCACAGATAGGCAGAACTGATAGTTTTGGTGAATCATAGCAGAGGACCGCTGCTGAAGTTTAGAGGTGCAGTTAGTTGTGTTCAGGAGATTTCAGGATAGGCTGTGTAGAACCAGAGTCTGCGCAGAGTTGGTGTAGACACTTTGGTAGTTGTTCCAGCTGACTGTGCACTTAACATTTAATTTAGAATAGTTGTGGAAGTGGAGGCTCGACAAGTGCAGTGTGGTTTATTTTTGTCTAATCCAAACTTCTGTCCCCATACAGGTTGCAATTGTGGGAGAAGGGTTGGGGTTGATGCATTTTTTAACTGCACTTGATTTTGTTTCAGGAGTGCATCCTCGCACTTTATGTATGGGACATGCATATGTTTGTTTGTTTATAGGTGTATAATAAACTTGTATAAATTGTAGCTGGCATCAGTCATTTCATTTAAGTACAGTAGCTATATGTTGTCTGTATCTTGGTGTTTGTGAAGCTTGATATAACCTTATCCCCTTAGGGTAGCTAGAGGTCGTTGACAACTATAGCACATAAGACGTCCGAAGTGGCGAGGAAAGAATCAACCTCGGTTCTTAACCTCGGAGCCAATAGTGTCAACTGTTCACATTTCACTATCATTTTCTTCTAAATCTATCTTTCCAGTCTTCCTTCTCACTAGTGTCTTGTCACTATAGGTAGACAGTCTCTAGTCCTAAATCCATTTCGTGACAAAGTGGGTGGCGTCGTCCTTGGGATCATCTTTGTTGGGATCAATTCTAGATTCATAAATTGTCTCTGAAGAAAGCTCTGGAAATAGATTTCTTAAAAATCCCCTAGACTTGAGCTATATTAAGACTGATCCAGCTATAAGTTTTTTTCCACAGGTTTTAGTCAGTTTAGATGTTAGTTGTAGTAAGGTTGTTTATGACTTAGAAGTAATTGATGGCTAATCGAATTTTTTTCTTGACAGGAAAATAAATTCGGGTTTTGGGTAGCTGGATAACTTGAATTTTTTTCAGGTAGTTATTAGTCAGACTTGGTGCTAGTCTGAGTGCTGGTTTTTGCGACAGCATATTCCTAGTAGGTAACAGTAAATTTTTCTTGTTCCTTTTTTGTCATTTCCCCTCGTGGTGAGTTACTGCTGATTTGTCAGGTAAGATGGCTGAATTGGTCAAGCTACTTACTGCATGGAAGGACGCAGCTAAAAGCATGGGGATGAATGAGGCCGAGACTAGGGCTTACATTATGAGGGAACAGGACCGGCAGACGGAGAGAGAGAAAAGGGAAGCGGAGAAAGAAGAGAGGGCCCGACTGGCAGAGATGGACCTGCGTAAATTGGAAGCGGAGAAAGAAGAGAAGGCCCGACAGGCAGAGGAGAGAAAAGCAGAGAGAGAAGCACAGGAGAAGATAGCACAGAGAGAAGCCCAAGAGAGGGAGAAGGCAGCAGAGAGACAGCATGAACTTGCCCTGCGTTCACTGGAACTGCAGTACCGATCTTCGGAAGGCAGTTCGGCTAACGGAGATTCTCCCGGATCAGGGGCGACAGACACCTCAGGAAACGGAGGGCCCCGGATGGCAGCCATGAATTTTCCAATGGACTCTTTTCCTAACGGGAATGAGAAAATTGAGGTATTTTTGGAAAAATTTGAACGGATGGCAAAGGCATATGGGCTGGATGATAGTCTTTGGTGTCTCAAATTATCTCAATCTCTAAGAGGACATGGGTATGAGGTCTATAGCAAGATGCTGGTAGATGACCAGAATAACTTTGAGGCACTGCGGAACGCCCTGTTACAGCGATTCCAATGGACTCCCCGGAAGTGCCAAACGATGTTTAGGGAAAGTCGACTGGAGAAAGGAGAAAGTTTTCCCCAGTTCGCGGAGAGGCTGAGGAATTACCTCACTCGCTGGAGAGAGTTGTCGGGTTTGGCTAAATCGTTTGAAGGACTCGAAGAGCTCATCATGTGCGAACAGATAAAGGCCAACATGTCCCCAGACTTAAGGAAGTACCTGGCGGAGCAGGGCGCCCAGCAACTGGACCAGATAATTCTATTTGCAGAAAGGTTCCAGACGGCACAGGCCGAAGTACTGGGCCAGAAAAGAAAACACCCTGACCTGCCAGCCCCGGACAAAGGAGCATCTTCATCGCATTCGCCTTCCTCTTTAGCTCACCAACAGCAAGGGCCGTCTCGCAAGGAGCCCCCTCCCAGTCACAACATGCGCTCCCAGCCGCCTAACAGAACACAGGGGCCGACTTCTCATGAACCCGTCAGGAACCGAGGAGATAATGAGAGATATTGTAGGTTCTGTCGGACTACTTCTCATTGGACAACACGGTGCCCAAACAAACAACCCGCTCATCAGGTGGCTTGTTTAAGGCCTGTGAGGGTGAAACAAGGGAAGAAGTGGAAACCCTTCCAGTCAGAGAAGCTGTTTTCTAACAGCGGGCCAGCAGAAGTGAACGGGACTGAGACTACATGCTTATTTGACAGCGGGCTTACATACCCCAGCATAGTCGCCCGACATCTGGTGAAGCCCTGGCAGATGACGAAGGAAAAAGTGAATATTGGTGGAGTTTTAAGGAAAGGGACTTCACAGCGCTTTCCGGTAGCCAATATTGAGGTGAAATGTAGGTTCGTGTCTGGCACCATCAAGGCAGCTGTAACGACTCAGCCGGCCTACGACTTCATTCTCAGTAACCCATATTTAGTTTTGGGGAACCCGCCCACACCGATCCTTGCTGATGCTGAGCCACAGTTGGATGAGGTCCAGTGCGGATTCCGAGCAAACCGAAGTACTCAAGACCTAATCTTCACACTCAGACAGCTGAGTGAAAAGGCCCTTGAGTATAAGAGTGAGATCCATCTTTGTTTCATAGATCTGGAAAAGGCGTTTGACAGGGTCCCTTGGAGCAAACTTTGGGACTGTTTGGCAAGGAAGAATATTCCAGCACCTCTGATTCATGCTATACAGAGCTTCTACAAGTCTTGCAGAAATTATGTGAGGACAGCAAACCATAAGTCAGAAGAGTTCAGGACCACCACTGGTGTAAGACAAGGTGATATCCTATCACCTTACCTCTTCATACTCCTTATGGACGATGTCATCAAGGCATGTAAGGAGAGAACAAGAAAGTATTCAGTGGGGTACTGTAAGATGAGACAGGTCTATATTTCAGAGCTGGCATTTGCTGATGATGTTGCCCTGATTGCTAAATCAGAGGCACATCTTCAATCCAACCTGCAAGTCTGGAAGGAAGAGCTGGAGAAGAGAGGGATGGTCATAAGCAGCTCTAAAACAAAATCCATGGTGATATCACGAGAAGAAAGAAGACATCAGATTAAGCTGGGAGAACAGGTCCTGGAGCAGGTCGACCACTTTAAATACCTCGGAGCTATTATAGACCGAAAGGGAGGCATCAAAGAAGAGTTGGCCACTCGAAAAGCAGCAGCTGGGAGACTTTTTCAGGCCATAAATCGAAGATTCCTCAGCAAGAGAGAGGTTGGTAAGAAAACGAAGATGGCTGTATACCGCTCCACCTATGTCCCAGTCTTGACATATGGATGCGAGTCATGGGCAATGACTACAACCCATAAAAGCCAGATCCAAACCTCAGAAATGAGGTATCTGAGGAAGGTGGTTGAAGTAACAAGAAGAGACATGGTACGCAACCAGACGATACGTCAAGGCCTAAAATGCCACCCCTACAGACCCAAGTAGAACAGTCCCAACTAAGATGGTTTGGCCATGTCTGCAGAATGGGAGAAGATCGGCTACCACGACAAGCATGGGAAACAAAGAGCCAAGGATCCAGACCCCGAGGATGACCCAGAGTACGCTGGGAGGACAACATTAGACAATCTTTGAAGGACCGAGGACTAGAATGGAACCAGGCCAGGAGGAAGACAGCCGATAGAATAGTCTGGCGCTCTCTCTTCCAAACCTCTACACCTCACGGTAGAAGGGGAACGACTAAGTAAGTAAGAAAATAAATAAACCCGCCCGTGTGTGTTTGCCTATCGTCGTCCTCTACGCCAGTAGAGAGCTGAATTGTATACCGTAGTAATGCTTAGACAATGATCCCACCGTCAAATCTAACACGCTTTCCTAGTTTCGTCCTTGAGACTTACAATTAACATGTGCCAGAACTGCGACACAAAACTGCCGTTCTGAATTAACGTAAGATTTTAACTTTAACGCCACTAATAGTAGCAATTCTGACATTTTCCAGAAGTGTAGAATGAAACTGCAGTAAGAATTAACGCAAATATTAAAGCCGCCTTGCAAAACCCCTCTTCGCTCGACATGCAGTTCTATGCCTGTATCCACGCTGTTGGACACGCCAGAATATATAAACACATACACACCAGTGTATTTCGGGCTAAAAAGTAACTATAAGGTAACATACGGCCAACGCGTTGTCGAATTGTGTGACGTACTACAAAAGCGCTGTTTCGTTCTGAATGAGAACGACAGTTAAAGGGAAAAAATTACGATTTAACGAGGACATTTTTTGAAAATATAGTACGAGAGGGTGAGAAAAGGAGCATAGGTGGTCGTGTCACGAGTTCGTTGTTTACATAATTTGAAATTTGCACCCAAGCGGGGCATAGAAGGTTAGATAGAAGAAAAACTTAGATAATTTTCTTATATGCTAAAATAAAAGACAGTGACGAATACAATGACATTAATTGGGTAATAGAAGAGTAGAGTGTTAATGTACCGTAGATAAGAAAATATGTTATTTGAAGAATTGAAGAAGAAAAACGATAATAGTAAATATAATAAATAAACGTATAAAAATATAAGCACTGTGTGACAGACAGCAACGGGATCAATAATTATTTATCAGAATTTGAACCACTCAATAAATAAAGGAGATATTGACAGAAGACAGATGGACTAACAGACTACATCTTTCTCAGCTTGACAGATGTTGGGAAAGGATAGGGTAGTCCAAGATTTGAAAATTGAGTTCAGTTTTGAAAAAAGGATGCTAGAAGCCTAACAGTCCCTGATTGGCTGGAGTCTAATATACTAACGGAGGAATAAAACTGGTTTGAAGGTAGTGCAAGTCGCCACTTGAGAAAAATTTGTATTACACTAAAGTTGTGTGAAGACAAGATATTAGTACGATCTTGTTTTGCTGATCTGCACCAGCAAGCGATCTGGATTTGACCATATTTATCGCAAATCAAACTTATTAGTGTTAATATTTCTCTGATGCGATAAGAAAGAAAACATTTATATCATCATTATTATTATTATGTATGTATTATTGAATATGTATGAAAATTATGTGGGTAGAAGTGTATCTAGAGGGAAGTCAACATCAAACTTTGTGTTGTTTCACAGAGTTGTTAGGAAATATATTAACATGTTGTTGAAAAGCCAGTCAGGCTTTCTGACACTCTGGGAGAAAGTAAAATTAAATATTAATGGGGAAATTGTTGTACAGTATTATGACATAAGACCAGGAAAACCACTGGCCGTCGTCTTCAGCAAGTCACCGTGGTTGTACATGACTTGATATTATTAACTTAAAATGTTTCCTTTGTCAAGGAAAGTGTCAAACTATAGTTTGAAGTTTATTTGACCATGAATGGGGTAACAAACCAATTAAGAACGCTAACTAATTGTTTAGTTACCATGCTGAGTCTGAATATGATTGAAAAATGTTTATTAGTTAGGGAAAGAGAGTATATCAGAGGTTGAGTAGGACGCATTTATATCGTTCCAGGGTTTCATCTATGACTCAAAGTGAGCCCAGGTAAACCTATACCTGTATATACTTCTGCATCTAAAGAATTGAGGCAGTATCGACTGTGTGCCTCCTTGTTATATTTCAAGAGCAGAATCCTGACTTGGCAGTGGAAGCTGGTGATGTGAACACAATTCATCCTGTATACCAGAGCCTACTAAGTTAAGAAATCGTCTCCGGGCACTTGATATATCAAACTCAACTACTCTCATTTCCTAAATGTGTATTAGATCATTCAGATTATGATGAAGACAGACGTTCATTCAATCATTACCCATTCATAGGAGCAAGAGTAAATTGACAGTGTTCCAGATTGACATATTTAATTAAAGTTGTGAAAAATAATATACTCAGTTATAAATTGAATCAAATTTATGTAAATACTTTGAATTATCATTTTGAGTTTCAATATTCCAGTATACACAAAATTGTGATACTGGAACAATAAATTGTAAAAAAGATTTCACATTTTAAACTTAACTTTGGGTGTTGTTAATTACTTATCATAGAGTTCTTAGGTGTATTTGTTGTCATTTTATTACAGCACATTTTACATTACCTTAGACACTAGCCAGATAACAGACATACACCATTACTATACTTAGGATAAAATACGTCACAGGTTGAGGTCGTAGGGTGGTAGCAGCAAGGTTCCCTGAGACCACAAACCCTATTATCTATTAGACTCAGGGGCCTTCACAGCTTGACCTCACATCTGCAGAAAATTCACATTTTACCAGTTAACATCAAATCCACCACAATCAGTCGAGTTTGATCGTTAGAATTGCTTTTTCTAGTTCTGTTGTTAACACTTTTGTCTTTACTGACATACAGTCAAGAAAGAACATTGTAGTCGGGTTCATGACTTTTATTTTTAAACCAAGCAGTCCATATATGACAGGTGTATGTCATCTTAGTCGAAGAGTCTGTTATAAATTATTCACCTTCCATAATTAACTGTTAAGATTTTGTTGTACAGTTAATTTGTTTATATTGTATTGATTTTATGAAGGTATCCATTAATGTATATCTTCTTCTTCTTGCGATCGCATCTTTGATGATTACACCGTCAGACGAGTTCTCATGATGAATTCGACTGTTGTTTGAAGTTCCTCTTTAACTCCATATAGCTTTGAGTTTAGTGTTGAGTCATTGGGCCAGTATATCTTTCTTAACTGGTCATACAGAGGACAGTCCTGTAGAACATGCTCAGCAGTTTGTTCGTTTAATCCACATGTGCACAGTGGTGAAGCAGACAATCGTAGCTTGTGCATGTGTTTATTCAGTTTGTTATGCCCTGTCCTGAGTCGAAAAATAGTTATCTGTCCCTGCCGGTCGAGAGTGTGATAGTCGTCTTTGGGTTGGTTCTGTTCTCTTCTGATAGTCTGGATAGCTCTCTTTTTCTCAAAGTATGTGACTTCATTATCTTCTTGTTCACATTCTCCTCCCTTTTTTGCAAGTTTATCTGCCTTTTCATTTCCGGGTACACCACAATGAGATGGTACCCACTGAAGTATGGTTCTCTTTTTGGCAGCTACCTTGTTTAGTTCATTTCTCAGATGCGGGAGTTTACCACCCTTGAGAGCTTGCAGGACAGACAGTGCATCTGTGAGGATGACTACCTGGTGGCAGTCAGAGTTGGTGTTATAAATCATATTTGCAGCTTGCTCTAGAGCTTGAACCTCAGCTGTATAGTTGGAACAGAATTTACCAGTGGGAATGTGCCTAGTCTCATAGTGGTTGTCAGGATATGAGATAAAGATACCGGCACCTCCATTCCTAACAGCATTAGTTGCTGATCCATCTGTATAGGCATGTATCCATGATTGATCGGGATAGCTTTCTTGGATCATACTCAATGTAGCAGTTCGTTTTTGCAGATCATTATACTCACATCCACTTGTGAGACCACTGACTGATGTATTAATTTGGAGGGCACTGCTGGCCTGCTCCCATGGTACAGGGTATAGGGTGGGCTTCAGTGGTGTTGTCTTCATGGATAGGTCTTCTTGATGCTGTCTTATAAGTCTTTTCCCCCGATGCACAAAGCTGCTACGCTTTAGACGTCCCAATGCCAGATCATCTAGTCTTGCCTTCATTGGGTGCATTGGCATACTGTTGTACTTTTCCATCTGGATCATGGTTTTTGTGTCTCTTCTATGGGACAATGTCTGTAATCCAGCAACCTTCTGCATCTCTGTTATTGGTGTAGTTTTCATGGCTCCTGTAATGAGCCTGAGAGCTTGATTTTGCACCTTGTCCAAAGACTGCAGATGTGAGTTAGCAGCTGATGACCATGCTGCTGAGCTAAACTCTAAGTGTGGTCTTATTACTCCATTATAAATCTTCTTTAGATTTCGTTCATTTGCTCCCCAGTTGGTACCTGCTAATTTTCTGAGTATGCCTAGTCGTCTTCGGGCCTTTCCTTCTGCATTTTCAATATGCTTATTCCATGTAAGCCTTTGGTCAAATGTCACCCCAAGATAGGTGGGGTAGCTTTCTTCCTTGATCACGGTTGTCCCTAGGTGTATGTTAGCTGATTTGTCCTTGGGGGCGAGGGAGAACAGTGTTGTGGAGGTTTTGTCTGTGTTTATTGTGATAAGCCATTTCTCTGCCCATGACACTAGCATGTCTGCTGCCCGCTGCATTCTATAATTTGCTGTGGTGACATTTTCATCAGCGCACCAGAGTACTAGGTCATCTGCATATAAGGCAGCTTTAACTCCTGCAGGGAGATCTTTCACCAGGTCATTGATGTAAACAAGGAAGAGTGTTGGGGAAATTACTCCTCCTTGAGGTACCCCCTGATGGAGCAACACTTTTCTGCTCTGCAGACCGTCAAGAGTGACTCTAGTTCTCCTGTTATGCAAGTATGACTGGATCCATTTCATCATGTTGCCTTGGATTCCACTTCTCCTAAGTTTTGCAATGAGGCCATCTTTCCACACCTTGTCAAAGGCCTGCTTGAAGTCGACCCAGATCGTTAGGACCTTTTTCTTCTCCTGGAAGGCATCTTCTATTGCTTGAGACAAGTAAGTAACTTGGTCTTCTATACTGTAGCATTCTCTAAATCCAGCTTGTTCCGGCACCAGGATCTGCTCAGACTCTAAATACCATTTCAATCTGTGGTTGACTATTCGCTCCATAGTCTTCCCAACACAGCTTGTGAGACTGATTGGCCGGTAACTTGCAGCCTCGGTCTTACATTTCCCTTTCTTTAGTATGGGTATTGTGATGGCTTCTCTCCATACTTGGGGTACCGTTCCTTTCAACCAGCTGTGGTTGAATATCTCAAGCAGTTTTGTCTTTGCTGCTGAGCTCAGATTTACTAGCATTTCGTTGCTGATTTTGTCTGGGCCGGGTGACTTTTGAAACTTAAGCTTGGAAATAGCCTTCTGTAGTTCTCCTAGTGTGATGGGTTCCCTCATTGGGGCAGGAGTATCTGTCTGTCCCATGGTTGCCAGTATTTCTTTTCTTATCTCTCTCTGATGGCCTATGTTAATGGGTAAGTTGCTTTCTGAACTGTATCTTCTAGCAAACAAGTCTGCAGCTTGTTTTCCTCTGAAAAGTTTGCCACCTTCATCCAATGTGATAGTCTGCCTTGGTGAGGAACGCTCTTCATTTAGAGACTTGACTAATCTCCAAAGTTTCCTGCCGTCTTTCTCAAGGTTCAGCGATGCCGTTTTAGTTCTCCAGCTTTTCCGTTTTTCTTCTAGCTTTGTTCTCTGAAACTCTGCTACAGCCTTTTTCCATTTGTTGTGAGTTTCAAGTGAAGGCTGAGACTCTGCGTCCTTTCTAGCCTTGTCCATAGCTTCCTGACGTTCTTGGAGTGTGCTGGACCAGTATGGTATGTAGTTACGCCGGCATCCTTTGGGAATGGTTTCTTTTGCAGCTTGTAGTATGCATCTGTTGAAGTCTTTTACCACTTCATTAATGTCTCTGTTCTGTACCTTGAGGGTAGACAGCAGCGTGTTCACCTGATGCCTGAATAAACCCAGTTGGCTTTTTTGTAGTTCCATCTTGTAATGGCTGGGCCTGTACTGAGAGTTGCACTCTGGACAGTAAGAAAGATTGGGCGATGGTCGCTTCCCCCTAGTTGGTCTCCTACTTCTCTACTAATAGATCCAGCTATATCTGGTGTGGAGAAGGCAAGATCTGGTGTTGAGGTTGTGTGCCATCCTCTGGAGTAGAAGGTAGGAGTATCTGTGGCATTATTGACTAGGATTAGGGAGTGATCATCTTGCCAAGTTTCAACCTCTTCACCTCTGTGATCCAGATGGTTATAGCCCCAGCTCTGGGAGTGGCTATTAAAGTCTCCAACTGCTATAAAGTTGGTGGCTGGTACCTGTATAGAGCTGAGACTCAGGGGTTTGTTGTTCATTAATGTATATATACATGCACCATATATCTACGAGAACTTTTATGTAACGAACATGTTCGTATAGCGAATATGTAAGTTATTTTTTTTAGCAGAAGATTTTTTTGTTGGTGTTGTTAACATTCTATTTTTTTCTTGGGAGTAATTTTTTTTTAGGGTCTTAGATTTTTTTTTTGATAGAACGCAAATGTCTACCTACGGGATACATTTGTGTGCCCCGGGACCCATATGTGACAGTGAGGCTTGTTACCCTGGCATTATACGTGCCAGTGAGATAGGTCATACATTTTTTAGTAGACCAATCAAAATCATTGACGGTGACAAGGGTCCACAACACATGTCGGGCTAAGAGGTTAATATTATCATTAGGGCAGTTCCATCTAGACGACCTCGGGGAAGGTTGTGTTTTCTACTTGTAAGCTGAAGAGAAGCCATGTTTGAGCTGTCTCAACTTTCGTGGAACCACAAAGACAAGTTTTAAGTTGAAGTTCTTAAAGTATTTCAGAAAGAAGCATTACTGTGTGTAGACTTTAATGATATCGTTTTTTTCACAACAGAATATAAGCGGTAGCTAATTTTTTCTGTACAAGGAGAAAATACTATGTTGAGTAGTAACACATGTAAGTACGATCTCAATGTGTATTTCAGTCCCCAGATAGGATTTGATTTATGTTAAAGGAAGAAAACCAAGAAAACAGTCACATATGTATATGAGGACTCATCATCTGAAGAAAATAGTAACTTTAATTATTGTAGATAAAAGACGCCACTACATGTACTGAAGAGTTGAAGAAACAAAGGACAAGGTGACCTAGATCGTGAGTTGCACGAGATTCCTGGGTACTCACACAACTTAGAAGGAAGAAAAGTAAATACGGAGACCTTCAGTAAACTACAATCACAACAAAGAATATTGATTTGTTTTCCAGCTGCATTTGTTTATTTATGTACTTTATAAATAAACCTTGTTATATGACTCAGCCGAGTTATGCAGATTGGTCGAATGATTTAAATGGGAAAAATTACAACACAGTTAGAAGTACACCACTATAGCACCTTATCACCATCAATCCACAAGAATCTACATCTCTAGCGGGAAGCTAGTAATAACACTTGATGGACATTTATTGAAAGAAGATATAAAAAAGTAGAATTAGGGAACGCGGCCACATATTATTATTTGGTACCGTGCCCTGTCACATAGTGATTATTTGGTACCGTGCCCTGTCACAAAGCTCCTGACCGGGTTGGAAGGAAAAGTCCACAGGCTCCCCAGCCTCGCAGTGACATGTCATTGGGCTGAAAGCCCAAGTGCCGCTGGTTAAGGAAAAAAAAAAATATTAATTTCAGTTATTGTTGAATAGCCTACTGTTTTACCATATTGTACAATTCTCTTGGTCTATCTATTCTCAACAACAGTTCCACAGTTATGGATGAGTAAGGTTCTTCTATTCTAAAATAGCTCTTTCCTACTAGCAGTCTAAGACGTTTCTTAGTACTAGGAATGTTAGTTCACTAGATGCCTGACACGTTCTTGAACGATTTATATGCATGTCTGCCCTTCAGGCTTCCATCACACTCTACTGTCCATTCCTGAGTTATTATTCTTTTAATCAAGCTTTTGATCTGTTTTACTCAATACCCACATTTATTTGGCTCATATTATTTCTACTTTTCACTATATATTTTTTATTAATTATATATACTGAAGCACATTAAAAACGCACCACTATTATATTTACTGATGCCGAGAAGCTGGAAAAAAAAAGGGTGTGGGAATGGATTTTCCCCGTGTTTATCATGAGGTAGAGAGCGAATGGCTGCTGGGATGGAAAGTGCATGATTCAACCCACGGGTTTGTGTACAGACTACATGAAAACAATGAAAGTTACACGAGCAACACGATTCCCAACAGCCATGACCCTGAAAATGTGTACGCGTTGTGGCAGTATACTCGGTATAAAAAGGCCGTTGAGACAAAACACCCAGTACATGTGCTTGAAATGCCGCGACTATCTGAAAACGACCGCCAACGAGCCATTGGTATGTTAGAGACCGGAATGAGCTCGCGGGCCATTGCCACCACAGCACTATTGTACGTCTCAATGAACGTTACGGAACCACTGGTGCCCGGGATAGACTTCGGAGTGGCCAACCACAAGTTACTACCCCTGCGCAAGATCGTCATATTGTGCTGAGTCACCTAAGGAATCGAATAGAGACCGCAGTCAGCGACTCATAGCTTGACTGCCTGCGTCAGAACCAGTGAACCAGAGCTGGTCAAGACCGTGCTCCACCTCCACGTGGTGGTCCTGGAAACAGTCTGCAGCAGTGCAGGCTGGCTGAGCGAGCATGGATCGCAATGGGAAGGCAAACCCGGTCCTAAAAAATGCCGTGCAGAAGTCGGATGTGTCGACCGAAAGGTGCAGATATCACAGCTTAGGCGTAAACAGACACAACGCAACCACCGTCCTCTTCAGGGCGTACGAGGAAGAAGACCTAAGGAATCGTTCTCTCCCGGCAAGTCAAACAGCAAGAGCAATAGTGGGTAGACATGGGCAAGTCTCTCGAATGACAGTCATACGACCACTCAGAGATACAGGCCTTACTGCAAGACGACCTTAATATTATGTTGGGCCAAACTTGACTCACAGACATCGTCAGCAGCGCCTGCAATGGGCAGAGCAACATGTCAGATGGACTAGACTGCAGTGGAATGCTGTCCTATTCACAGACGAGAGCAGATTCAACATATCCTTTGCTGATGGACGTATGCGGATTTGGCGACGGTGTGGAAAGCGCTTTGCAGATTGCTGTGTTCGTCAGCACAACCGATTTGGAGGTGGCAGTATTCACATTTGGGGAGGATTCAGTTTTCACCATCGCTTGCCTCTTCACGTCTTCCGTGGAAATGGTAATGCTGTGACATATTGAGATGAGGTTCTGGATGCATCGGTTGCTCCTGCGTTCACAAATTATCCAGACTTGCAGCTTCTCCAGCAGGATAACGCACGTGCGCACACCGCATGCATTACGCAGCAATATCTACAGCAGCAGAACATTGTGACGATTGATTAGCCTGCCCTATCACCAGACATGTCCCCCATAGAACATCTGTGGGACGAGCTTGGACGCAGAGTCTACAGGCAAGGTTCTCCAGCTAATCTGCAACAGCTCGAAGCTGCTCTTACACGTGAATGGGACTTGATTCCCCGGAATTTCCTTCAGAGACTTGTGCGTTCCATGCGGAGGTGCTGCCAAGCTTGTTTGCAAGCACACGGTGGACATACCAGATACTGAGGATAGTGTGAATGAATTTTTTTTATTGGTTGCATTTTTGGTTTTCTCCCTTGCCTGCACAGAATGCAATGAATTTCATAACAATCAAATGTACAAATTAATGACCAGCATGGATTCATAGGAAAATGAATAAAGATTCCGAATATGTAAACACTTATATTTACATTTCACACTCTGTTCCTGGATTATACAGGTGGTGCGTTTTTAATGTGCTTCAGTATATTATAACGTTATAATTATTTACAATCGTGACGACTGGGGAAACATCATTTGTGCCATTCTTATTTCGTACGAATGTTTGCTTAAAGTCGATACTTTCTTGTAAACTCCGATACCAAGTACAAAGTAAACGAAAGTTACGATAAGAACTCGCCGGCACTAAAGCTTAAGATTACCTACACTATGTCTACGCAACAGCGCTAGGTCTTAAAAAAAAATGTACCGTAAAATTAAGATTACTTTAGTGGAACAAGGTCAGCCATTTTGCCCGAACGTTATTCACGCGGACACGTGAGCGTTAGTTATCACTGTGACACAGTTAAAACACCCACTATTAAACTAAATAAATTTCAACTAAAATGAAAAAAAATCAAATATCCATTTCAACACCCTACAGGTCACAATTATGATACATAATGCCTCAAATTCGATAATAAATCATGTTCACGAAATTTATGTTATGCGCAAACACAAATCGCACCACACGCAATCACAAAATGGCGGCCCCCAGTTCACTATGCTTCTCTTCGGCCAAAAAAATGCTAATCTTAATCATCTCGGCATTCAGCGAATCGTAATCGTTTTGCTGGCGGAGAACCAAAATCTATCGGAAGAAGAAGGCACGTTCTAATAAATAAACATGAATAATTTGAAAAAAGCGCAATATCTGCGAAGCGCAATAAAGCAAGGTGTGCCTGTATATAAAGAGGTCGAGCACCTGTGTCCTACGGTGGTTCTGAAAAGCTCAGCTATCATGCCTTTTCACAGTCCCTGTTTCCATGTCAGCGCGCTTTATGATTTAGCAGTCTTCGATCGTTCAATACTATTGCGTTACATAATATATATATGTGACAGTCTACGAAGACCAGCAAAGTCAAGTAAAAGAAGTAGGCCTACAGTGGTTCGATCTAAGAAGAAACACAGCAAGCATCAAAAGACCACAAAACAGGAAGAAAAATATCAAAACCCCAGACGCTGCGAAGAAGGTGACAGACCAGACCAGAACGGAAATTAGAGCCTCCGTTTTTTAATCGCTTAGAGGATTTTAAGTGTAAAAGGTCAAGGTAGTCCCATAGCAGATACTGCCGAAGGGCGTGAAGTGTTAGAGACTTCATCATACTAGGTCCAGCATCTAGAGTTGGGGTGACCAGTTCCCTTCCTCGGTGCCTTTTCCTTCCCTAACTCAAAGAGTGGATGGGATGAAAAAAAAAACAGAAAAAAGGTGATTCATCTTACAAGGACAAAAGACAAAGAAAATAGCCAAAGTTGCGGCTACAAGACCTTCGCCAGGGAAAGGAAAGAGAGTGAGGGTTAAGTAGGATACATAAGAATCTAAATTAAAATAAATATAAAAAGTGGGTACTTCCCTAAAAGTGGCTAAGATCTAGCATGCCGCCGAAGGGAGAGCACTCCATGAGAAAATTTTGCTTTTTTTTTAAATTGTTCTATGTAAGTACTATATCACATATTTCATATTGGGCTCGTCCAGTGGTGTACTAAGGGGGGAGGGGGTCTGCACCGGGTGACAGCCTGAAAAAAAAAAGGGGGGGGGGGGGGGGTACCATCAGCCACTTTTATGATTGCACTAGTTAAAAATTCACTTGCAAGTGTGTTTCTTTATGGCGGTGGGGAGTGCTAAAGGTAAGATCCGCCCCTGGTACCAAATACTTAAAGTACTCCCTCTGTTATTTGTGTTACCCGGTACTGATCTTTTGTCCCTGTATCCAAATGTAAAAGAGATAGTGGTCTTAAGCCCCTCTCTAACTGTCTATCTATACCGGTATATTATTATACCAGACCACGAGGTCTGTTATATTTGGACAAGCACCCTATTATAACTGATGGACCTTGAGTCTAGGTTGAATGGAGTGTGCCTTGCCAAAACTCATAATTTAACAAAATTATGGAATTTCAATTAAATTGCATAGGTTTAACATATAAGCATATTTCCACATAAGAGAATACACAAGGCAACATGGATATCACCAGACCATAGAACAGAAAATCAGATTGATCATATATGCATAAACAAGAAGTTTAGATCATCATTGCAGGATGTAAAGGTATATAGAGGAGCAGATGTGGCATCAGATCACCACCTTCTGATAGCCAAAGTAAAAATGAAACTCAAGAGATATGCAACAATGCAAAATTATAGACAACAATTTAATGTAGGACTTCTAAGAAATCAAGAAACAAGAGACAAATTTGCAGTCACAGTATCCAACAAATTCCAAGTGCTCCAACAGCTGGAAGATGTAGAGAATACAGAAGACTATTGGCAGCAGGTCAAAACTGTATGGAATGAGACGTGAAGAAATACTGGGGAAAAGGGAACAACAACATAAAGCATGGATAACAACAGAAACCATCAATGAGATAAAAGACAGAAAAAACAAGAAAGCAGATTTAAACACAAGCAAAACCAGAAGTTCCAAAGCCAAGGCTCAAGAAGTGTACACAGAAGCAAACAAAGAAGTAAGAGGAAGTATATTGAGGAGTTGGCAAGAGAGGCAGAAGATGCTGCAGCCAAAGGAAATATGAGAGAACTGTATAGCAGCACAAAGAAGCTAACAGGGAAATACAAGCAAACAAGTTGTCTCATAAAAGACAAGAATGGAAAACTGCTCAGCAATATACAAGAGCAAATTAAGAGGTGGACAGAATATTTTGAGGACCTTCTCAATAGACCAGCTCCACAAAACCCCCCGGACATCCAGCCAGCAGAAGAGCTACAAATTAACGGTGAAAGACCAACGCAGGAAGAAATAAAGAAAGCCATAAAGCTTCTAAGAGATGGAAAAGCGTCTGGGCCTGATGGCATTCCAGCAGAGGCCATCAAAGCAGATATCGACACGGCTACAGAGATGTTATATAAATTACTTGGTAAAGTCTGGGAAAAGGAAGAGATACCAGCAGAATGGAAGGAAGGATATCTGGTTAAGTTGCCTAAGAAGGGAAATTTACAAGAGTGCACAAATTATAGAGGAATAATGTTACTATCAGTGCCAGGAAAGTATTAAACAGGATTATCATTGAGAGATTAAGAGTCCATAGACAAGAAACTGAGAGATGAACAAGCAGGTTTCCGACAAAACAGATCATGTACAGACCAGATAGCCACTTTGAGAATAATAGTTGAACAAAGTCTGGAATGGAATTCACCACTATACATCGAATTTGTGGACTACGAAAAGGCATTTGACAGTGTAGACAGAGAATCACTTTGGAAATTGATGAGGCATTATGGACATGCAGAGTTCCCCAGCTTACGCAGAACAATTTGGGATAAGAACTGAAGATCATTAATTTAATAAAGAAAAACATATGAAGACATGACATGCAGAGTTCTTTGAAAACAACACGAAGGACAAATTGGGTCTTACAGAACCATTTGGGATAAACCGTGAGGTGTAGAAAGAGAGAGCGCCCAGAATTCTAATCAGCAGGGTTCCTTTAGTGCGACAGGGATGCCTTTGTCTCCATTTCTTTTCTTACTAGCAATAGACTGGGTTATGAGATCATCGACAACACACAACAGAAATGGAATCCAGTGGACTCTGACTAAGCAGTTGGATGATCTGGATTTTGCTGATGACTTGGCTCTTCTGTCCCATAACCGTAATAAGATGCAGGACAAATTGAAAACACTCGATGAGAGGTCACAGCAATTGGGTCTGAAAATACACAGGGAAAAGACAAAAATAATGAGAATAAATGCAGGTAATGATAACAGGGTTGAACTTGAAGAAACACCAATACAAGATGTAGAATCATACACATATCTTGGCAGTGATATAGACAAAGTTGGAGGGACAGATAGCGATATCAAAATAAGAATACAAAAGGCAAGAGGAGCTTTCGTTGCATTGGGAAATATATGGAGATCAAGAGAAATCAGATCCAACACGAAAATAAGAATCTTCAACTCAAATGTGAAGTCAGTCCTATTGTATGGCTCTGAGACATGGAGAACAACAAAGACAACAACCAAAAAGCTACAGACTTTCATAAATGGGTGCTTGCGTAGAATAGAGGGATTAAAATGGTATGACAAGGTTACCAACGTGGAACTGAGGACAAGAACTAGACAAGTGCCAGTGGAACAAAAGATGAGAAGAAGACGATGGCGATGGATTGGACACACACTGAGGAGACCTGCTGATAGCATTACAAGGCAGTCCTTGTTCTGGAACCCCCAGGGCAAGAGAGGCAGAGGTAGACCAAGAAGCACATGGAGAAGAGAGCTGGAAACAGAGGTGAAAATTATGAGGAGAACGTGGACAAAACTTGAGATGATGGCACGTGACAGGAGGACTTGGCATATGTTTGTTGAGGGCCTATGCTCCTTTGGGAGTGGAGGGTTATGAATGAATGAACATATAACAATAAAAGCTATACATAACAGAGAAACTGATGATTATTCGTTGCCTTGGAACCGTGGCCATACATAATTGTGATGCTACATTTAAACTCAAAAAATGCCTTCTTTTTTTGTTGTTGAGATATTAACACCAAAATTGAATAGGAAGCAGTTCAAAAGAGTTGTGATATAGCGGGTCCCTTCTCACTGCAACATCCCCAGAAATGAAGAGGCTGACAGATTGGCAAAGGAAGAGGGAAAGCTGCCTCAACTTGACACAAGCGTAACTTATGAAGAAACAAAGAGTTTTATCAAGCGCAGCTACAGGAGCAAGTGGGAAGCAGAGCACCCAGGCCACCAAAGAAATGATGTATTTTTATTAAGCTCAGAGCTGGACCAGGCCACCAAGTCAAATGATGGTGATATTCAACAATAGGAACTACAGATGAGTGTTAAACCGTGGGCACTTAAAATGACTGCAAACGCTGCTCAGGCAGATATGGAAACAGGAACAACTACATAGTAGGTATACCATTTCCTGGAAGAAATTGCTAGAGAGATGATAATCTGCAGACTTTGCACAGTATATGTCACGCCGATAACAGATTTAAATTTAGACCATAAACTCTTCATCTATTTTATATTTATATAATATAATATATATATAAGAAAAATATAAATATATGATTTATAACTATATATATGATAGAGTATATATATATATATATAAATATATACAGTACTGTTGCACCAAAAAAAATGGCAGTTCATATTTTTTTCGCAACACACTCGTAGAAGCAAATATATGATAAAAAACTGAGTGGATATAGATTGGTTTCCTCTATCTATTAATGTGTGTTTCAAAATATTAGCATTCTCTGAATGGCAAGCCTGGATGCTGGCATACAAAGGTAATTTGATAATCTCCCAACATATAAGGAAAGCAGATAAAAAACGTTTTTTCGCAATTGAGGGTTCTTGATCGAGACTGTTGCCTGGGGCCCCTTCATGCACTATTCACATCATCTCTTGCAGCCATTGTTTGGGGGTATTAGCATGACCGTATTTGTCATGTTGAAATGTGCCCATTACATGACCTGCCATAAGGGCAGAAGATGTCCCTCTGGAAGTGAGGAATTACGGAAAAATCAACAGCCTCAACCACTCCCCAAAGATTTATTTCTAGGTATGCTTTCTTTGAGCCTTTCGTCGCCTAAGTATGTTCAAGTTGATGCCTTCACATTGGTCCCATGACAAATTTTGGTGTTCGTGGCACAAGGTTCAAGCGACATCTGTTTGTGAGATCTCTGTGAGCCAAGGTTTTTTTTTGTGTAATTCATTCCTGTGTAAAATAGCATTTTTGGTTGCTCACGATCACACACTGCTTCATTTATGGCCCATCCCGAAACGATTTGGGGCAGTATATCCTTTTGTGACCAAAATTCTTGTCCCACTACCTTCGCCTCGATTCCATTACCTGAATATTACAATCGTAGATAGTCACAAGGAATGTTCAAGTTTTTTAGACAATGGTAGTTATTCATTCCAACAGGAAATTAAATTAGACATGCACTTATGTTATTTGAACAGGAACGTACATGTATATGTCCCTCAAATCTTCCTCTTATATTTAAATTCATAATTACATACTGTATATAAAATATATACAGTATGTATCAAAACATAAGTACAGTAATAAGTATGTGTTATATACTTAATACAAAAACATAAATTTTACAAAATTGTATAGCCATTAGTGTATACTATTCTTTTTCTTCTTGAATCCTTAGCCCCTGACTGACAAATCAGTCAGTGGCCATCCCGTCTAGTGGCATCTTGTAGGGCAGCAACAATCTGCCCCCATTTTGCTCAGTCGGTGGCCATCCTTTTTGCCATGCCCCAACTCTGGTTCATGCTTTACATCTCAGCCTCCACTGTTCTCCCCCTGGTTGTTTTTGGTCTGCCTCTCTTTCGCCGTCCTTCTGGGGTACATAGCATAGCAGTTCTGGTGATGGTGTCAGGGTCCCTTCTGAGGACATGGCCAACCCAGTTCCAGTGTCTGCCCGCAATGATGGTGTGCATGCCTTTTTTTTTAACTGCACCTTTTAAGCAGTTCCTGGTTGGAGATGGTATTCGTCCAAAAAATTTGAAGAATTTTCCTTAGGCAGGTTGTGTGGAAAGAGGATAATTTGGACATTTCATTTTCTGTTACTCTCCAGCACTCCACGCCATACAAAAGTACAGAAAGTACGCAACTCTATAAAGTACTGTAAATCATAATTTTAGGGAATAAATATATATGAAATAAAAATGTAAACAATAAATAAACAGTAAATTCTAGAAAATACAGTTGCAGCAACTTCAAGTGCTGAGGAGGAGCAATTGTAATAAAAAAATAAAAATTTATTTTCATGTTTGATTAATAATTTCAGTGTATTTTCTAATTGTTTTTTAGCAATTAAAATAAATTATACTGTATTACGGTTTAGTGTATAATAAAATAAGTTTTCCTATTCATATGACTATACACTTTCATATAAATTATAATTTTTTATTTGGCCCGAAACGTATCTCCCACATAACACATTAGTTCAATGGCAAATCATGTCCAATATAGGTTGTTTCGTTATATGTCCTGCTTTTTAGAAACATAACTACAACACAAATCGAGGATCCCCTAAATATATATATTTTAGGGCTGGGATTGATTTTAAAAAATCTGAATCGATTAATCGAATCGCTTTAGTCGCTGATTAATCAATCTTCTTCTTCCTTGTTCGCCCTGAAAAGGATGGTGGTTGCGTTGTGTCTGTTTACGCCGTAGCTGTGATATCTGCACCTTTCGGTCGACACATCCGACTTCAGCACGGCATTTTTTAGGGACCGGGTTTGCCTTCCCATTTCGATCCGTACTCACTTAGCCAGACTGCACTGCTGCAGACTGTTTCCAGGACCACCACGTGGAGGTGGAGTACGGTCTTGACCAGCTCTGGTTCGCTGGTCCTGATGCAAGCAGTCAAGCTATGGGTCGCTGACTGCATTCACTATTGCTGCATCTTTGGGTCCCAGATTAATCAATCAGTTTTGAGCATTTAGATAAATTATAAAAAAGCATATTTTAAAAAAAAATCACTAAGGATTTTATTTATTTTAATTGTTATTAGGCAACTAACCCACTGTATTAGCGGGGTATGACTGTATATATTTATACTTAAGTTAATAACCTAAAAATTCAACAGCAGAAAAGATCGATGCCATGAGAAGCAGAGGAAAACATTTCGGAAGATAATGAGCAGTCAAACAACAATGAATTGAAGGAAGACAAGCCACAATTTACTGTGCTTATTGTTCAGACCAAAATGATGGCAACTCCAATAAACATAACACATGAAATGACATTGCATATATACAAGGTAACACAACACTGTATTCTTACCAAACCATTGTTTCTATTCCCCACGTGAATACAAATAATGCCTGCATGTGTTGTAAATATGAAATAGACAACGATTTGAAGAAAGAAATGATTTAAACAACAGTTCAAATGCAGGCATGTACCATCAAGCAGGTTTTGTACTTGCATGAGGCGTTATGCACCGACAATCATCATAATCTGTTTACAAAGGATTTCATTCATATCGTCTACCCACCATACCTGTCAACCTCCTGAGACAAAATCCTTACAAACACCCAAAAATCCTTACGCAAAAAATTTATATTAATATATTATACACAATACAGTTTTAAAACGAGAAATGACATATACAAATCTATTAGCATTTGAATTAGTGTGATATAAATCATGCTAATAGTCTCATGCTGTTCTTTACATTAATGAGAAGGGTGTTTCCCTGCACAACTTTATCACTGGTTCTGTTGCAGATGGAGCCAGGCAGTTTTTAATGATAAGTGTTGTCTTGGTCCTCTTCGACTGGAACTTTCTGGCAATATCACTGTCAGGAAACATTACAGGTGACAAGTCACAAAACTGATCAGCAACAGATGCAGTTAAGTTATGCTGGGCAATGAAATTGGCAAATAAAACTTCAGCCCTTGTAATGCCACCCTCTTCTTGCATTGGCTGAGCAAAAAAGGTCTTAATAGATGCTCCCTTCTTCATTGCAAACATTTGTTCATGCAATTTTGATTTAAAATGTACTTTCAGATCATATAATCCTGAAGCTAATACTTTAATATCTTTGCTGCATAATCTACAAAAAGCTTGGGTTGATCCTAACTTGGATGCATCTACAATGCCAGGGAAGCGTTTAACCCATTCGGCCTGAAACTTACCATGACCTGCAAGCTTTTGTTTCTTTAAATTAGGCTCAGCCATCATTCAACGGATGAAATATTTCAACTAATAATCTTAGTAGAAGAAGAGAATGATTAAAAAATACAACGAAGCAAAGCAAACAGTAAAAAATAATTATAAACAGAATAACGAATCTAGGAAGAAAAAAAAGTGCTACCAAAATTTACAAAATTATTATTAAAAAGTTTCATAAGTAGCTCTAAAACAAAATCCATGGTGATATCATGAGAAGAAAGAAGACATCAGATTAAGCTGGGAGAACAGTCCTGGAGTATGTCGACCACTTTAAATATCTCGGAGCTATTATAGACCGAAAAGGAGGCATCAAAGAAGAGTTGGCCACTCGAAAAGCAGCAGCTGGGAGACTTTTTCAGGCAATAAATCGAGGATTCCTCAGCAAGAGAGAGGTTGGTAAGAAAACGAAGATGGCTGTATATCGCTCCACCTATCTCCCAGTCTTGACATATGGATGCGGGTCATGGGTAATGACTACAACCCACAAAAGCCAGATCCAAACCTCAGAAATGAGGTATCTGAGGAAGGTGGTTGAAGTAACAAGAAGAGACATGGTCCGCAACCACACGATACGTCAAGGCCTAAAATCCCACTCCCTGCAGATCCAAGTAGAACAGTCCCAACTAAGATGGTTTGGCCATGTCTGCAGAATGGGAGAAGATCGGCTACCACGACAAGCATGGGAAACAAAGGGTCAGGGATCCAGACCCCCAGGACGACCCAGAGTCCGCTGGGAGGACAACATTAGACAATCTTTGAAGGACAGAGGACTAGAATGGAACCAGGAGGAAGACAGCCGATAGGATAATCTGGCGCTCTCTCTTCCAAACCTCTACACCTCACAGCAGAAGGGGAACGACTAAGTAAGTAAGTATTATTAAAAAGTTGCTAGAAGAGTGATAATAGATCGCCACTTTATTGAAATAAAGCAGCGAAGTTTACGCAAACAAACTTTTTTTCTAGTTATGTAGGGCCGACACAGAATATTATGACATTAATTTATTGGAAATATTTAAATGATCAAAATTTAACTGGAAAGATTAAGAGAACGACAAAAAAAAAAAAGAAGAAATTAACCAAATTATGAACAGAGTATCAAATCTAGGAAGAAAAAAACATACCACCAAAAATTTACAACATTATTATTTAAAAGTTGGTAGCCTTGACCAGTGATATTAGATCGCCTTTTTATTAAAAAATAAAGCAGTGAATCTAGACCGCTGGAATAAGTAGGCCTACTCAACGCAAAAAAACTTTTTTTTTCTAGCTATGTAGAAAATTATGACATTTTCAGAGTAAAGAATTAACAGAATATTATGTCATTAATTTATCGGAAATATATTGAAGGGCAAGATATAACTGGAAAGATTAAGATAGCAATTAAATTGCAATAAAGCAAAACACCATCAATATTTAACCAAGTTGTAAGTACTTAGCTTTTTTTAAACAAAATGGCGTCGAAGTGTGGTGGCAAGCGTGGTTGATAACAGGTAACTTTAAAAATACGCCATGTCATGCAGAAAACCGAAAGTGTTTGAGGCTGAATTCAAAGTTTTTGCCGAATTGTTGGGTATAAAAGGATTTGATTGGTTGCTGGGAGAGACCTCAGTTTAAAAACAGATGCCGAGATTACCGGAATAAAAAAAAAACAAAGTGGTTAAACACAAAAAATCCGTACAACCAGTCTGTACAGCCGTACACTGCTAAAAGTATCCAAAAAATTTACATCGTACGAAAAATTCATACAGGTTGACAGGTATGATCCACCTTCATTATGATAGTAACTGACCGAGCTTAATTTGACCAGGTATTTTATTTTCTGTCTCTGTATAGTAGCTGTTGTGTAGAGTTTTTCAACGACCTTCCTAATTTCTTTATTTGCCATTAATGATCTTACTGTGTGACAGCTTTTCTCAGATATCTCATGTCACATCTTATTTTTTTTTACACTTACTCTGCAACTGCTCTAATGATTTAATGTCTTCTTTTAGCAAAGAATAAGAGGGCCTATAAACAGTTTGAAAACTGCACTTTAGAAATCATGGATATTAATACATTTACTACATATGTTTGAGAAATCAGAGAAAAAAGATCTCCAGTGACCAACGAAGCACTATGCTGCAGACCAAATTTGTGCACAGTACAGAAGCAGCTACATACTAAGTGTAAATCATGTGATCTGATAGCGTCGAACCCTCATGCTTTGAACATGCAGTCACTCACATTTTAAATAGCAGGGATCTGACATATTTTGAAGTTCTTTGTTTCCTGACCTTACAACTTATTTTGTGTTTGAGCAGCTTTTTGACTGCGTGTAAAGTTAATTAGAAGTGGGCAGTAATTACATAAATCATTTGAAAACATTTTATACATTAGTAATTTTTAGTGTGCTCACAATTAAAAAACTGAAATATGCTCCTGATTTCACTTTGTCATTCCATCTATTTGTTGTAAAAAAACCACGCAAGAACTACTGGAAAATTATGATAACACATTAGCTACCACAAGCCGCTCAGAGAGGCTTATAAGTTCAATCACTGTGGCCATAGTAATATAACATATTTAAAATGTACTCAAACACTTTTTGATCTGGTTACATTTTGTTGTGTTTTTTTACAAAGGTATGTTTATTAAACATTTTTGAGATTTTTGGAATTGGTGTTGATGTGATTTGTGAAAGTGGTATATATTGTGATTATGTAATTTACTAATAGTAATGATTGTTAATCTGTTAAGATTTTGGCAGAGAGAAAGAAAAAGAGAAAAATAAATAGACAGAAAGGTAGATTGATGGATGGATGGATAGATAGATACACCATAAAATAGACTCGGCAATTAAAAGTTCAATAACTTTAACAACCCTTCTTGTTAAATGCAACAATAGCATTAAGAAATGCTCAGTCACAGCAAGTCATTCTGTTAATTTTGCAAATATTTGTATATAAATGTGCAGTAGATCAACCACTTTTTTGGTGCCCCAGGTAACAAATTATGGAAGTGGACATTAATTCTCAATAGCTATACAGAAGAAAGGATCAACTTCATGCTTCTAAAGAACTATTATCAGCTCCTTTCAGATGAAACATGTTCCAGTAACATTTTTACGCCATTTTTTTACATTCATTTCATTTTAACACATCACCCTTCAGCTGATCACCCCACCTCTCAATGCTGGACCTAGTATAGTGAATTCTCGAACACCTCACTCCCCTACCCAGTATCTGCTATGGGACTACCTTTTTTTTACATTTCAGCTCCCTGGGAGCACAGGTCTTCAACAAATTGTGCTAAGTCTTCCTATCCTGTACCACCCATTCAAGGTCTTTACATGTCTTCTTTGTCTCTTGCACATCTGTCTCAAGTTCTCTTTTTTTCATGTCTTTTAGTCTCCCTCTACCTCTTACACTGGTGATACAAACAAGGACTGCCTTGTAATGCCATCAGCAGGTTTCCTGTGTTTGTGTCCTATTCAATGCCAGTGTCCTCTTCTCACCTCTTTTTTCACTGGAACTTGTTTGGCCTTTACCATCAATTCTATATGGGTGATCCCATCACACCCACCCCAATACATCCACTACACACATGCATTCATTTATAATTGTCCTCAACTCTTTGGTTGTTGCTACAGTTGCCCCACATTTTTCAGAGCCGCACAATATAAAGAACAAAAATTTAAAATGGCATGCTTTGTTACGTCACTGAAATAATACATGGTCACTTAAAAATAAATATTCATTAAAATACTGGTTTAATATGTACAATTTAAAAAATATAGACATACGTTTTGTGGAAGAACATAATTAAATTATTTTACAATAAATGTACATTCTGTGAAAGTATGTGTTCAGAATTCATCTTTGTACATATTTATTACACAATTCATTCTTTTAAAAAAAAAATTAAAATGTAACCGTTATTTTAACAATTACATACTGGAAGTGATAACAAACATCATTATTAACATGTTAAATTTTACAGTAAAAAATGCAGAAATAAAGCATGTATTTAAATATACCCAAGGGATTTGTTTAGCAAACAAACCTGCATTTAGAAAACTGTCAACATATAAACCCATACTAACTCTGTACCAGTGATTCTCAACCCATGAGCAGTGACCCCTTATTGGGCCATGGGAAAACGTTGCAGGCGGGGTGCACTACTTATGTTTCCCTTACTCCAAGTTTTAAATGGTATTCCTTTTGCTGAATTCCTATTATTAATTCTTTCTTGTTAGTTTTAGTACAACAGGTTTACCAACTGTGAAATTTGGGTCATGGTCATAACAGGTTGAGAACCATTGCTGTATATCTTTCAAAAATGTATTTTTTTAAAATAAATACAAGAAAAAGAAATATGTACTTTCTGTATGCAAGGTGTGTTCTCTTGGTACCATAATTTGAAAATCTGATTATATTAAATTACAGTGTTTACATTAAAAACATATTTTTGTCTTTTTTTTTTTTAAAACAAACCCTCCATGAGTGCTTAAAAGTGTAATCAGCATGTTATTTACTGGAAGTGGAGGCAGTAACAGTCCTGCAGAAACTATACAAGACTTTATAATAATTAAACATAAAGTATATGCAGCAGTGTTAAATTTTACCAACGTTATTTGTTGGCAGTGATTTATAGTAATCTACCATGACCTGCCAAGCTTTGGGTGCCATGAAACCATCTGGTGGACTGATTCCTTCTCTGGCCATGTTACGCATTCTAGTCCCTGAGATGAATTCAAAATCTTCACTTTTCTCTGGGTTAAAGAAATCCATGGCTTTCTTGGTGGTGTTGTAGGCAGCTACCCGGAATGGTACAATCTCAAGCTGCGTGAGCCCTGGTGCCATTGTCAAGACCTGACAAGAAACAAATTATGTGTGGTTTATGAGGATATCTAAATGACTCGAGTCCTTTTTTTTCAATTTAAAGATGATAACCCTCGAGGGTTATAATTAGGATGTATAGTGTTCTAAAGTCCAAATAATATGTACAATTGCCGATATGCGAAACTGGCATCATATCTACTATCCAATCATTGTATACAGGGAAAATCAAAATTATCTAACTGTGAGTGTATGTGAGTCACAAAAAACAAACCTAAAGATAAATTTAAAAAAACCAATGAAAAAATACCAAACAAAAACAAGAAATAGGGGGAGGGGTGTAAAGATCTGACCCTTCTGATGTACTTTTCAGGGTTTCATCTTGCTAGTAGATATATACTACTAGACCTTTTCAGGACTATGTACGATCTAGCAGTCCTTTTCAGGGCTACTTCTTGTTAGCTAATGGAAGCTATTAACCCTTTTCAAGGCTTTGTTATATTAACATTATACTTCAGTTAAGAGATCACTTATTTTTGAGTGGCAAATTGCACTCTGATATAACCAATGTACTAGTCTAGGTTGAAAGGAACAAGCCTCACCGCAAGAAGGCTAAACCTTCAGAAAAATTTAAAAAAAAAAAGACCATCATCTAATGAGCAGATGGATAAAAGAATTAATGACAACAGAAGACTTTTAAACCCAAATATAAATCTGTCCTACTCAATGGTTTAAAAAAAAAAAAGGCATGTCACTAATGACATCACATCCACAGTTCACAAACTGATGCCTCAATTGCATTTTCCATATAATATACAGGGTGAGGCAAAAGTCACTTGACAGATGTTGAACATCCATTGAAAAGGTTGGGATAACATATCTATATATACTAGAGGTCATAACCATTCTCGCACGGGGAATCTATAAAATAACTGTGCTCTATTTTTAACATAAAACTCATTTTAAATATTAACCGGTGTATTTTTAAACTGTGTGATGAAACATGAAACTTGGGATAACTAAAACATAATGTCAAAATAGTAGTTACTCTGCAGATGTGTTAAAAGTCGATTTCACTTTTGAAGTTTAAGTTATAACTTCCTTGTACACAGTATTTGATGTCTTGTCTGATGGTGCCACTAAAAACCTATTATTTGGAGAAGTGACCTAGAACATTCAATGTAAAACTGTCCGTGTGAAAAGCAAGATCTTAACTCAATCCCTGTATACTTGATGGACTGACCATTTCCACTGTGCAAATTAAACAGATCTGTTGACAGCACATATCCCTTTCTAATACCTTTTTCACCTGTAGAAACGTCCCTATTTTGTTGCTGATTCTTATAGCTTGTGTTTTTTGCCAATACATTTTCTTTATTATTCTCTTTACCACAGATGCTTGTGCTTTGTAACATTTTGGTAATTTACTCGTTCACTGTGTTAAATGCCTTAGTTTAGTCTATAAAACAACAAAATGTAGATCATATTCTTATTTATTTGCTTAGTTTTTGGTCTTGCATACATCAGTTGTAAAATTTCAAGAGTCATCAATTTCATCATTGCAGTCCCCTTTGCACTGATATGCTTGACTTATGCAATTTCAGAAAATGCCCTTTTTACCATGCTGCTAACCACTCATGTTTACAGCAACCTTGTTGCATTCCGAAACATTTTAAATGTGTGAATCTCTTTATACATTAATCAAACCAATATCTTACATTTCAGGTCCAAATATATACTACAAACCATAATTGTAATTTTTATACATAATGAGAATCCGCTTTCTTAAGTGAATTACTTTATATTTTACAATGTTAATGTTAGCAATGTAAAATTTCAATTAATTTGTTTACTGTTTTAAATCCCAATATTATTTACTTAATTATTAAAAGTTGCATGGTAAAAATAAGAAAATTTTAGATTATAATTCGCATATAATAATTAGCTTTATAATAAGCTGCTAATTTCCCGTTAAACCAAAACATTATTTCCCTTGGTGCTCAACGTTTCTGGCCTAATTACAAAGCTGCGTACTTAATTCTTTGTTTTTCAGATTTTTCTAGGGCATCATATCTTAAGACCTATCAGCATGCCAAATTTCAGACTTCTAGGTAGTTTAGAAGTGGTCAAACAATTTTGTGTGGACAGACAGATGGAAAGACGGAATCGCAAAATACAATTTACTTTATAATATAGATACATATATATATCTATATAAAACTAGAAACATTAACTTTCTGTCCATATATCATGATACTGACAAGTAGACTAAAACATTAATGCACCTTAGCTCCATGTGAAGGATCAAACAAATCTCTGGTGCCATCTGGGTGAGGCATACCGGCTGGATCTCTGCCAACAATGTAGAAGTTTGCCCCAGTTGTCATTCGGGCTTTAGCATGCCACTGAACCTGAAGATAAGATAACAGAACATCCGAGTGTTAAATGACACTGAAAGCTCAATGACAGCAACAACCAGGAGACTGATGACAACTCAGTACGGATGTTACAATACAGCCCAGTATATCAGGGACATATGATTAAAACCTCAGGAATATTTTCACTGGAGGATGTGGAAAGAACGTGAGCTGATAGCTCATGACAGGAGGACTTGACGTGTTTTTTGGAAGGCCTATGCTCCTTTAGGGGGGTGGCTAAAAGGTAATGCAAGGTTATTGATAGCCGAACCATGTAGTTCCTGGGGGTTTCCTCATGAGACAAAGAAAGAATGGGATTACTGCTCCCTCAGGCATGTCGTACAAGGTGACTAACATGAGGTTGGCAACCTCATCAAGTAAAACAAATTGCTATAGAAACCACTGCTGCAGGAGCATGTAAATGCTTTGTGCAGGCTTCCTGAAAGGCAGGAAGGGGGACAGTGGTGGTTCCATGCTCTGTAGAGAACACAAAGGAAAATGATGGTGATGATAATACATAGTCGATGGAACCTGAATCTACATTTGTAAATTATGTATATGTGCCTAGTCTATTCATGGAGGCATATCTGGAGTCATCCTTATATGACCACCAGCTATGCACAATGCGATAGTATGTAGATTTGGATGTGAACCTGTCTGTGAGGCTAATTACACCCTCACTGACTTTCGAAATCATCCACACACTTCTAGGGATTCCCCTTGTGGTGAAACATGTTGAGGACACAGCATTGCACACTAAGCTAGGAGGACTACTGGTTGCCTGCATGTAGAAGGATCTATGGACTCCATGATAGGCAGGGGGAGCTGAGAAGTGATTCTATGTAGGATGTAACGATTCTTTGGGAAAGCCCAGAACCAGAGCCACATGCTTCTTCCTCCTAGCTTCGGACCAGATGTGATGATCCTTTAAAATGCCAGCCAAGCTGAAGAAACTGGAGCTCATGACCAACTCAACACATTTCAGAATGGCAGAAAAGCCACAGCAAAAGCCTAGATCAACAGTGTAGATAATACCAAGGAGGCTTCAACTTGGTACTGGCTGCAAAGAACAAAAAGCTCAGCAGCCCTAGTTAAACAACAACACCAATAACACAGCCCTACAAAAAAAAAAAAAATTGTTTTGGTGCCAAACATTTTACTCTTGATTGTACATAAATGAGGCCTGCTCAATCCAAATATCACATTTACTTGTCTATAGCAGCTCTAGTTTTTGAGATACAGACATCTTTGTATTTCATTAATACAGGGCGACCCCAAAAAAAAAAAAAAACGGGCCCGCGCGCGCACGGGCCCATTTTTTTTGGGTCACCCTGTATTATTACAATATTTTCTATATAAGGCTATGTAAAAAAACTATTGCTGTCTAGTCCTTTACAAAAGAAAACTGCTTGTTTACTCTCAGTTTCAGTTTTCCAAGAATCTTCCCAGAATTGCCTTTTTTAGATTTTAAACCACTGCATGCATGTTAGTATGCTACTTATTTTATTACACTTCTAACAGAGAATGGCATCATCTTCAAGAAGAGCATGTTTTCTTTCACCGCATTTATTTTGTTATATTTATGGAGAGTACACTTTCAAAGAAGAACATAGGAAGCATATTACTGTTTTTGTGAAAAAGGCATACTTTGCTTACTTTAAAGTAAAACTAGGTGACCAGGAAGACGCCACTAGGCGTGATGGCCACTGACTGCTTTGACGGTCGGCGGCTAAGGATCAAAGAAGAAGAAGGTGACCAGGACAAGTCTTGGGCTCCTCATATTGTTTGCAAAACATGTGTTGAACACCTGCGACAGTGGACTTGTGGGAAAAGAAAATGTTTAAAATTTGGAATTCCAATGGTTTGGAGAGAGCCCAAGAACCACTATGATGACTGTTATTTCTGTGTTGTGAATATTAAGGGAATTAATGGAAAAAATCACAAAAAGTGGAAATATCCAGATTTAGATTCTGCTAGGCGACCTGTTCCACATGGAGATGACATACCAATTCCAGCTTTCAGTCAGATTTCAGATTCCCTGCTAGAAGATGAGACAGCAGTGGCATGTGGAACGACAAGTGACAGTGATAGTGATTTCGAAGATGATTTTTCAGATGCTCAACGCTTCGACCAGCTTGAACTAAATGATCTAATCCGAGATCTATATCTCTCCAAGGAATCTTCAGAACTTTTGGCTTCAAGATTGAAAGAAAAAAAATTACTGACTGCTGAAACAAAGGTTACATTTTATCGCAGCAGAGAGCAAGGTTTTATTCCATTCTTTTGTAAAGAAAACAACCTTGTGTTTTGTACTAATGTAGGAGGTCTTGTTAACAAAATGGGTGTAAGATATACACCAGATGAGTGGCGACTTTTCACTGACAGCTCTAAAAGAAGTTTGAAGGGTGTTCTCTTACACAATGGTAACAAATATGGCTCAATTCCAATGGCTCATTCTACTACAATGAAGGAGGAGTATGCTACAATAAGCACAGTTCTGGAAAAATTGAAGTATTTAGAACATAACTGGATGGTTTTGTGTAGATCTTAAAATGATGAACTTCTTGCTTGGCCAGCAAATGGGATTCACCAAATATCCATGCTTTATATGTTTGTGGGATAGCAGGGCAAAAGATATGCACTGGACAAAGAAACAGTGGCCGTTGAGGGATGAATTTAAAGTTGGAGAAAAAAAAATATTGTCAATAAGCCTCTCATTGATCGAAAAAGAGTTCTACTGCCACCATTACATATAAAGCTTGGCTTGATGAAGCAATTTGTTAAGGCACTGAACAAAGATGGTACCTGTTTTAATTACTTATGCAGAAAGTTTCCAGAATTGAGCATAGACAAACTTAAAACTGGAATTTTTGATGGACCTCAAATTAGAAAGTTAATAAACGATCCAAATTTTATTGATTCCATGAACAAAACAGAGTCCACAGCCTGGTCATCATTTGTTTTAGTTGTGCAAAACTTTCTGGGTAACTTTAAAGCAGACAATTATTCTGAATAGTTGGAAACATGCTGTCGAGTTTTTGTGAACTTGGATGCAACATGAGCAATAAAATTGCACTACCTCCATAACCATTTACATTTATTTCCGGAGAATCTTGGCGACTTTAGTGAGGAGCAAGGTGAAAGATTTCACCAAGATATAAAAACAATGGAAGAGAGATACCAGGGACTTTGGGATGCCCACATGATGGCAGATTACTGTTGGACCCTTAAGCGTGACTGTCCGGGCATATCACATTCCAGGAAGTCCTCGAAAAGATCCTTTTTGCGTGTTGACTAAACAAGTGCTAGTGATAAAGTTTTATTACATTTTTGGTAATATATCCACAGTAATTACATATAATATGAATGCAGACTAAAGTCAAAATGCCACTGATAGCACTTAACTCTAGGATTGTACATAACAATTGCCCTACTAATATGGTCATTCTTAGTTATCTCAAAAACTAGAGCTGATAGAAAAAATCTGATTACATTTTTGGAATCAGCAACCCAAGATTACCCAAGAACAGCTATAAAATTTAAGGCACCAAAATGTGTGTATACCAGTGTAATACCTAGTCTAATATAAGCTGCATGTGATCCGGTGATCAATTGAAAAGATGGTTTGGTTTGATCTTCATTGCACATGGACAACTCCATTAATGCTCCAATTTCATTCCTTAGATCACACAAGGAGGATCTCAGTGCAGTGCACAAACTTCATAGCAACGGCAAGAATCCTAATGTGTGCATTTAGGAATCAAACATTCTATAAGTATTTTTGTGATGGGTAGGTTTCCTAATTTTAAAATTTTGCCAGGGCAGCGGCCATGTGGCCTACTCTTTACGATTTCAAACTGCCGAAGGATTTTTAACGTGCACATATTACACACGGGACCTCTTATTTTTTTCGCCCTTATCCGAGAAGGCTAGGCATCTGATCTCACTACCCAGGAGACCGGGGGGGGGGGGTGGGGGGGGGGGAGTGGGAGGGGGGGGCGGGGGGGGGGGGAAGGGGGGGGGGTGGTGGGGGGGGTGGGGGGGGTGGGGGGGGGGGGGGGGGGGGGGGGGGGGGAGGGGTGGGGGGTGGGGGGGGGGGGGGGGGGGGGAGGGGATAGAAAGAGGAGTATGACATAATTAGGACAACTGGTTCTGAAAATAATTTCCATAAATTATATTCCCTCTACCGGGAATCGAACCAGGTACCTTTATAATTTGAAGCAGGCGCCGTACCTCTTAGCCACTCTTGACTCCGAAAAGATGGTAAAATGTTCAAATCAAAGATTGTTATAAGTGTAATTCCAGGTACCCAGCTAGCGACCACTCCTTGATGATAAAGGATGATTCATTAAAATTTCAAGCCTTTTCGTCATCCTGTATGATGCTATGTCCTTTTCATTAGCAAGTGATTTATGTGGTCACAAGTAACAACTTTTATAACTTTGGTATGGGGCAAAGTCTTTTACAGACAGGGGGTATGATGTGTTGGTGTTGTGGGTAGTGGGTTTCCCCCCTTGCTTCACCCTAGGCCTAGTGAATTCTTGTTCATGAAAGGAGCGACCATTGCGGTGTTAGTCTCTTGGCCTAGCAAAACCTCTCATACCCCAAGATCGTTGTGCGTGGTGAAGAGCCACACCCTCCTCGAGGTAGTCCTGGTAACTGAGGGTGCGAATCCTCAGGCTAAACACAACGGATCTAGAGGAGCAAACCTCGATAATAAAACCGGTGCACTACACCGTACACGCCCTCTGTGGGTGGGAAGGAGCCAGATGGATACTGAACAAGTCTTGGGAGTGGGAACGAGTGTGGACTGCTCCCTGAAGATCGGAAGCCATCGTACAGGCACAGAGACTCAGGACGTGACGATCCTATTGTCTTCAACTTTTGGTCACATGCCTAGAGCCTCGGAGAACTCGGCGTAACCAGCAGGCAATTTGGTGGCGGGGAAAGAGCACTGTGAGCCCTACCTTGGCTACGTATCACAAGGAGATGCAGAAACACCCCCTTTATCTCCCCCAGAGCTGGCACAGTACACGTCTGGCTCCTACCCGGGGCGGTAGGAAATCTACAGGCACCCCAGCACCACAATGCCATGAAGATGACAAAGTTGGAATTTACTAACTCAAACCTGGCAGAGCAAGTCCTCCATCAGATGTGGCCGATGCTGGGCCCACTGGCGCGTGGACACATCCCGATCCCCATCGAGACTTGCCCGGGGAGCCCACCCCGGCTCAAAAAAGCAGAGAAGGCCACTCTCCAAACCTCCGATGTCTTGCGGGCAGTGTTAGGATGTGCAAGAACATGGACAGGAAGACTCCACAACTTCCCCACTGAAGACACGCCCACGACAATCGTTGCCTCAATTGGCTGTGTGTGGTGTACCCGGAAACGGGGCCTCAAAGTACTGAGGCACAGTTAAGTCCCCGATGTCACTTATCGGTGCAGAGTTGAGAGAGATGGCTGAGCATCACAATCCCCCCTGTGTTGCAGCATGATGAGAACCCAGCATTGCACACTGAGCTTGGGGGGATCACTTGGGCACCAGACTTAATACTGGCTCTTGACTGGATGGCCGCATGCAGGAGATTTCTACAATGGAGAGATGGCAGGTGGTGGGTATCTGGAAGTGGCTCTGTGCAGGACGTGAGGATTCCTTGGGAGAGCCCAGAGCCAGAGCACAGCATTGTGCAAGCTCTGCATAGTTGGAGAGCCCCCCTGGATAACGGGGAATGCACAGTGTGCCACCCCACCTATCCCCAACTGCTAACTTAGAACCAGAAGTGGGGTACTCTGTATGCATGCCAGGCCAGGATAAAATGCTTGGGAAAGAGACTGGAGCTCAGAACTCCCTAACTCAAAGTTGCAGGATGGCAGAAAAGCCACGGGAAAGACAGGTCTATTTTTGAAGATAATGCAACCATATTTTCACCATACGAGCTCGGACGCCGCCTCGGTAAACAAGGTCCGCGCAGAGCAGTGACACCCCCAGGCTGCTTGCGAATAGTCTACTACTGGGAAATAAACAGATTAGGGATGAGCCCACTCTCCCGTTGAACAGGTGCTAAAGTCGTAGATACTGGGCCAGAAGGCGAACCGGAAACCACAGTATCACGCAACTCGCTTTTTTTTTCTATGGAGAGTACACCGTCAAATAAATCTCGTACTGGTGCTCGCCCTGTGGAGCTCCACCAGGCAGGTGCAGTGCCGGGCTCTGAGCCTCGACAGAGCCCACCCTCAGCTACTGGAGGACCCTCTAGACCGTCTTGTGGAGTCAGCAGACGGCGGAGGAGAACTACTGACCAAAACAAAACAGAAAAAGAGAAACCCAGAGTGCCACTTGTCATGATGCACTGGAATGCAGAGGGAGTGAACAGCAAGCAGGCTGGATACAGCAAAAAGACAGAGCTGGAAAACATCTTGTATGAGAAGCAAGTCAGTGTTTGCTGTATCCAAGAGACTCACTTGAAAGCAGATCAAACCTTTAAAATAAGGGGATATCAATGCTTCAGATCCGACAGAAAAGATAGACGAAAAGGAGGAGTACTTACTCTTGTAAGGAATAACATTCCTGCACACGAAAGGAAAACCTTCATGGATGGAGCAGAATATCAGCTGTTGCAGATAAAGGTAGACAAGATGGAAATAGAACTCCTGAACTATTACTGTCCGAACAACAAACCCCTGAGTCTCAGCTCTATACAGGTACCAGCCACCAACTTTATAGCAGTTGGAGACTTTAATAGCCACTCCCAGAGCTGGGGCTATAACCATCTGGATCACAGAGGTGAAGAGGTTGAAACTTGGCAAGATGATCACTCCCTAATCCTAGTCAATAATGCCACAGATACTCCTACCTTCTACTCCAGAGGATGGCACACAACTTCAACACCAGATCTTGCCTTCTCCACACCAGATATAGCTGGATCTATTAGTAGAGAAGTAGGAGACCAACTAGGGGGAAGCGACCATCGCCCAATCTTTCTTACTGTCCAGAGTGCAACTCTCAGTACAGGCCCAGCCATTACAAGATGGAACTACAAAAAAGCCAACTGGGGTTTATTCAGGCATCAGGTGAACACGCTGCTGTCTACCCTCAAGGTACAGAACAGAGACATTAATGAAGTGGTAAAAGACTTCAACAGATGCATACTACAAGCTGCAAAAGAACCATTCCCAAAGGATGCCGGCGTAACTACATACCATACTGGTCCAGCACACACTAGATCCGTCCAAGAACGACAACAGAAAAACACAGACATCAGGAAGCTATGGACAGGGCTAGAAAGGACGCAGAGTCTCAGCCTTCACTTGAAACTCACAACAAATGGAAAAAGGCTGTAGCAGAGTTTCAGAGAACAAAGCTAGAAGAAAAACGGAAAAGCTGGAGAACTAAAACGGCATCGCTGAACCTTGAGAAAGACGGCAGGAAACTTTGGAGATTAGTCAAGTCTCTAAATGAAGAGCGTTCCTCACCTAGGCAGACTATCACATTGGATGAAGGTGGCAAACTTTTCAGAGGAAAACAAGCTGCAGACTTGTTTGCTAGAAGATACAGTTCAGAAAGCAACTTACCCATTAACATATAGACATCAATCAGAGAGAGATAAGAAAAGAAATACTGGCAACCATGGGACAGACAGATACTCCTGCCCCAAATGAGGGAACCCATCACACTAGGAGAACTACAGAAGGCTATTTCCAAGCTTAAGTTTCAAAAGTCACCCGGCCCAGACAAAATCAGCAACGAAATGCTAGTAAATCTGAGCTCAGCAGCAAAGACAAAACTGCTTGAGATATTCAACCACAGCTGGTTGAAAGGAACGGTACCCCAAGTATGGAGAGAAGCCATCACAATACCCATACTAAAGAAAGGGAAATGTAAGACCGAGGCTGCAAGTTACCGGCCAATCAGTCTCACAAGCTGTGTTGGGAAGACTATGGAGCGAATAGTCAACCACAGATTGAAATGGTATTTAGAGTCTGAGCAGTTCCTGGTGCCGGAACAAGCTGGATTTAGAGAATGCTACAGTATAGAAGACCAAGTTACTTACTTGTCTCAAGCAATAGAAGATGCCTTCCAGGAGAAGAAAAAGGTCCAAACGATCTGGGTCGACTTCAAGCAGGCCTTTGACAAGGTGTGGAAAGATGGCCTCATTGCAAAACTTAGGAGAAGTGGAATCCAAGGCAACATGATGAAATGGATCCAGTCATACTTGCATATAACAGGAGAACTAGAGTCACTCTTGACGGTCTGCAGAGCAGAAAAGTGTTTGCTCCATCAGGGGGTACCTCAAGGAGGAGTAATTTCCCCAACACTCTTCCTTGTTTACATCAATGACCTGGTGAAAGATCTCCCTGCAGGAGTTAAAGCTGCCTTATATGCAGATGACCTAGTACTCTGGTGCGCTGATGAAAAAATGTCACCACAGCAAATTATAGAATGCAGCGGGCAGCAGACATGCTAGTGTCATGGGCAGAGAAATGGCTTATCACAATAAACACAGACAAAACCTCCACAACACTGTTCTCCCTCGCCCCCAAGGACAAATCAGCTAACATACACCTAGGGACAACCGTGATCAAGGAAGAAAGCTACCCCACCTATCTTGGGGTGACATTTGACCAAAGGCTTACATGGAGTAAGCATATTGAAAATGCAGAAGGAAAGGCCCGAAGACGACTAGGCATACTCAGAAAATTAGCAGGTACCAACTGGGGAGCAAATGAACGAAATCTAAAGAAGATTTATAATGGAGTAATAAGACCACACTTAGAGTTTAGCTCAGCAGCATGGTCATCAGCTGCTAACTCACATCTGCAGTCTTTGGACAAGGTGCAAAATCAAGCTCTCAGGCTCATTACAGGAGCCATGAAAACTACACCAATAACAGAGATGCAGAAAGTTGCTGGATTACAGACATTGTCCCATAGAAGAGACACAAAAACCATGATCCAGATGGAAAAGTACAACAGTATGCCACTGCACCCAATGAAGGCAAGACTAGATGATCTGGCATTGGGACGTCTAAAGCGTAGCAGCTTTGTGCATCGGGGAAAAAGACTTATAAGACAGCATCAAGAAGACCTATCCATGAAGACAACACCACTGAAGCCCACCCTATACCCTGTACCATGGGAGCATGCCAGCAGTGCCCTCCAAATTAATACATCAGTCAGTGGTCTCACAAGTGGATGTGAGTATAATGATCTGCAAAAACGAACTGCTACATTGAGTATGATCCAAGAAAGCTATCCCGATCAATCATGGATACATGCCTATACAGATGGATCAGCAACTAATGCTGTTAGGAATGGAGGTGCCGGTATCTTTATCTCATATCCTGACAACCACTATGAGACTAGGCACATTCCCACTGGTAAATTCTGTTCCAACTATACAGCTGAGGTTCAAGCTCTAGAGCAAGCTGCAAATATGATTTATAAATCCAACTCTGACTGCCACCAGGTAGTCATCCTCACAGATGCACTGTCTGTCCTGCAAGCTCTCAAGGGTGGTAAACTCCCGCATCTGAGAAATGAACTAAACAAGGTAGCTGCCAAAAAGAGAACCATACTTCAGTGGGTACCATCTCATTGTGGTGTACCCGAAATGAAAAGGCAGATAAACTTGCAAAAAAGGGAGGAGAATGTGAACAAGAAGATAATGAAGTCACATACTTTGAGAAAAAGAGAGCTATCCAGACTATCAGAAGAGAACAGAACCAACCCAAAGACGACTATCACACTCTCGACCGGCAGGGACAGATAACTATTTTTCGACTCAGGACAGGGCATAACAAACTGAATAAACACATGCACAAGCTACGATTGTCTGCTTCACCACTGTGCACATGTGGATTAAACGAACAAACGGCTGAGCATGTTCTACAGGACTGTCCTCTGTATGACCAGTTAAGAAAGATATACTGGCCCAATGACTCAACACTAAACTCAAAGCTATATGGAGTTAAAGAGAAACTTCAAACAACAGTCGAATTCATCATGAGAACTCGTCTGACGGTGTAATCATCAAAGATGCGATCGCAAGAAGAAGAAGAATAACTTTGGTATGAATTTCATGACAGATTGATAGCTTGTAAGATTTTACTAATTATGTTGAGATCTTGTTTTGCTTGCTTGATTAATAACTATCACAATATTCAATGAGAGTATTACACCCACCTCTGTTGGTCCTGCATACATCATGGGTGATGGGAAAATTGCAATGACTGTTGAATCTGGATCTAAAATTCTCTCTTGCAATATAGCTTCATGCTGTTTCATTCTAGTTGGCAGAGGTACATCATCATCTTTGGTCCATCCACCTGTGGAAAATGGTAGCAGTATTAGAATTACAAGTTTTTTTTTTTTTTGGAAAGTATACTACTTGTACTTACAGATACATACTTTAACATACAAAATATTTCTCTGAACACTCTGGTGTCGGACTGAAATCATTATTTCTGTATGGAGCTCGGAGCTACCACTGCAGCTGATCTTTTTGTAGGAAACCTGAACCAAGCATTCACATGCTTTAGCAGCAGTGGTTTATGTAGTAATTTGTTTTATATGATGAGGTTACCAAACTGTGCATTGCTGGCCATTTATGGAAAACAATGGCAAAGAAAACCTATCTGCTGCTTGCCTAAGACGCCACTAGGCGTAATGGCCACTGACTGCCGGTCGGTGGCTACGGAATCATATGCAGGACAAATCCTGCTTCGCAAAGCTACCTCCCCCCATCTGTCATCTATTTAAGGTGAGGTCCTCTTGCAAGCAGCCAACCAGGTAAAAGCCGGAGTCAAGTTTAGGGCTCAAGTGATTTCCCAAAACTTAGTGTGCAATGCTGGGTTCTCAAAACATTTCACCACAGAGGGAATGGTTTTCTCAGGGTAAGCAATACCCCTTTCCAATTTCTCACTTAAGATCTAAAGAAAATGTAAAACATTAGAATTCATTGTGTTAATATGTAATTTGCAGCAAACATTTTCTTAACCTTAGCTGGACTGAGAATACATATTTAACTAAGAGTCCAAAATACATCTATGTGTCTTTAAATGAATGGCAGATAATCACATTTTTTGCCTACCTAAAGGGTGCAGAAGAAGAACTGGTATTTTGTATCCCTTCTCCAACAATCTCTTCTTTGTGTCTGACATGAGTAAAGCATGACCATTGTGAATTGGATTCCTTAACTGGAAAGCAAAAACTGCATCTGCCTGAAGTTTAAAAAAGTTGTGGTCAACCATAAAATATATATATATATATATATATATATAAGGGCTGGGATCTTTAACGATTAATGAATTTATTAATCCGTAAAAAATTTTTTTATCGATTACTTGATAAAATAAATTTTAATCGATTATTCCATTTTTAGTAATGCTTATGTTTTTTGCTTAAATGCGAGAACATTTGCTATGTCACAGATTTGTGATATGGAATTTGGCAAGTATGGTCAATAATAATAAATAGTTTAGTTGTAACTGTTCAGTATTTTCATTATATATTCAGGACGATCTTGCTTTATAACAAGTAAAATAAATCTGTAATCTGTACAAGTCCTTAGTGGTTTTTCAACAAAAACGTTATTTATGATTTTTTATAATTTATCAAATTGTTCGAAATTCATTGATTAATCTTTGATTAAAGAAATTTGATTAAACGACTAAGAATTTTAAAAAAATAAATCCTAGCCCTTGTCACGGCGCTATTTCGCCGAAATTTCAGATTGGCCACCTGGGGTGGTTGGCAACCCTGAGAGGAAGCGGGAACAAGTTTTGACGCAAAAGGGAGTTCCCTCCTAATCAGCGGCTGAGAGAGGTCGCAGATATTTTCACTCGCCAGCATTCTTGTGGTGAATTGTATGCCATGTTTGGATTATTATAGTACTTGCCATATTTCATGCTGAGTGGACTATGCGTTATAATTCTAGATGTGGTTAGGATCTAGTGAGCATTTTCCATAGATACTGTAGTAGAGTTGTAAAGTGTCTATGTGTTGAGAGTACCATTGGCACAGTGTTTCGCTGGTGAGCGATATTCAGCGATAATGTTCATTCGGTAGGGCATACTAGAATGTATTATGTTGATAGATTGAGCTGGTGGTGAGGCAAGTTACACTGGTATTTTCGTATTGTAATTCATACGTTTTTTCATGGCCGTGTGAGGCCTTTATTTGTGTGTGTATATCATATTAAAGGGCAGTACCTGTGGAAAGTGTTATCTTGCTGTGTCAGCCATTACATGTTGTGGTCGTACCTTTGGAAGGACGAGCCGGATTTATCAGTAGTATGGGTGTTATTATAAATCCACAATATTAGTGGTCTTGACAGCCCTAATATATATATTTCGTATATATGTCACTAATTATTAAAGGACTAAACAAAGAAACAATTTTATTAATGTTAAATGAAACCTGTAAGCTGCATGTGATCCGGTGATCAATTGAAAAGATGGTTTGGTTTGGAACCATAGGGATTATATATATATATATATATATATATATATATATATATATATATATATATATATATATATATATATATATATATATATATATATATATATATATGCATATATGCATAAAATAGGCATCTTAAAATATGCAAGACTAAAATATTTAACTAATTTGCTACCAACCAGGCATTTTCTTGGCAGGAACAGCATTTTATCACAGAATAAATTGCCAACTATATGGCTTGGGGTGGTTATATTTAAAAAAAATTTACATTGCATGTCCACAATTTAAATGTTGAACAAATAAATACTTTATTATTCAAAATAAGTGGTTTCTTTTCCTTAATTTTCAAAACAATCACTTCTGCTAGCAGGAGATTTTTGTTCAGTATTTGTCCATCATTTTGTACATGAATTTTCTGAGATTCAAAATCAGCTCGACTATTACATTATAGGCCTTGTTGGATTTACTTTAGATCAATTCATAAAGCTATGTGAAGAGATGTTTAATAAAGTAATTACTGTATTTCTCGCCATATAAGATGCACTTTTTTCCTCACAAATTTATGCCACAAAATCACACTGTGCCTCATTGTTATCTTTTGTACTTACACTTTCAGATGATTAAAATATTTTGGGTAGTAAATGATGTGGTATTTAAACCAATCATATATGTAATAATAGTTCTGCTGCAGAACTATTAGAACCATTATTTGCACAAGTCTGGGAAACTGAGACAACACCTACTGAGTGGAGTAAAGGAATAATTGTCAAATTGCCCAAGGGCGACTTTGCAGACTGCAACAACTGGAGAGGAATTACTCTCCTCTCAGTTCCCAGTAAAATACTAGTATAATCATCCAGAGAATTTCAAAAGCAGTATACCGTAAACTGAGGAAAGAACAAGCGGGTTTTAGAAAGAACAGAAGATGTGCAGATCATATATTCACCCTTAGGAACATCCTAGAGCAATGCTCAGAATGGCAGAGACAGCTATACATTAACTTTGTTGATTTTAAAAAGGCTTTTGATAGCATACACAGGGACAGCCTATGGAAAATACTGAGGGCTTATGGAATTCCCAGCAGCATTGTTTCCATTATAAAAAGCCTCTATTCTAACTGTACATGCAGTGTTGGATTGAGTAATCAAACTTTCAAAGTGAAAACAGGAGTACGACAGGGATGCCCCTTATCAACAACATTATTTTTGACAGCCATAGATTGGGTGATGCGCCAGACAACAGAGGGCAGTCCAAGAGGAATTAGATGGACATGGTTTTCTACACTGGAAGACCTGGAATATGCAGATCCCACTGCACTACTCACACATTCACATCAACACATCCAAGAAAAAACCAATAGACTGAATTCTTCTTCCTCGTTCGCCCTGAAAAGGACGGTGGTTGCGTTGTGTCTGTTTACGCCGTAGCTGTGATATCTGCACCTTTCGGTCGACACATCCGACTTCAGCACGGCATTTTTTGGGACCAGGTTTGCCTTCCCTCTGCGATCCGTACTCGCTCAGCCAGATTGCACTGCTGCATACTGTTTCCAGGACCACCACGTGGAGGTGGAGTACAGTCTTGGTCAGCTCCGGTTCGCTGACCCTGATGCAAGCAGTCAAGCTATGGGTCGCTGACTGCATTCTCTATTGCTGCATCGTTTGGTCCCAATAGACTGAATAAGTATAGCCAGCAGGTTGGTCTGAACATCAATCTGAAGAAGACAGAGGTCATGATACTCAATGTGGGCAATCCTGAGCCAATAACAGTAAGGAACCAGAAGTTAGAACAGACAGACACATTTACTTACCTAGGATGCATAGTAACACCAGATGGCGGAACAAGCAAGGACATTAGCAACAGAATGAATAAGGCGAGAACAGCCTTTGCTAGTCTCAACAACATTTGGAAGTCTTCCCAGCACAGCACAAACACCAAATTAAGATTGTATGAGAGCTGTGTACTTTCTGTGCTTCTCTATGGTGCGGAATGCTGGAGAATAACAGAGAAGGAAATGTCGAAACTGTCCTCCTTCCACACAACCTGCCTAAGAAACACTTTCCTAAATACCATCACCAAGAACTGCTTACTCGGAGCAAGCAAGAGGATATGCACACCATCATAACTGGCAGACGCTGGAATTGGGTTGGCCATGTCCTCAGAAGAGACCCCAATGCCATCACAAGAACAGCTATGGTATGGACCCCGGAAGGAAAACGAAAGAGAGGCCGACCAAAAACAACTTGGCGGAGGACTGTGGAGGCTGAGATGCAAAGAATGAACCAGAGTTGGGGCACTGTACGAAGGATGGCCACCGACTGAGCAAAGTGAAATCAATTTGTTGCTGCTCTATAAGACTCCACCAGGCGTAATGGCCACTGACTGCTTTGACGGTCGGCGGCTAAGGAAACAAATAAAAAAAATATAATAAATAAGTTCCTCTGATGCATTATGTTTTGTTCTAAAAACATCTGCAGTAGTTAAATTAAAGGTCCGTCTTTTACCCCAGTGCGCCACATATGCGGGAAATATGATAATTCAGAATGTTCTTATTTTCATGATGATAATGGAAATATGAATTTAGAGCTAAAAAAAAAATACAAAGTGTCCTTCCATTTATGTATTTATCAGTATATGTTTATCATTGCCTCTGCATTACAAATCCATTACATGTAGTTGGATTATGTGCAAAAAAGGTATTTCTTGACAAATTCAAGAATAACTTTGATTATCACCTATTAGGATATTTGTGTATGTGTTATTTTTATGTTGTTTCAAACTTCTCAAACTGGCTCATGCTGCATTTGTCAGAAAACTTAGTCTAAACATTAATTTTTTTTAATCATGTAATAAATAACAGACAATCTGCCACAGCTTGAATGTAAGATAATACAACTTTTAGATTATTTATTTAAAAAAAAACAAAACTAATATTTTCATCATGATCATTTTCCTCTTTGCTTCTTATGGAGCATGAATCCATACTGAGGCTGGTTTCATTGGAAGCCTGCACAAAGCAGTTACATGCCCCTGCAGCAGTGGTTTCTGTGGTAACTGGTTTTACATGATGAGGTTGCCAGTCCAATACAATACTTCAAATTAGTCAGTTCCATCATACTGGTGTTTGACAACCAGGATGACATGCCCGATGGTGCAGTATTCCTATTTTTTATTTGTCTTTTCAGAGACCCCGGGAACTACATGGGGCTATGTTTTACTCTATAAAACAAAGTGAGAAAGCAAACAGAATACTTTATAGATGTTTCCTGAAAGAAATGAAAAAAGGAATAGAATAGCATAATTTAATAGTGAAGGTTAAAATACTTTATTAACACAGTTTCATATTAGAAAAAAAAAGCAGCAGACTTTTTGTAAGCATGGATTATCGAAATGAGAAAGTAGGACTCAAGACTTGATGGCAGAAAAGAAAGAGCATTATGCAGTTTCAATTAAGTACAATGAAAGAGGAAAAAAAAAACACAAAAAAAAAACAGCAGAACAAAATGATAAAACTTGGTATGACAGATGAGAATTATAGGCAGAGAAAAATTATGAGCAAAAGAAAGTTATGGATTAAAAAAGACAAGAATTAAAATACAACCAAAACTTTTGAGAGAAAACTGGAAACTCATTGGTGAGCCTGGTTGAGAGAAGATGCTACAAATGACACATAAAAGCTGTATAACTTTTTCAGACTGTACTTACATTTAGATTTCTGAACTTGAGACGTAACTCTTGAGGTGTCATTCGGTATTCATCAAGTCCATCATTCCAAACTATTCGATCCAATACTTCTAGATCCCCTCCAACAAGCCAGTCCCCACTCTCCATTATTAACTGAAATGAAAAAAAATAACTGTAAAGCTAGTATGAATGGTGTTACATATGGTAATGCTGCTACTGAATTCTTGTAGTTAATTGGGAAAAACCTTTCCTTACAAGAAACTACAGGGTGGGGTCGCTGCTTGTGGGCATCTAATAACTGTTCCTAGCCACTTTATTCTATTTTGGGTCATCTCTTTCAGCTCTGTCCTTGAGATCACCGCTACCTTGACTTCCTGTTATTCTACTCTTTTCTTATACTGAGGTTACCAGTCAAAGGCACTGTGTGACAGTTTAAGAAAAGATACTGCTGCTGAACTAGGCAGAGTTAGACTACAGCAGAGAACTGGATATCTGTGGCAGAAAGCACATGACACAAGACAATGAGCTAACATGCAACAACAATCTATACATACATGCCCATTGTAAGAATTATCACAAGGGTATGCTCATTAACAAAACAAATTTAGCAATAAAATAGACTGGAAATATGCCAATAAAACTACAGTTTTCTATTAAAAGTGATCTCTACCTTCCATCAAATGTTTAGCACGTTTTAAAATGGCTGAGAAATAAATAAATAAAAAAAAACCCAAGAACATACTAAAAATAACGCATCCTATATATAAAATCCCAGCTTTTTCTGTCAGTGCGTAATGCTACGGGATGCGATTTTGGTTGAAAGTTAGACATTAATTGTATTGTTTCCCTTATATGTACTCTCCCGAAAATAGTGACACTTATCAAAGAAGAATGCGCAAATGACGGTGTGCACAAAAATATTTATAGAATTTGTGATCCCGTATACACACATTGGGACCCTCACTGCTGCTACTTAGTTCGTGTACTGTAGTGATGCACAGTGGTTTTTAAAAAATACTTTTGTTGCCGTTAGGTATTGGTGCTTTTGAATTTAATTCCCGTCTTATGATGGGCTTTTACACTAGTATTGTAAAGGATGACCATAGAGCTATCACATGAATAAACTGCTATAGAAACCACTGCTGCAAAAGCACATAGAGAACTTTGGCAAAGGCTTACTGTATGACGGTCAATTGTTGTGATGGCGTGTGCTCCTTCAGGAGCATAGAAAAACACTAACACCATTTATTCATGCTCAAATTTCTTAGAACTGTACACTTTTCAAACATCGATTTCATCATCATTTTCCTTTGCGCTCCTTATGGAGCATGCAGCTACCATTACAGTGGGTCCCCCTTGCAGGAAGCCTGCACAAAGCATTTATATGCTCTTGTAATGGTGGTTTATGTAGCAATGTGTTTTACAAGATGAGGATGCCCCACCCCCCCCCCCCCCCAAGCAAACTTTATATTAGTAGCCATGTATGAGATGCCTGAGGGTGCAGTAGTCTCATTCTTTCTTTGTCTCTTCGGAGAAGTACACAGGCCAAACATCTGTTCAGGCTATATAAATATCCAGCACAGTATGACTTTTAAAAATATTGTTCACACTAGGGCTGATTTTTATCGGGTACTTAACACTTTTTCATAAGTTTATTGATTCAGTTACTGCAGTCAATTAAACTATGTATGAATGCGCCACTACACACAAAAATGTGGTAAAACACATTTCATATCACACCTGCTGCTTAACTATAAATTAGATCAGGGGTCCCCAAATTGGTTGATATCAACATCTACGAGGTTGATTAACCCCAGAGTGTTGATCAAGGGTCGACTGAATGTTTGGGGTCAAAAGTTGACAATCACTTAAGAAATAATAATGCCTGCTGTGACTCAATTTTACATCTGAAAATATTGCTTCAAAATACTGCTACAGAATACACCAAGCTTTGTGCCGCAGTTGAGCTGTTTCTACATACATTCCTAAGTTTGTATGTGGTTGAAGCTGTCTTTAGCCACAAAAATGCAGTTTTATCAAAGCAAAGGAACAGACTGAACCAGGAAGAGTGTGTGACTTACGACTAAAACTCACTCATCTCCAACCAAATATCAATACCCTTGCTAATGCTTATCAGCCACATTCTTCCCATTAAAGAATTTAACCAGTAAAATATAAAGTAATGTTAATTCATTGTGTCTCTATAATCATTTACTTATTTTATTTATATATTTTTGTGTGTGCGACTAAGGTCAGTTGAGAATAAAAAATTCAATGGATGGGTTGGGACTCAAAAAAAAAAGGCGGTGGACTCCTGAATTAGATGCATTGTTAAAAATTGAAGAGTGTTATGAAATACTACTACCTTTGTACTTTTCTTGGCTGTGCTATTATTCATGAGGACAACTATGAATTTGATGGGATAAATAAAATAAAAAAAGATTGATCCAGGGGTCTCTGAGGATTTCATGAAAGAACAGGACTGCTTTTTTTTTTATTTCCCTCAACCAGCGGCACTTAGGCTTTCAGCCCTTCGACCCAATGACATGTCATTGCGAGGCTGAGGAGCCTGTGGACATTCCTTCCAACCCGGTCAAGAGCTTCGTTCCTTCCCATCCCCAGAGGGTTTATCTCAGGAGCTGTTCAGGTTATTCAGTCAAAATCCCGGTCGATGACACTGCTTCAAATGCCCATGCATTGAACCTTGAACACCTGATCGCCAGCGCAATGTGGTAACCATTACACTAGCTCGGCTCCCAAACAGGACTACTTCTGTTGTAAGAGGCAACTTACATGTAGTTGTGCATGAGGCTGGCAACCTCATCATGTAAGACAAATAGCGACAGAAACCATCAATGCAAGAGAACATAAATGCTTTGGTACAGGCTTCCTGCAAGGGGACCAGCATCAGTTGTGGCTCCATGCTCCATAAGGAGCAAAAAGGAAAATGAATGAATTTGAAAAATTAAAGACATATTTGTGTAAGCGAAGGGATTAATAATTTGACTGGATAAATCAAAAACAGAAGACTGAAATGGTTAGGGTACATATTATGAACGCACAAAAACAGATTTCACCACATGGATTTTAAACTGAACCCAGGAAATGAAAGGTAAGACAAAAAGATACAGGGGAAAAAAAAAAAAGAGGGAACAACTGAAGCAAGAAAGTCCTGTAAAGAACTGTGGTGGAGTGCACAAGATAGATTTAAAGGAAGACTATATGTTGTATGCTAAAAAAAAAAAGATATAGGGAAAAATGAGATGAAGAAGAATTGGGGAAAAATGAGAGGAAGGATGATGTGTTAACCATGTCCAGTAAGTGCTGTATCTAAATCTAGGTGAGTTAAATCTAGAGCGAGAATTTAAAAGAAAAACTTAAAAGAGAATTTAGTAACATTCCCGTAGTCTCACTTTGACGTAAGGATGCCCAGCATTGGTTATTCCGAACTGACGACCACATCTTTCTTCCTTGTTGTGTGGATAAAACTCTGGTTTGCGTAAAATGGCTATATCCTTTCCTTCATACTTCAGGGTGAAGGCTTCACATCCTTCAAGTTTCTCCTTGTCAGCAGTACTGATGGGTAGTAATAGGGGCACCGACTGATTTATCATCCCATCTGTAAAATAAGTAATAATGTAAATTTTTTTCAAAATTCATCAGTTGTAAATATAGGTCTGTATCTTTTTATTCGAAATCGTTGGGGACAGCCGTGTTTCAGAAACTAAATTTTTTTAGTTTCCAGATTTTACCCAATCACGTTCCAAAAGTAACCCAAAATCGCACAAAGTTGCCCAAAATAGCCAAAAGAAACTTCTAATTTTGAGAATATTTTGATTTTTGGGTGTTTGGATAAAACGAAATGGACCCGTAGAAACAAAATTTACTACAGACATCTAGTCAGAACACATTCAGAACAATCAAAGTAACATGGGTTACAGAACACGAGGAAGACTACACAAATGCTGGATTGATTATGTGTCTGAATTAAATGGCAGACCGTTCACCAATTTCCTTACAGACTCACTATCAGTCATCATAGCCTTCAGGAACAATAAAAACAATGAATTAGACAGCCTGTCAGATGTACTAATGGAAACCAGTTATGAATTCAAACAAGTAAAAGTACAGTGGATCCCTGCTCACAGCAAAATATGTGAAAATGTGAAGGCAGATAAACTTGCCAAAAAAGGAGGAAAGAAAATCCATACAGAAAACAGGGCTACATATGAAGAGACAAAAGCAATAATGAAAAATAACTATTAACGATAAACGGCATTAGGAATGTCCAGACTCCTATACTGCAGAACCATACTATACATTACCAAGAAGAGACCAAGTGGTAATTTTTAGACTAAGAACCGGTCATTGCAGACTCAGATACCGTCTGTACAACACATTGAAAATCGGACGGACAGATAGATATGTGCCCATGTGGGGAGGACAAACAAACAGGTAGATATGTGCCCATGTGGGGAGGACAAACAAACAGGTAGATATGTGCTCATGTGGGGAGGACAGACAAACAAACAGTAGAACACGTACTCCAAAACTGTCAGCTCCACGAGAGGAGCAGGGTAGCAGCATGGCCTTCTCCAACCCAGAAGAGGGAGAAACTGTATGGTGGACTAGAGAAATCTGAGATGGACTGCCAGCTTTATAAGACAGATAGATGTGGTTATTTGATAGCAAACAAAGAAAAAAGATTTCTCTGTCACTGATAACAAATATGGTGAAGACAGAAGAAACAAAAATTTACTACATGGGAAGTAGGACTTCAACAAATACGTGCCAAGCCTTCCTGCCCAGTGCCATCTGTTCCAAATCTTCCCATGTCTTTGTTATCCATTTCATGTTGTCTTCAGGTCCATGTGTGATTAGGACCCCGTTACACGCCCATTGAGGCATATTGAGAATATGGTGTTAGCCCCATATTTTCTTGACCATCAGCAAACTAGGGGTGATGTGGTCAGCATCACACTGGCCGCCTTAACCTTCCCAGAGTTGCTCTGGTACCCAGTTCATGAAGCTGGGTCTACCCCAGAGCCGTTTGCGGTCTAAACAAAACCCACCTCAACTGGGGTTCGAATCATGGACCACCGAGCTGGGAAGCCAGTGCACTAACCACTGCGGCTCCCTGTGTTATTAGGTCTTCCTTTATTTCTCTTAACCTGGAGCTTCCACAACAAACTGCCTTGTAATGCTACGAACTGGTTTCTTTAATGTTGTCCTAACTAATTCCAGCACCGTCTACTCATGTCTTGTTCCCATGGTATTTGCCTGGTTCTTTCCTTAAGTTTCCTATTTGTGATCTTATCATACCATTTCAATCCTTCTATTTTACACAAGCATCCAATTATGAAAAAAGTATGTAACTTTTTACTTGCTTTTCTTTTTTTGGGTTTTCCATGCTTCACAACCATACAATAGGATAGCCTTGACATTTGAGTTGAAATTTTTGTTGGATTTAATTTCTCTTGATTGCCACATATTTCTCAGTGCAGTAAAGCTCTTCTTGCTTGTGTATTCTTATTTTCATTTCATTGTTTGTTCCTCAAACTTGGCATATACTGCTGAAAAAATATATGTCCGAGTTCACATCTTGAAGGGATGTATATCTTTGTGCAATCTAGTTATCATTTGCCACATCTATTCTCATATTTGAATTTTCCTTCCGTATTTTCAAACATAATTGCTGTCCCGTCTCCACAAGTATTCTCATTCTGTCTTGCATCTGGTTAGTTATGGGACAGAAGACCTAGGTCATCTGCAAAATCTAGATAGTCAAGCTGTTTTGTCAGTCAACCTCATTCCATTTCTGTTGGTTGATGATGATGTTTTCATAATCCAGTCTATAGCCAGTAAGAAGAAAAATGGTCTTATACATCAAAGGGTTCTGTACACTATCCTTCATGAAGACTTCAACGGTTCAAGTTTTCTTTATTAGATTAATGAACTCAAGAGTTACTCCATAATATATCATTAGTTTTCAGAGTGAATCTCTGTCAAACCATCAAATGCCTTTTCATTGTCCGCACATCTGATGTAAAGTGGTGAGTTTAGTTTCAAAACTTTGTTCAACCATTTGGTACAGTATGACCATCTAGTTTATAGAGAATATGTTTTATAAAAAAAACTGCTTGTTCTTCACTCAGCCGACCGACTACGGCCTCCTTTATTCTCTCAAAGGATGATATGGTTTAACAATTTTCCTAGCACAGATGGTAACATTTTGCTGGGATTAACTTCTATCTCCCATACTTTTCCAAATATGGTTGATAATATCTCTGTAGAGATGTCAATGTATGCTTTTAAGGCCTCTACTGGAATGTCATTTGGGCTAGCAGCTTTCTCTCTCTTAGAAGCTTTCTTTAGTTATTTCTGATATGGTTTTTTACCATTAGCTTGTAATTTTTCTTTACTGACAGGATGTCTGGAGAATCTCACAGAGCTGGCCTAATTAGAAGAAGTTTCTCAAAATGTTTCATCCATCTCTTCAATTGGCCTTTGATGTTGCTAAGCACTTTTCCACTCTTGTCCTTAATGACGTAATTTGATTGCTTATATTTTCCTATTAGATTCTTTGTAATGCTACACATTTATCAGCACAGTATTGATAACTGTTTAATTAACTTTACGTTATTTTGATATCAAAACAGCTAAAAAAAAAACAATTTATCAGCACAGTATTTCATGATAACTGTTTAATTAAACTTTACGTTGATTTTGAGGAGATATCAAAAAATTTTTCAGAATCTAAAAAAAAAATCGAAAGCATTTTTTAACATGTTGAAAAATTTAGAAGATGCAGTTCATAGTACAGGCAAACCCCGCTTTACGGCGCTGTGGTTTACAGCTATAATAATAACCCATCTCCACATATTCGGTGATCTCTCAGTGTTCTCTAAAGTTTTAAACTTGTTATATTATATGTATATCTTTCCATATATATATGGGTCTACCATCAATGACAAACTCTCACTGGACACAGAAATTGACAGCCGCATTGGCAAAGCTGCAGCTACCTTTGCCCGCCTCACATCACATATTTGGGGAAACTCCAAACTCACAACGAAGACCAAGGCTGTGGTATATAACGCCTGCAACACCAGCACTGTCCTATATGGCAGCGAAACTTGGACAACTTATGCTAAGCAAGAAAGAAGGCTCAATACCTTCCATTTACGGTGTCTCTGCCACATCCTCAGCATCTCGTGGAAAGATAAAGTGACAAATGTTGAGGTGTTGTCACGTGCTGGCCTTCAAAGCATGTATACACTGCTTAGACAGCGCAGTCTACGCTAGCTTGGCCATGTCCACCGCATGGAAGATGGTTGCATCCCAAAGGATATCTTCTACGGGCAACTAGCAGATGGCAAAAGAACAGTTGGGCGATTGCAGCTGAGGTTCAAAGATGTGTGCAACATAAATCCAGCAACGTGGGAGGATGAAGCTGCCGATCGCACCAAGAGGCGATGCTATTTACGGCGCCACCTCAGATTGGGCAAAAAGAAGCTCACACAACAAGCCGAAGAGAGGTGAAAACGTCATAAGGAGCATCAGGAAAATAAGCAGCTGAGGGCTGTCACCTCAGGGGTGCATTCCCATAGTCAGTTATGACTGAAGGGGCTATTATTATTATTATATACAAAAGTGAATTTTTACTTAAATTATAATGGCATCCATGTCTACTAGTGAGAAAAAGAGGAGCTGTAAACCTTTTACGTTAAATACAACGTTATAAATGATAAAACTAAGTGACCAAGGTTTAATGAATGCTGAGATAGGCCGAAAGCTAGGCTTGGCACGCCAAACAGCGAGTACAATTATTAATCCAGGTGGATATACTAAGCAGCAGATTTTCAACAGGGAATAAACGGCCCTGTTTGGAATAAGATGCCGTCAAGGACTTTTACTGCTAAAGAGAAGTCAATGCCTGGTTTCAAAGCCCCAAAAGACAGGCACTCTCTTGTTAGGGTCTAATGCAGCTGGTGACTTAGTTAAAACCTATGATGATTTATCATTTAGAAAGTCCTAGAGCCACGAAGAACTATTCTTCAAAAAATAGCCTCCCTGTTTATTACAAATCTAATTCAAAAGCTAACTTAATATATGATAATGGGAATATGTTATTAGGCTTTGCTATGCATTTGCAAGAGAAAATATTGATTCTTCGCTTTATGCCGATTCTTGGGGTTAGTCTGTAACGCTTTACTTTTTCAAAATAAATTTGAATGTTGCATGTATTTTGAACACTAGACACTACATTATTTTTTTTTCCCCATTTTATTGCAGAGTCCCATCAAGATGAAATAGAAGAATCACGATTTATTGAGTATTATTTTTTTTCTGTACTCAAATAAACTGTTGTTTCTTCCACTGAAGCCATTAAAATTCATTAGCTGATGCACTGACAATTTTGAACATGTCAAGGGGACTAAATGGAGTGGTGGTTCCAAGCTCCATAAGGGGCAAAAGGGGAAATGATGTTTACCATTGAGCAGGCATCCAAAGTGTAGAGTCTGCAAGTATTCTCTCTCTCTCATAAAACCAGAAATTGGAGTGGCCCAGCCCTCTGCAAGCACTTGAGTCCATTGTAAGTCCACCTGTGTTTGAAAGAAGAGAATAATGCTCAAGTGTGACTTTGCCCTTACAAAATCACCTTCTTGTTTGCATGAGTAAATATTTACATTAATAAGGCTGATTATCACTTTAAAAGCCATTTTAAAAAAACCAGCTTTTAACATACAAATAAAAAAACTTCATCTCATTTTTCATCATTAGTATGCCGAGCACTAGACATTTATAGAGGCATTTAAGATTCTTCTTCATTCCTCTGCTGTTCATGACTTTACTCCAGTTTTCTATTTCTAGGTCTTTCAGATCCACTTATATGCTGTCTACCCATTTTCTACTGCTTGGGTGCATTACTGATTTTTGTATGCCTTCTTATCTCTCTTTTAGCTTATATTCATCTAACATTGAAAGTCAGTTTAAATTTAACCTGCTGAATACTGTTAATTTAACCACATACTGTGGAAAATTTGATTTTAGCCTGCTGAATACTGTTAATTAAACCACATATTGTGGAAAGTTTGATTTCAGCCTTCTGAATACTGCCTCACTGTATGATCTACAGAAACTGTTTGGTTTGAAAGGACAGTCAAGAACAAGAGCACTTAAGAGACTCAGTGAAACTGTGGAAAAGGCATCATGCTGGCTGTGGAACAACTGCCATGGGCTATGGAATTCAAGATAGTAATTTATTTTCAACATAAAGGTTACTTTCACAATTGCCTCCAGCTGGCAGACAAATAGGAGTGAAGTTGAAAGCTGCAACCAAAGTGGAATGGGTTAAATTCTCTGCACAAGACAACAGAGCAGGAGGCTGACTTTTGGGAGTCATGACCAAAGTGGGCCTGCCCCCCTTAGAGTGTAAAGGAGATTAAGGGGCCGAAACACTTGATTGAGGGGGGAACCTCTTCTGATGATTGCCTCCTGTTGTATCACTCTGTATAACGTTTCCTATCATAAACCACATGCTGTGGAAAGTTTGATTTTAGCTTTCTGAAAACTGTTAATTAAACCACATTTTTAGTTCAGTTTGAGTCAAGACATGAGAATGCAAAGCTTAAAATTACTTTTGATGCTTCTTGCTACATGGATCACCCCATTAAAGGGAAAGAGTAACCAGAGATTTTTAGGAAAAAAGCAACAAAAAATATAAAAATTGTAATTATTCCATTTTCTTATAATTTAGAATCTGCAGAAATAAATATAGCAAAATTTTCAGACATTTTAAAAAAGTGCATTTTTGACTGAAAAATATATTTCTTTATGAAACTGTGCTTTTCTTATGAAGAAAAATGTACATTTCTCAGAGCCCTATTTTATGTTACTAATTTTCTTCTAAATTGCTTACTTACTCATCAATCAATTTGAGATTTGGCACACAAACTTTCCACTGCATTATAAACACTTTTGCCACAATAGATTTATAACTTTTCATAATTTTGTTTTAATGCAAATAATGTAAGCTTTGGCAAAATGTGTTACTCTATTTAGAACTAAATCCACATCCATACAGCTCTAGATCTTCTAAAGTTACAAAAAAATCAGATATGAAAAAAAAGGTTGTAAAACATCATATGAGCTTCCTATTCAAACTTGGTATAATAAAAAAATAAAAAGACTTGGCGAAATGAAATATAACATTGAAATCCAATATGGCCACTATTAACATGACAATCATAAGCACAGTACTATCAAACTCTTTGTTATACATAACTATTCTTGTTGTAGAGCATTCAAGTTGCAGTGGTTAAAACTCATACTGTGTCTGGTTTATTCTTATACTTACTTAGTCGTTCCCCTTCTACCGTGAGGTGTAGAGGTTTGGAAGAGAGAGTGCCAGACCATCCTATCGGCTGTCTTCCTCCTGGCCTGGTTCCATTCTAGTCCTCGGTCCTTCAAAGATTGTCTAATGTTGTCCTCCTAGCGGACTCTGGGTCCTCCTGGGGGTCTGGATCCCTGGCTCTTTGTTTCCCATGCTTGTCGTGGTAGCCGATCTTCTCCCATTCTGCAGACATGGCCAAACCATCTTAGTTGGGACTGTTCTACTTGGGTCTGCAGAAGGTGGGATTTAAGGCCTTGACGTATCGTCTGGTTGCGTACCATGTCTCTTCTTGTTACTTCAACCACCTTCCTCAGATACCTCATTTCTGAGGTTTGGATCTGGCTTTTGTGGGTTGTAGTCATTGCCCATGACTCGCATCCATATGTCAAGACTGGGACATAGGTGGAGCGGTATACAGCCATCTTCGTTTTCTTACAAACCTCTCTCTTGCTGAGGAATCCTCGGTTTATGGCCTGAAAAAGTCTCCCAGCTGCAGCTTTTCGAGTGGCTAACTCTTCTTTGATGCCTCCCTTTCGGTCTATTACAATAGCTCCGAGGTATTTAAAGTGGTCGACCTGCTCCAGGACCTGTTCTCCCAGCTTAATCTGATGTCTTCTTTCTTCTCGTGATATCACCATGGATTTTGTTTTAGAGCTGCTTATGATCATCCCTCTTCTCCAGCTCTTCCTTCCAGACTTGCAGGTTGGATTGGAGATGTGCTCTGATTTAGCAATCAGGGCAACATCATCAGCAAATGCCAGCTCTGAAATACAGACCTGTCTCATCTTCCAGTACCCCACTGAATCCTTTCTTGTTCTCTCCTTACATGCCTTAATGACATCGTCCATGAGGAGTATGAAAAGGTAAGGTGACAGGATATCACCTTGTCTTACACCAGTGGTGGTCCTAAACTCTTCTGACTTATGGTTTGCTGTCCTCACATAATTTCTGCAAGACTTGTAGAAGCTCTGTATAGCATGAATCAGAGGTGCTGGAATGTCCTTTCTTGCCAAACAGTCCCAAAGTTTGCTCCAGGGGACCCTGTCAAACGCCTTTTCCAGATCTATGAAAGAAAGATGGATCTCACTCTTATACTCAAGGGCCTTTTCACTCAGCTGTCTGAGTGTGAAGATTAGGTCTTGAGTACTTCGGTTCGCTCAGAATCCGCACTGGACCTCATCCAGTTGTGGCTCAGCTAGGCGTGTTTATTCTTATGCAGAGGTGAAAAGGCTATCGCTTACAAGTAGAGATAAAACCTGTGAAATTTTGAAATGCCAATATTCATATTTCAAATTTTGTGTCTACAACAAAACAAAGACACATAGGAACTATAAAAAATGATCTTCAGAGAAATTTCTTATTACATAAAACAACTGGCAATTTTTATATCTGAACACTTGACTATACTGATAACTAAAGCGTTCCTTGGAAGTGACGGCTATGTACACATGAATTTGAAGATGACACAAAAACAGGTTGTGTGCCTACACCAGTTAACAGACAACATTATACTGTGACTTATTTTTTGGACATACTTAAAATAATTTGTATCCTGCATTGTTAGTCTCCTTGAAACAGAAGACAAAAACATGAATGAAAGAGTCTAATACTGATGTTGCTCATTTTATTTACTTATAACCGATCACAACTTAAAATGTAGAATTTCATACAACACTTGGGAAATTACCTAATAGTTCGTTAAAATACACCATAGTTTTCAGTCAGTTTGACTAAAACACACCATAGTTTTCAGTCAGTTTGACTAAAACACACCATAGTTTTCGGTCAGTTTGACTAAAACACACCATAGTTTTCCAGTCAGTTTGACTACAACACACCATAGTTTTCAGTCAGTTTGACTAAAACACGCCATAGTTTTCAGTCAGTTTGACTAAAACACACCATAGTTTTCAGTCAGTTTGACTAAAACACACCATAGTTTTCAGTCAGTTTGACTAACACACACCATAGTTTTCGGTCAGTTTGACTAAAACACACCATAGTTTTCAGTCAGTTTGACTAAAACACACCATAGTTTTCAGTCAGTTTGACTAAAACACACCATAGTTTTCAGTCAGTTTGACTTACAAACACCATAGTTTTCGGTCAGTTTGACTAAAACACATTATAGTTTTCAGTCAGTTTGACTAACACACACTATTGTTATTGGTCAGTTTGACTAAAACACACCATAGTTTTCAGTCAGTTTGACTAAAACACACCATAGTTTTCGGTCAGTCTCACTAAAACACACTATAGTTTTCAGTCAGTTTGACTAAAACACACCATATTTTTCAGTCAGTTTGACTAAAACACACCATAGTTTTTGGTCAGTCTGACTAAAACACACCATATTTTTTCAGTCAGTTTGACTAAAACACACCAATTAACACACTGAGGAAACCTGATAATAGCATTACAAGGTAGTTCTTGTTCTGGAATCACCAGGGTAAGAGAGGCTGTGATACACCAAAAAGACATAGAATAGGCCCTATAGAGAACTGGAGACAGAAGTGAAAATTATGAGACATGGAAAGAACTTGAGCTGATGGCACGTGACAGGAGGACTTGGCATGTGTTTGTTGAAGGCCTATGCTCCCTAGGGTGTAATGTTATGATGTATGTATATATACGTTACCACGTTCTCTTCACAGGCACACCATGTTTCAGAAGGCACACAGTAAAAGCGTGTTCAGTTTGCTGCCATGTTTATTTACAGAAACTCGTACATGTGAAGTTTCGTATTATATTACAATGTGTGGTTTCGTATTTTAATGTATTATATTACATCCCCCCTTTTTTGAAAAAAAAAAAAAAATGTGTGCATAGGGAACTAAAAAGTATTGACTGATTGATTGATTCACTAAAATGAAACATTTTTTTCACATTCATGACACTGTCACAATCTTTTCTTTAATACAGGAACTACACACTTCAGAGAGTAAAGCAGGTAAAAATGAAGAACATGTTAAAAATCTATGTCACGTGAATGCAAAGCATGGAGAACCTACCAGTTTAATTCTAATTGAAACTTCGGCGCTCAGTATGTCGTGATTTTCTTTAAAACTTTGACATTCAATATGTCACTATTCTGTTTAAAACTTAGACATTTCAATATGTTCTGCCGAGCTAGAAAAATACTGCCTTACGATCAAATTCAATTGACAGCGGTACCGAATTGACCTTATGCTCAAGTGGGAGAAAAGATACATCTCAAATCACTGCTGAGCATAATTAATCAGCGTAATTTTGACAGTTTAACATACTGCGTGCATTTCTCTTAAAAGGAATAATGAATATTATTATGCTTCATTAATTGCAATGAAAAATATGAGTGCTAAAATTAGGTCTAATTTTTTATGAATTCTGAAACAATGTTAATGCTAACCTCATCAATTTCAATAAAAGGGAGCAAGCTAGCCTCAACTTTTGCTGCTTCACGTCTGCTCTCAGGTACAAACAGCTCTCGGACAGTCAAAAGAGCTCCACGTGGTACAATTTTCTGTGAGTAGAAAAGTAAGTCACAAAAGGTATCTACATTATTAAACTTTTAATCTAAATGAGCTTCTAAAAGATTTGCAGAAATTATGTGACTTCAACCACCTTCCTCAGGTACCTCATTTCTGAGGTTTGGAGCTGGCTTTTGTGGGCTGTAGTCATTGCCTATGACTCGCATCCATATGTCAAGACTGGAACATAGGTGGAGTGGCGTACAGCCATCTTCTTCTTGCCAATTTCTCTTTTGCCGAGGAATCCTCAATTTATGGCTTGAAAAAGTCTTCCAGCTGCCGCTCTTCGGGTAGCCAACTCTTCTTTGATGCCTCCCTTCCAGCCTTTGACAGCTCCAAAGTATTTAAAGTGGTTGACCTGCTCCAGGATCTGTTATCCCAGAATAATCTGATGCCTTTTTTCTTCTCGTGAAATCACCATGGTGTTTGTTTTGGAGCTGCTGATAAGCATCCCTCTCTTCTCCAGCTTTTCCTTCCAGACTTGCATATTCGATTGAAGATGTGCCTCTAATTTAGCAATCAGGGCAGCATCGTCAGCAACTGCCAGCTCTGAAATACAGACATGTCTCATCTTCTAGTACCCCACTGAATACTTTCTTGTCCTCTCCTTACATGCTTTGATGACATCATTCATGACTAGTTGTCACGAAGTGGATTTATGTTTAGAGTGTGTCTGAGTGTATAGACAAGACCCTAGTAAGAGAAAGAAGATAGATTTAGATGAGAAATGATAGTGAATGTGGACAGATGAGACTATTGGCTTCGAGGAGTGAGAACCGAGATTGACTCTCCCTCGCCACTTGTGACTTCAATAATAGCTATAGTCACACCCCCTCTGACTACCTTTACAAAAAAAGGAGATAAGGTTTAACTAAGACCACAGACACACTATACAGACAAATAAGAACACTATATGTAAGGAAGAACGTTGGGCCTAAATTATAAGAGCTAAGAGGAGTGGCGTACAACGATGGAGAGCACTGGTTTCTGCCTTATGCGCCGTGTTTGGCGCTTAAAGAAATTTATTATTATATTATTAATATATACAGACAAATATATATGTATAGTAAGTATATATATATATATATATATATATATATATATATATATATATATATATATATATATATATATATATATATATATATATATATATATATTAGAGAGACTGATTCAGTATAAAGTTAATAGTTTTATTTACACCACAAAATTCAGATAACATAATAAAATGAATAGCGTGCGAATTCGCACATCTGAAACAGAACAAACAATTAAAATGATTTCAAATGGTAACCCCACAATGTCACTGTTGACTCCGTTTTATGGTTGAGTACAGTTTATACTGGTGAAGAGGTAGCTTAAAACGCGAATGGTTAAAATGAACGAATGTCAACAATATTCTTCAAACGAACTTCAACAAGTAGTGTTGAACTGGGTGAACTGGGCAAGTACTGGCAGTACATAAGTCGGTGATGACTGTACATAGATTTTATTCATCATGACACATACGGAGTGGACAAGACTAACATCGTCACAGGCGCAAAGATCATACATCAGCATAATGGTAATTACTTTTAAAGTTCCTGAAGATTCTCTACCAATAAAGTCCTCTGACTCAAGTGACTAAGGATCACAAAACTGTTACCGTATAATATTCTTCTCATTCAAGTCCATTGACCTTCCTTCAAGGACGTCTATCATGGTAACGTATTCATACTCCAGGATAAAATCTTCCATATCATACTTCACAATCCCATACGTTCTCCAAAAAAACATAACGTTAGATAGCATATAGTTTCAAACAAAGTCATACACGATAATACGAACAGGTTAGAGATTCCAGTTGACTAACCTCTCCCATTCTATGCCACGCTTCTGGCATTGTTGAATGTACGGCATATAAAATATGAAGCATACGAATAAATAAACTGGTTTACACGTAGGTATTATTCCTCTACGGTAATCTAATATGACCACCGACTCCGTCTGTCCATTCTAGGAAATTACATGCTAAGATGACTTCCCGCTAGACTACAACTGGGAGCGGCCTGATACTTTAGTTTACGGCAATAAATATACAAATATAACCGGGGCGACACTTACATGATCCTTCCATCATTGGCTTCGTCAAGAATACCAATTGAATCAATATAACATACTGGCTTATACAAAACTGCCAGAAAATTCCAATAATCTATATCTCGGACATAACAAAGTCCGCACTGCCCCGTTCAAAACATGACGTCACAATCCCCAAACTAGGTTACCCGTGCGTTCCAAAGCAACTCACACTGCATTGTGCACGTCAGTGCGTGAATCAATCGAACGCACAAATAATATAACTATATAAAACTGGTGCGTACATTTGGCAGGACCGAAGACTACCCCCTTAGGTAATAAATGTACGTAACAGCTCCCTTATCACCTCCCCTTAAAAAAATTAATTCTATTAATTTTTTTTGAACTTAATACCCGAGAGAGGTGAGTCAAAACTACAACAAGATATATGAAATGCATAAAGTTATACCATATTAAGAAAAGAATATTAAAAGAAATCAATATAACTAAATGATAGTATGCATTAAAGCACACATCCACAAACGACCTACTTTGGAACGATGTGGTAAAAAGTAAGTTTGAAAAAAAAAATGAAAAAACCATTAAAAAAAAAAAAAGATGATAATAAAATTCAACTAAGTTTTCAACAAAATTTGAAACATATGATTTCAAAAATGAAAATGAACAGCAACACTGATGATGATCAATGACAAGAGAATCAATGAAACAGAAAAATTGAAAATACAATGTGCAAAAATGAAGCAATGCAAAATTAAACACTTTAAGAATCAACACACTTAATGTTTTCTAACACTAGTACGGTTGACTAGTGATCTAACAGTGAGATATCATAACTAAGACCCGTGAATGTAGGTATTACCTGACAACTAAGAAAGTTAGTTTGTGTGTGATCCATAATCAATTAAATAGATTAAATTGAATTAATCTAATTTATATATTCCTTAATTACTAACAAATAACTAGTTAACAATATATTCTAAGTAATTTCAATATCCCTATCAATATGTCACTGTTCCGTTACAACTAGTTAGTAATCGACGAGATAATGTTCTCAATGTTCCATACACGATATAATATTTGCTCAAACACGATATGTAGTGTAATATGTTCCATAGGAATAACAAATGTATATTTGTCGCTCTTAACAATGTTGCCATATTAATAAAAAGTTACTGTAGTACCAATGTTCTCGTTCTAATAAAACGTTAATATAGTATCAATAACAATGTACAAAGTTATTCATGTTATCGGTGAGGATGTTCCAACATCTGGAAGTGGTTTAGTTTCGACACGTTCACTTGGGCATCTTGATAGACAGTCTGCGAACACATTCTGCACTCCAGGAATAGCTCGTATCTCAAAATGGAACGGTTGAAGCGCTATAGCGTAACGCGCTGACTTTGATGACTTAACGTTCCCTGTATTCAGTGCGGTAAGAGCTTTCTGGTCAGACTCCACCACAAAGTGTGAGCCGAGAAGGTAACGATTACCAGTTTAGTGATTGCCCAGACAAGAGCAAGGAGCTCTTTATCGACACGTCAATTGCATCAAACAGTACGCGACCAGTCTGGATATAATTTTATTCAAAATGGAACGGTTAAGCGCTTAGTGCGTTCGATTGATTCACGCACTGACGTGCACAATGCAGTGTGAGTTGCTTTGGACGCACGGGTAACCTAGTTTGGGGATTGTGACATCATGTTTTGAACGGGGCAGTGCGGACTTTGTTATGTCCGAGATATAGATTATTGGAATTTTCTGGCAGTTTTTGTATAAGCCAGTATGTTATATTGATTCAATTTGTATTCTTGACGAAGCCAATGATGGAAGGATCATGTAAGTGTCGCCCCGGTTATATTTGTATATTTATTGCCGTAAACTAAAGTATCAGGCCGCTCTTATACTAGTCTAGCGGGAATATGTTATTCCTAGAATGGACCTACAGAGTCGTTAGCCTTTAGGATTCGTATCGTAGAAGAAGGATTCCTACGAGTGGAAGAAGTTATGATTACCTTATGCACATGTTTTAATATGCTGTTACAACAATGCCAGAAGCGGGGCATAGAATGGGAGAGGTTAGTCAACTGGAATCTCTAACCTGTTCGTATTATCGTGTATGACTTTGTTTGAAACTATATGCTATCTAACGTTATGTTTTTTTGGAGAACGTATGGGATTGTGAAGTATGCTATGGAAGGATTTTATAAGGCCGGAGTATGAATACGTTACCATGATAGACGTCCTTGAAGGAAGGTCAATGGACTTGAATGAGAAGAATATTATACGGTAACAGTTTTGTGATCCTTAGTCACTTGAGTCAGAGGACTTTATTGGTAGCGAATCTTCAGGAACTTTAAAAGTAATTACCATTATGCTGATGTATGATCTTTGCGCCTGTGACGATGTTAGTCTTGTCCACTCCGTATGTGTCATGGTGAATAAAATCTATGTACAGTCATCACCGACTTATGTACTGCCAGTACTTGCCCAGTTCACCCAGTTAAATACTACTTGTTGAAGAGCGTTTGAAGAATAGGGTTGACATTCGTTCATTTTTGACCATACGCGTTTTGAGCTACCTCTTCACCAGTATAAGACTGTACTCAACCATAAAAATACAGAGTCAACAGTATTTTCCAGTTTTGTGATTGCCCAGACAAGAGCAAGAGCTCTTTATCCAGAACGGAATATTATCAATCTCGCTCGGCGATGAGCTTTCTGGATACGTACATAACCGGAAATAAGGTGCCGTTATATTCCTGCATCAAAACTGCAGCAATAGCGTAAGAACTTGCATCACTGCGGAGAATGAAGGTGAGATTTTTGTCAGGCAACCTCAAAAAAGGTGCATTTGAAAAAAAATGTTTTATATAGTCTAAAAGCCGTTTGGTGATCCTGCGACCACTTTATTACATTAGATGTGCCTTTCTTCAGTAGAGACGAAAAAGGTGCAGTTATAGTAGACAAATGAGGGATGAATTTTGAATAGAACTGCATTAGCCCTAAAAGAGATCTAACTTGTTTTTTGTCTTAGGTGCTGAGATGTTTAAAATTTTTAGAGACGTTACTGTCTTCTGTATACATGAAACCATGACCTATGCGGTGACCCAGAAATGAGATGTCATGAAAACCGACAAAAGCCTTTGAAGGTTTCGCTGTTAAGTTATAATCCCGTAAGGTAAGGTAGAAAGTAAAGATTTTAAACCCTGAATATGTTCATCCCAAGAGTCACTGAAAAGACAGATGTCATCTATATAAGTAATGACATCGGGACGATGAGACAATATGCGGCGCATCATGCGTACAAAGGTAGCTGGCGCATTCATTAACCCGAATGGCATAAAATTCCATTGAAAAAGACCCCGTGGTGTCGAGAAAGCGGTGAATGGCTTTGCTTTAGGAGTGAGTGGCACTTGCCAATATCCCTTTGAAAGGTCAAATTTCGAAAAGAATGTAGCATGAGATAATCTCTCTCCAATAAGTCATCTAAAAGAGGTAATGGTTCCGCATCGAATTTTGTAACTTTGTTTAATTTCCTGTAATCTACGCAAAGACGTATATTGTTGTCTTTCTTCCTAATGATTACCATGGAAGAAGAATATGGTGATGAAGATGGTTCAATTATATTTAATTGGAGCATCTCATCCAATTCCTTATCAACCTTATCACGAAAGTGTAAAGGAATAGGATATGGGCGAACTCGAATAGGCGTATCGTCAGTCAGAATAATGTCATGTTGGATGACTGACGTATGACCTGGGATGTCAGTGAGAACATCCTCATACGAATGTAGAATATTAGAGACTTGCTGACGTTGATCAGCCGAAAGAGTAGATGAGATCGTAACATCATTCCATTTCTCAGTGGAATGGAGTGGTACAACTGGTATTGGTAGTTGTACATCATCGAAAGAAGATTCTTCTTCTTGGATGACTGACAAACTAGAATAGTGTTGAATAGGAGGTGTAGGATCGTCAGTTGCCTGAAACACTGACTGTAGATAATCAGGACGTGAGTAATACTCCTTCAACATGTTAATGTGGAAGGTTTTATGTTTACCATTAACATCAACGATGTAGTCGACATCGGATATTCTTGAGATGATCCTGAAAGGACCTCTCCAGGTAATTAAAAGACGATTGTTATGCGCAGGTAGTAAGACAAAAGCTTCATCACCAGGTATGAGCTGGCGAAGACGTCTATACTTGTTTGCAAATAGACGAGCTTTTTCTTTGGCTTGTTCAGATGATGCAGTAGCTAGTCTACAAGCATCTATGATTCTCTTTCTCAGAGAGATCACATACTCATAAGAGGATTGAGTTTCCTCTTCAATATTCTCGTCAACCAATAAGTCGTGGATTAACGACATCGGACCGCGTGGTTGCATGCCAAAAACAAGCTGGAATGGAGAAAACCCCGTTGCTTGATTTTGTACTTCGCGATACGCAAAGAGACAAGCGGGTAGGACCCGATCCCAGTCTTGGGGATGGTCTTGAGTCATCTTACCCAACAACTGCTTGAGTGTCCTATTGAGACGCTCAATTAACCCATTTGACATCGGATGATAAATAGAACTAAGAGATCTGTCTATACCTAATGTCTTCATAACTTGAGACATGGATTCAGAAATGAACTGAACCCCATGATCCGACAAGATTTTCCGTGGAAAACCAATGCGTGAAAAGATTAACATCAATGCCTCTGCTACACTGGCAGATGAAGTGTTCTTGAGAGGGATGGCCTCAGGCCAACGAGTGCACATATCAATGCACGTAAGGATATGCGTATGCCCTCTAGCAGATGGAAGTATCGGACCAATAATGTCAATGGCCATTTTATCAAATGGTCTAATCGGGATGTCCGCAGCTTGAATAGGAGCCGCATGAAATGGACCCCGTACCTTAACTTCCTGACATATCAAACAGGACCGACAATAGAGAGTGATGTCCCTATGGACGCCTGGCCAGTAGAATGCCGAAAGCACTCTGGATTTGGTACGCGAAAAACCCATATGGCCCGCACATTGCGAGTCATGCGCATGTCGTAATATACGAGATCTCATAGAGGATGGGACTAAGATCTGATAACATAAGGATGAATCCTTTTCCCGTATTACTCTCACCAAAATCCCATTTTTAAGTATAAAGTCATGTCTAGATTTTGCAAGTTTGTTGCTTGTATTCTTTTTGTTAACATACTGAAAAATTTTTTTTAATGAATCATCATTCTTTTGCAATGTTGCAAACAACTCCCGTGAAATAGGAGCATCATCATCACAAGTGGTATGAACTGTAGGTTCAATAGGTGTATCATGCGACATATTAGTAGCTTGCGCTCTAGTCACTACTGCATTTGCAGTTTGAATATGTCGCTCTTCCCATTCAGCTATTTGCTGCGGTGTACACTCTTTAATACCATGTATGCGACCAAGTATTACATCACATATTGGATTTGGAAGAAGACATGCTTGGATCTTTCCTGAAAAGAAAGGTGTATTAAGATCAATAATAGCAGTGGGAAATGTTTCGACGGTGCCGCCGAAAGTCACACACTTGACAACCCGGCCCGTGGCACAACTTGGGTTGATCAGCGAGGTCCGGACGCCCACAGTGCTACAACCTGAGTCAAATAGGAGAGAGCATGAAATGTTGTTGACAAATCCCTTGTTAAACTTAAGAGAGCCCTGTCCCTGGTGTACTGACGTAGCAGTGGCTGTGCAGACTATAGGTAGGCTAGGCAAGGTATGTCCGCAACGCAGCGTCGTGATCGCCTTAGGCTGGAAAAGAGTCGAGCATTCTGGACAGTCTTTCACCTGGGTACAATCAAGAGAACAAGACATAGCATTGTGAGTTTCAGTTACTTTACCCTGTTCAATGTTAGCCTGTGTATCACTTAAAGCGACATTAGAATGTCTACCCGTATTATTTGACGATCTATCTCTGCGACGCGATCGATTTTGATTATTTGCATTAAAATTGCTACAATTGTCATTTCTGCTAGAGTTAAAATTTGGATGAGTCCGATAATTTGTATAATTAAAGTTATGATGTTCTTTAAAATTTTTATTCCAAGAACCTTGTCTGTTTTGTGGACCCTGAGATCTTGATCTCCAGTTTTGTTTATTATAATGTCCTTGATTATTTTTAAAATTATTGTTACCAAAATCTTGTGATCTGTGAGTTTGGTTCCAAGAAACATTAAATGGAGCAGATTGTTGAAATTGCTTCCCTTTGTAAAAGTTATCATTGTTAAAATTGTAATTATTTCCCTTATTGACATACCTGTCAGCACTAAAGGAACGATTTCGTGAAAAATTGTTTTGTTGTGCTGCAAAAGCAACAGGAAATTCATTCTTAATCTGTGCGTTACTTAGATCCATGTTTGGGTGAGCAGTACAAAAATTTTTTGCATGTTCTTCTAAGTCTTTTATTGATAAAGGTTTCCGTTCGTGTAAAAATGCGAGAAATGTAGGATTTACAGACGATAGTACCTTATCGCGCATCAGTAAATCAAAGAGACCTTCATACGACTTTTCAATTTTGGATAATTCGATCCATCTTTCTAGTGTTAGTCGTATTTGTGACAGAAAATCATTGAAATTTCTGCTTGATTGAGGTAGTAATGTACGAAATCTTAAACGATATTCGTCTTCTGTCATTTGGAATTTTTGCAGAAGTGCTGCTCTAAGAGCATTATAGTCATTTTTCTCACCAATGCTGGTGGTATGATAAACTGCTAATGCATCCCCTGTAAGTAATCTGGATAAATATGTACAGTATAGCGCTTTATCCACGTTATAAGATCCACAAGTGGCCTCAAACCTATCTAGGAAGAATATTACGTCATCAGACGGGGGATTAAATTTTGGTAATTTAAGGTGAATTTCCTTAAAATAATCATGTCTGGATGGAGTTTGGCTTTCAAAAGTTCTCTGAGAATTAGCTTCCTGAGTAAACCTAATTCTCTCATATTCTGACTCTGCTAATTTCAGTTCATGCTGTCGTTTTTTTTTTCATTCTCTTCCATCTCAAGCTGAAGTCGTTTTACATTTTGTTCAGCTATTAATCTCCTATCTTCCATTTCTTTTTGTTTCTGTTCCATTTCCTTTTGAACTCGTTTATCTTCTAATTCAGCGGCGAATCTCATTTTTTTCTCCTCTTCCTCAGCTATAAATTTCCTCTTCTTTTCATGTTCCTCAGCATCAATCCGTTTTTGATCTGCCTCAAATTGAAGTTTTTCTAGTCTTAAAGTTTCTAACTTTCTCTGTTCGGCTTCTATTTCTTGAGCTTTCCTATATTCTGCAAGTGCAAATGTTTTTGCTTCATCAGGAGCCATCTGAAGAGCTTTTGCTTGCTTAATGAAATAATCTAGTGAATACATTATGCTTTATAAGTAGTCACAATACTCTTGATTTATAAAAATGATAATTAATCAATATAAATTAGTTAACCTTGTTATTATAACAAGTGTTCTTCGTTCCTGTCCTTAGAACGGTATAATGTTATCATATAATTATTAAATATGTTATTAATCAATAAATTTATGTAATCAAATGTCATGAAATGAACAACGTGACAAACAATAGAAACAATACCGACAAGACACGATAATCAAAGACGATAGAAAACAGTCGCAGAAATCCAATAAAAATAAAAATGTGAAACTAAAATTAGAATGTCGTAAAGAGTTACGATGATAACTGCGATCAAATAATCAACAAGACAATAGACAACACAGTGTAAAAACATAGGTTTTGTAAAAAACTGAACGACAGGAAAGGTGAGAATGACGCAAAATACAAACAAAATTCATCATAAAACTAAATTACGAATAAAAATAACTACGAGAACAACAATAAAAACTTGACGGAACAGCTAAACAGATACTATTATAAGAAGCAACTAGCGATCGGAACTTCGGCAAGGTTTCTAGCCTTGTACCGGAACTATCGCTCAATTGAAACTTACAAGTTGAGCCCTACAGAACGTCTGACGAAGAGCCCGAATTGGCTTCGAGATGGATCTCGTTCGTCAGATCAACCTCCCTACCTCCCACGACAAATGAACAACATATAACATATAACAAGGAAAATATAAATATGGACATAATTATTTAAGGCACAGCTAAACGTAATAAAGGGTACAACGACAACACGTTATACTCATCTCGCGTGCAGGAAAAAAAAAACCAATGTGCCTCGTCTCCGTGTATGTACGTGTGAGGATAAAATACTTCGTTCTGAGTTATTAGACCACAGCTTGCACGTAATAGTGACAAAGAGATGATCCCAAGATGTTGTCGCCTTGAAAGTTCAGATCTTCAGATGATCCCAAGATGTTGTCGCCTTGAAAGTTCAGATCTTCAGATGATCCCAAGATGTTGTCGCCTTGAAAGTTCAGATCTTCCATTAATGATAATTGTATTGGGTACGTTTCCTGTGAAATTCTTGATTTCAAAACCAGACTGGCACACCAATTACTGTTGACTCCGTTTTATGGTTGAGTACAGTTTATACTGGTGAAGAGGTAGCTTAAAACGCGAATGGTTAAAATGAACGAATGTCAACAATATTCTTCAAACGAACTTCAACAAGTAGTGTTGAACTGGGTGAACTGGGCAAGTACTGACAGTACATAAGTCGGTGATGACTGTACAAAGATTTTATTCATCATGACACATACGGAGTGGACAAGACTAACATCGTCACAGGCGCAAAGATCATACATCAGCATAATGGTAATTACTTTTAAAGTTCCTGAAGATTCTCTACCAATAAAGTCCTCTGACTCAAGTGACTAAGGATCACAAAACTGTTACCGTATAATATTCTTCTCATTCAAGTCCATTGACCTTCCTTCAAGGACGTCTATCATGGTAACGTATTCATACTCCAGGATACAATCTTCCATATCATACTTCACAATCCCATACGTTCTCCAAAAAACATAACGTTAGATAGCATATAGTTTCAAACAAAGTCATACACGATAATACGAACAGGTTAGAGATTCCAGTTGACTAACCTCTCCCATTCTATGCCACGCTTCTGGCATTGTTGAATGTACGGCATATAAAATATGAAGCATACGAATAAATAAACTGGTTTACACGTAGGTATTATTCCTCTACGGTAATCTAATATGACCACCGACTCCGTCTGTCCATTCTAGGAAATTACATGCTAAGATGACTTCCCGCTAGACTACAACTGGGAGCGGCCTGATACTTTAGTTTACGGCAATAAATATACAAATATAACCGGGGCGACACTTACATGATCCTTCCATCATTGGCTTCGTCAAGAATACCAATTGAATCAATATAACATACTGGCTTATACAAAACTGCCAGAAAATTTCAATAATCTATATCTCGGACATAACAAAGTCCGCACTGCCCCGTTCAAAACATGACGTCACAATCCCCAAACTAGGTTACCCGTGCGTTCCAAAGCAACTCACATTGCCTTGTGCACGTCAGTGCGTGAATCAGTCGAACGCACAAATAATATAACTATATAAAACTGGTGCGTACATTTGGCAGGACCGAAGACTACCCCCTTAGGTAATAAATGTACGTAACAGTCACCCTCCCCTCAACCTGTAGGGAAGAAAGTTAAGGATTACAACAACCTGTTTGGTGGGGTCTCTAACATCAGAACTCCCACTCCTAATTAACCTAATATATTATTAAACAAACTCTAACTACACTGTCTGTCTGCAGACGTCACTACATGAGCTGCCTACACAGCTTCAACGCTTTAGGCGATATACCCGCCACTAACTAACACTGTCTACACCGAAAAGCTGATGGAACATTTTTTAAGTCCTACGCGAACTGAATAACTAATAGATGAAATTATATCTATGTTCAGTGTCTGTCTGGCACTCCTGGTTTCTACTGAGAGACTTCTTCGCTGCCCCTTCTCTCTTTCTAGTGCGTTTGGGAGGAATTTTGACCCTATCTCCTCCAAACAAATATTGTAACTGATGACTTGGGTTTTTTAGACTGGATACTGGACTCTGACTACTACTACTGATTGTGGTGAAGTGGGATGTTATAAATATTTATAGGGGACTTAGTGTACTGACTGAGATCAGCTGTGAAGGTATCTATATCTAAGAAGAGTAGTGTATTATAGATAACCTTACTTGCTGCCACATATATATATATCTCAGTCAGAATTATTCTGGAATAGTGTGATGTCTACGTTGTATGTCTAGGGTATGTGTATGATGAAGTGTAAGTCATAAGAACAACAGACAGATAAACAATTTAATTTATTCCACCACACTTGACAACACTGTGACACTCACATACATATAACACTCTAAAGGATATCTTAAAGGAGTCACTGATAACTTTTCAAATAACAATATGTATTCATTGCTGTCATGAAGGTATATGTGTCCTGATTCAAATACAAAGGGAACCAGGAATCACAATCAATTTTAATTACAAGTTATATGTACAGAATTTATCAATATGAATATTGTAGTGACATATATTATTAAAAGTATCCTATGTGTGTCAGTTGTGTAGTAGTAATATGAGATAATACTGGTTTTGTTTTGTTCAAGCTCTGTTGGTATTTGTCATCATGACTTCAATAGTTTGTCTTTATTGGAACTAGTATTGGAGATGTTCTCAGTTCCTGATATTAAAACAATTTAATTCCCCTCTTAATGTTATTTTTACAATGTCATTTTAAGATGGGGGTGCATAATGTTGAGCTCAGCTGGCCACATCAGCTTATCTTGCGTGATGGCGGCAGGAAAAGACTCCTCTGCTCGATTTCTCCCCTGGGCTCTGGAGACACCTCACTGATAGCTAAATGGACCAAGGAGTATGCTGTCCGACTCTGGATTCAGCAAAGCTCTGACCAGGTGCTGCTCAATAACGTTAAGACCACAGTCCCTGAAAATAAGAAGGATGTACCTTCTACTTCATAACTAATTGATACTCTAGTTCTACACTGAGCACAATACATCACAAACATTGAGTTCAGAGCGTTAGGCCAACTGTCAGCTTCATCTGAAATATTTTATACCAGTATTTCCCTCCCTAATGGTTACTACGCCTCTGCAATTCCAGCATTATTTCTTTCTAGTCAATCATCTAGGTGTCAGTGTACTGTTTGGCCATTCCATGCCGTTTTACTTTCCTCCGACACCTTCTGTTCAGGCTGGAGCATTATAGGCTTTACATCATGTTTGCTACTGAACTACACATATATACAGGCATAAATTAACAATTCACATTCAATTTTCATTAAAAGATACTGAATGTTTCAAGCTTACCACAATTCATGGAAATAAACACAGATACGTTGACTAGCAATGAATTCTGGCACAAATACTGGCACAAATTCCCATCTGCTTATGTTCCAGGCTTTTATTTAGCAAAAATATGAGCTGGCTTCAACGCACTGCTGCTTTATCAAGCTTATTTG